>JAOTQJ010000102.1:6418555-6429922 GCA_025642045.1 Solanum sejunctum
AAATGGAGGTTTGGGCTCTAGAAGGGTTTGGGGTTGCTCGTCCTGGAATTTCAGTATGGGCAAAAGTGTCCAAGGTTCAGTCGTGTGTATTGACCATCCTCAATGACCTGAGGATGCTCAATGAGACCCCTTTCGCTCTTTTAGTCGGACTTGCTTGAGCTGACTACTTATTGAAAGACCGAACAGGAAATGAAAAGTCGTACTCGCGGAGTAAAGGCCTTTTTCGGGTTATCTGATAAGAACGAATCGGATCGACTGTCAAATCCCACCATGATCGGAGCTGAGATGGATCGACTAAATGAGAGTGTGGCTGACATGGTAAAAGAATAGCCCGAAATCCCTCTCTCGAATTCGGAGATTCCTTCGGGACAGACTCCATTCCGAATGCCAATAAGACCACTTCCTCAATCCTGAGCATCATTTGGCTTGGCTGGCTTTGATCATAGGAGGAGGATGGGGGGCGTTCAGCCCCGCCCTTGATAAGCCCCTTATCTGCAGAACTCCTGGGACGAAGAGCTTCCCTTCAGAAGAAGAAGTGGTTTTGTTAAGTGTATAGGAAAAATCCAAATGGAAAAAAAGATAGCAAAAGCTACCCAACCTACTCAAAGGCCTATGCTACAGTCAACAAGCCCTAGGCACCATCCGATTACGGTTAATGATCGAAGATCACGAACGGAGTCAAGCACTTTCTTAGCTTTCTCTTCCCGGCCACAAATTAGATATTGAGTTTGTTTCAAGCAATTCCACTATGACACTGAACGAACTGTCCGGTTGTCAAATCAAATATAGATTATCTCACGCCTAAGCCCTATTCCTTTGTCAGCCGAGAGTGAAAATTCGTCCCCGGGGAACTCGGTAAGGTGAGTGATCCGTGGAAGGGTTTGACGGTAGAAAAATCAATCGTTTGAAAAAATCAAGTTCAGAATGAAACTATGCAACTTGGTTCGATATTGAACATCCTTCACGCCACTTGCCTGCAAACAAAGAAAGAGGAGCGAGAGAAGCAATTCGACTTTTCGCGAGAACGACTAAGCCTGCCCGGGCAAGAAATAAGATATTTGTTCTTTCTTTAACGCAATTCCACTATGAAACTTGTTTAAAGCAATTAATGAAACTGAAAAACAATTATTTGGATATCCGGCGTTGACAGAAGCTATTGCATTTCTTTTTCTTGTTGCTGGTCATATGTATCAGCGCAGACTCCCGATCAGAATAGGAACAAGAGGAACGAAGTAGCTCCCCTCATTTCAATTGATTGGATGCTTGAGGAGGCGTGCCCGAAGGGCAGCGGCAGCAGTGTGGTTCCCGGACTTGCAGATAAGATGGCCGAGATACGGAATAGGGAACTCGCTCGCTTCGGAATCCCTTTTTTAGAAGAAAGAAACTATATATGTCCAAGACGAAGGAAAACGAAATGAAGAGAAATTCATGTCCCTTATGCGGCTGGTTACTTAGTGGTGAATCCTGGTGATGAAAGGGAAAGAGGAAGCCCCGGACGTCAACTTCTTTGATGAGGGGATAGGAGTGAAAGAATCATTATCAAACTACGAGGTCGCCCCCACTCACCCAACGGTGAATGAGGAGGCTCTTCGCGAAAAGCCAGGATGGCTTGGTACAACTTAAGGCGTTGAAAGAGAATGGTGGCTCCTTTCCTTCTTGAATCAGTGACCCTGCCTCGGTCAATCAACTTCGTACCTTCGCCAAAGACCGAGAGTTTCGCCTGTTCCCCCCCATCTTCCTACTTAATGAAAGAACGAAATCGGGGTATATTCGAACATTGGATTCAATAAGTTCAACTGGAAAACCGTCCGAAGAAAGGATCTGCTACCCGACCTGCTGACCTTCCTGCTAGCACAACTTCATTCCGCTCGGGCCTCTCTTTGAAGAGTAAGCCAAGTGCGGAAGGGATGGTGAAGATTAAAGATAGGGGCCTAAGGGCAGTGAAGGCTCATTTAGTAGAAGCTGTTTGCCTGAACCCTTACTTGACCAAAACCCGGAATTAATGGAATGAATTCGCTGCTGATAGATCTCGCCCCCAACAACCGGCGGGAGACTGCTCAGTTAGGCTGGGAAGCGAGTCCCATAGTCGAAAAGGGATATATAGAATTCGAATTGGTTTTTTCGAATTGGTACCAACCTTTTTGAGCCTACCGAAAAGTCGGTTCACATGGGAAATCACAATCCCCTTCTCAAAGGAACCGTACGTGAGACTCTCGCGTCCTTGCACGGCTCGGCTCGTTCTTCGAGCCCTGCTTCTCCCTTCCCTCCTCCCCGTGTCCACTAACTCCATTCCTCAGCAAAGCAATCCGGTCGGTGCGGAGCCCACTCGGCTGAAGTGAAGTCATTCAGAACTGGCAAGCACCCGGAAGCACTAGACCAATAAGCTAGATCGGGAAGCGTAGAGGAGAGGGGCGTGTCGTCAAAATATATTCTATCTCACCCTGCCCCGGCTCGGATCTTGTTGTTCGGATGAACGGTCCCAGTCCCACATCGCACTTCCGCCTCTCTTTCTCTTCGTCCCGGGATAGAGCCTTTCACTAAAGGGAAGGTTCCCGAGCTTGGCCGAAGAAAATCCTGGAAGTAGCACTGCTTTGGCGATTGGCTGGAAAGCAAAAATGGAATGGCCGATCCGGGCGTTGAGTTGCGGCTCCGCGATGGACGGTCAGGGGGTCGTGGGGGAAGACGCAATGGAAGGCTTTCGCGCAGCTGCTACGCCCTTGCTCTTGTAAATAGATGAGCCCGGAGGGCATGGAACCCCGGAGGGGAAAAAGGAGGAAGATGACTTTAATCTCTTGTTTCGCGCGAAGGAACCGGACTTTCTAATTCAACTATGAAACGTCGAAAGCAATGAGACTTTAAAGCAATTAATTCAACTTCAAAAAACTAATTCAGATCATTTTCTCATCTGTCAGTCGCGTCGGGTCTGCCCTTCGGCCTTATTTATTAAAGGAATCAATCTCCCACATCTCCATAATCGAAAATGGTAATAGTGGAATTAATTACGCAATTACTCATCGCGGGATTAGACGAGAAATTCAATTGGAGACTACTTCCTCACTGAGTTAGGCGAGATCAAGATTGACAAGCAACCGATGCCTTGATCATTCAATTGACTCCTTGCTGCCAGTCCTTGCTGTCATGCTGAGTCGACGTCAGAAGTATGACAGGATTTCAACATAAAAAGCGGTGGATGAGCAGGTTGTACATGAGCGCTTGGAGCCACCCGGTGGTGTGGTACTTCTTAGTCTTAGGCGCTCGTGTCCAAAGGATGCTGTTCATAAGTGAAGGCGCGAAGCGCTAGGCTATACAAAGCTCAGCCGATGCCCCTTCGGGTCTCACGAACGGAGTTAAGGAGTTTTGAAGCTTTCTCTTCCCGGCAAAAAAGAAGATATTTCGTTTGACAGGTGCGCGTCGTTCGAAAGTTGCGAAGTAGCTCGACTGAAAGGATAGGAACAAAGTGGCTCGACTTCAATTATAGGGGAGAAATGTCGAATTGCGTAATTAATGCAAGTATTCAACTTCACGCTGGGCTGACAAACTCAATATATCATTGTTGGCCCGGACAGGTGCGGGTTAGGCCGGAGTTCGTGTCGGCGGAGCAGGTTGTTGGAACGACGCGAGCCGGGCTCAAAGTTTCATTCTTAACTGGGTTGTCAATTCTTTATTTTCTTTGTTTCAAGTAATTCTTCTCTATTCTTTATTCGATTTGAAAAAAGCAAGCAATTGCGTAAAAACCTTCTCCTTTCTCCCTACCCTTTCTGTCGGGGTGGGGGTGAAGGAAAGACTGATTCCTGTTCCAGAGGTTCGACTTGCATGTGTTAAGCATATCAATGTGGAAGTTTCATGATGTTCACTTCCATCACACAGATAAGGCAAGAGAGAACCTTTTTTTGCCTCTGCATGAGAAAACAACAAAGATTTGAAGGAAAGGAAAGCCCGTCCATCAGCACGAATCTATCGGCACCATAGCAGTGGTCGACGTGCTTCCTTATTCGCGAGAATTGCCTCCCACCCTTCCTTTTGTGAGAAATTGCTTCGTTTAATAAAAGCATTTCAACAAATCAACTTTTGAATTCCACTATTAAACTGAACTATGGGTGTTAGATATTAGATTGAAACAAAGTAATTGCGTAATTAATTAAGGGTGAGATAGAATATATTAGATTGAAACTATTTAATGAAACTATTCGACTTATGAAATCAACTATTAGACTTTAACGTTTAAAAAAAGTAATTAATTAGACTATTCCACTTAATCAATCAACTATGCAACTTCACTCTCCTGAACGCAACTTTCGGGTGATTCATCCGCTTCCACACCCTTCTCCGTGGGAATATTTACAAGGGGGAAGGCTCCGCACCTGTCAAATCTCATATATAATATCGAACAAAGTAATTAATTAATGCAAATCAACTTGATAATTATCATTCCACTTTAACGTTGAAGAAAAGCAAGTTAATCAATCTACTATTCAACTTTTAGCCCGGACAGTTCGTTCAGGAGCGGAAAGCCACTTGACCGACAATTTCCTCGACTCCGCTTGGCCGCTCTGAACTTCGGGAATGCTTTCACCTCTCCAGACACAATATCTTGAGTGCCTATGATCCCCTCCTTCTTCTTTGAGAAAGAATCGGGAGTGATAAGCAAAGTCTTTCAAATCGTATTGGTTGGGGGAGAAGGATAATACTCGATTTAGCAAATTCGGGTGGGAAGACGTTCTTCAAGAAAGACCTGCAGCAGAAAAGGGATGCGTTTACCAGGGCCTTTCACCATTCCTCCAATCGGCTCCTGTTCAAACTGAATCGTTTCGTTTTTCAAACCTGCAAAAAAAGTTATGAGATTGGTTTTGTGTGCGTTAGCGATCATCAAACCTGTGACATAGATAAGATTGGAGTTCATGCAGAATGCCTGAGACCACTTTGAGCCTTGCTGCTCTTGCTTCTCTGGCTACTGCTCCGGCTAAGGCTTTCTTTCCGCTTTGACTTGCCTTCCTTATCTTTCAATCTGGACTTGCATGTGTTCCATGACTATTTCGAGTGATTGCTGCTATCTGGCTTGAGTTAGACAAGCAGAGAAGGGTCTTATGCCACCGGTGACCGGCCTGTCTATCTAGTATCTAGTACTAGGACTAGTAGAGTAGAGGCACTACTGGGCGGGGCTTCCTCGATCACAGCTTCTCGCTTAGCTAACTGCCAGACAAGGATGCAAATCAACTTTCGAATTCAAGTCTGAAACTTAACGAACTGCAAATCAACTTGATAATGAAACTATGGTTCGATATTCGATTTCAACAAAGTAATGAAACTATTCGACTTATGAAATCGACTATGCAACTTATTAATGAAACAATTCCACTTTTGAATTCAAGTATGAAACTTCAAGCTTTTAATCATTGCTTTTTAAACTGCAATAAAAGTCATTAATGAAACTGAAAAGCAAGTTAAGAATGAAAGTCTGAAACTTATTAATTCAAGTATTCCACTTGGTTCTCTATTTAACATCCTGAACGAACAGCCGGGCTAAAAGTTGAACATCTTGAGCCGACACGAACTCCTCACCAAAACAGGATAAAAAAGCTTTGATTTCTCTGTTAGTATAGGTTCGATTACAATTATTGTTCCAGCTTTTAACCGTTCTTGTTATCTTTTTCTCACCTGCAATGGGGGTTGTGGAGGATTTTAAATAATTAAAGAGATATTCGACATCTGTCTCTGATAGTAAAGGAAGGTTCTCTACCCTAAATTCATGTGGTGGAATCGACCATTGATATTCTTTTTTTGTATTTGGATGGATGTTATAGGCAACGAAGTATTGTCCTCCACCAAGAATATCAAGGTGTCCTTCCTGACTTTTGGGGCTTTTCTGCTTTTTAATTCCTTCTTTTTCCATGCGGAAAGGGATGAAAATCTTAGGTTCTTGTCCTATCCTGATTATAGGTTCACCATGCATGATCTCAAAAAGATCACAGAACGATTGTGCTAATTTCTGTGTTTTGACATCAGCATCAAAAGCATAAACTGGGTGTTGTCCTATTCCGCAAATCAAACCAAAGCCACAATTTGGTAGTACATCGATTTCGTTATAAAGAAGTATTTGATCTTCCCATTTCCCTGATCTTAATGGCTTTTTATCGCCATGTATTAAAGGAATGAGATGAAATCCGTTATTTATGCTGAGTTTTGCTTGCTCTTTCCACATGTCAAGACCTCACATAAATAAGTTCTTCTATTGGTTTTCTCTTAAGACGTGCTATTTGAGCTTCTAAGGCATCTACTTCGGCTTTAGTCATTTCCACAGGTTCTGATAACTGTTCATACCCTTGTGTTGTGTATGTGTTTAAGTACCATTGACGTGCATATTCTAACCTTTTGTCTTTGTGGTTTAAGTAATAGCGACGATAGTTTTGACGTTCTTTATCGAGGTTTTCCCAGTAATAGCGGCGTTTCCGTTCACGTTCTTTGTCTTTGTTGTTTAGGAAATACTGGCGGTTTCGTTCACGTTCTTTATCTTTGTTTTTTGAGTAATAGCGACGATAGTTTTCACGTTCCCTTTCCCTTCTTTCCTCTTCCGTTAATTTTGGTCTTTTCATGGTTTAACTAAACCCTCGAAGTTATTGTCTTTGATCATTTGAGCGAGAGATTTAGTGACAGCGTATTGAGCGTCTTGTTCTTGTTGAAGAGATAAATCACCGTTCGCATATAAAGAGAGAACTAAGGTGATCCCTGAATCTATTTTGCTATTTGCAGTGACTGCGGTTTTCTTCTCACCAGTCTTCGTTTCATAGAATCTTACGCTGGTTTTCACTCTAGTCATTGGCATGCCTCGCATATGTCTTCTTCCAAAGCATTCCTTTGCCGATCTTTAGCCACAATCTCAGCAATGGTGTTTTTTAACGGTGTTAAAACCTCTAATACGGTGTCTTTAGCCTCCAGCTCGATATGTCTTAAAGCGTCTTGAGATAGTCCCTTCCCCAACCTGAGACGAATGAACAACGCCCCTTCTCCATCGAGTCTAGTTTGATGGGTATGAACCTCAAATTTGTGTTTGGTATCTCGCATTCGTTAGCTCCTGAAAATTGTAAGCATGATCTCTTTTATACCAGAAGGAGTTGGTGGTGTCTAAAAAATTCTATGGAAATATTGATTTTTTTAAGGGGTTGACAGTAAATAATTATTACCACATAATACCATCAACAATAACAAATGCGAAAGACGCAAAAGCGAAGGAGAATTAATGATGGAACTCTCAGGTGTGTATGGTACCAAAAACTATGTAACTTCGGGTTCACAGGTTCAGGAACTCATAGAATTACGGAATATGCTGAGCGTAGGTGATCGTCTGGACGCCTTACGGAAAGAATATGAAGCAACTGCGGATCCCGAACTCGAGACTATTAGATGGCTGAGCACTTCACATAAAGACTATGTAGCAGAAGGAGATTATTCACAATCCGAGATTCTTGGGCGTGTTATAGACTCGTTGAAACCTGAAGTGGAGGCGGATCGTAAAGAGAAAAAGGGAGAACAAGCAAAGAAATTGAAAATATTGGAAGATTTATCCGTGATGCGGGGCTTAGGTGGTTTAGATAATCCCCCAAGATCTCGAGATGTATATCGCATTTGTGCATTAAAGGATTTTGGCGATGTCCGAGCTGGTGATTTAGGAGGTTGGATTGAGGAAGAAGCTAACTTATCTCACGACGGCTTTTGTTGGGTTGGAGGAGATGCTGTGGTGTGTGACGGTGCTACTGTATCAGGCAACGCTCAAGTGAATGGAAAAGCGTGTGTCTCGGGTGGTTCTAGAGTGTATGAGGACGCCGAAGTTAGAGACGAAGTACAGGTTTTTGGCAAGGCTAAAGTGTGGGGAAATTCCATACTTCGAGGCGTAGTGAAGGTTAGCGGGTGATCTCATGACAAATGAAGAAAAAAGAGCTTTTGGACCGCATACATCAAGATTTTTTAGTGGAACTGCCACATGTAGCTACGGTGCATACTTCCTACACATTGGAGGCGGTTAAAGCTTCACTGGAAGCGAGGCTAACTCTAATTAATGCGCATTCACCCGGATCGCATGTCAAACAGGTGTGTCTGCATTTCATTAAAGAGGTCATAGGTGAGCATCAACATTGCATAAAAGAAGCAAGAGCAAAAGCAGAGGGGAATACCAATGGGGAAAGTTAATCAACAGTACGGGAATGAAATCAATTCTGGTTTGGAAGGAGAATTTGTTGATTGTGCAAAAGACATTTGAAAGCATGCAGAACTCTTGTTACTTCACAGAGATCTTAGTTCTCGTAAAAACACCTTAAGTGTACTCGAGAAACTTATTCCTCTTGCTAAGGTTTTAGCCCCCAGATGCCAATATTCAAATTTGGAGCAAATAACAGCTGTGCATGGGAAGGAAGAGAAAGAAAAAGCAGAGGGGAAGACCAATGGGGAAAGTTAGTCAACATCGCATGGAACGGATTGAAGAGAACCACGAGTTTAAGGGTGTAGTGAACCCTCATGCTGATGAGCCTGAGCCTGATTTTGAGGGGGAACTTATTTACTGGATGGAAAATATTAAAAAGGATACGAAAGGTCTTTTATACCACCGAGATTTGGTTACTCAGCTTAATATTCTTAGTACTCTTTCAATTGGATCACGCTAAGTTCTTAGTTAGCAAGCATTATGAGCGGATATCAGAAGAGTTAGAGAATAGAGAAGAGGCCTGCGAGAAAGCACAGCGAGAGTATGCAGAGATGCAAGACGTTTATTCTGAGGTTCGCGCTGATTGAATTTCGAGTTTTAGGGATACCCGTAAGGGTTAGGCGGGGGGGCTAAGATAGTCAACCAAAGCCGATTTGACCGACCCTGCTCCTTGCCCTTAGCGTTTATGTTTGAATTCCCGGGGGGACTGACAGGAAACTCGAAAAAGTCCCTCTCCCTTCAGAAAGATTGATTTGTAAAATAATCAAATATTTTCCTCAAATATTTTCATTCCGCCCGTGAAAGCTCAGCTAGGGCTGTTCCATATCCTAAGGAGAGGGGGAGCAGATTCATCACCGGGCAGGGCGTTCTCCCCGAAATGCGTTAGTGTCACCTTGACGTGGTGAAAGTCATCAGTTCGAGCCTGATTGATCTCGGTGCATCATCGACCCTCTTTCGTACATGAGTAGACTGCTCGCTACGCCCTTTTTCACTCCTATCGAGAACAAGAAAGACACTATTAAGACACTCTTTGGCTCTTGTGCTGTTTTCTCTCACCGGAAAACTACTACTGTATTACCCCTCAAAATCTCACTCAAAAGGTGCTGGAAAGGGGGATCGAAGGGCTCGACCTTATTTCCTAACAAGAAAATGCTTTTTTGGAAAGGCTAACCCCTCCTTCCTGGTGCGCAAAACAATGCTCCTCACCAAATGCCCTTCCTTGGGACCCTTCTTTTTTTTTTCAGGTCAGGGAGAGGGACTTTTTCGAGTTTCCTGTAAGGGCGTGTCGTCCAAATATAGATTATCTCACCCGGTCCGGGCTGGAAAAGTCTACAAATTGCAAACGATTTTGATCGGTAAGGAAGATGAAACGAAGGACATCGGGTTTTGGAGACCCACGTTCTCTCATACATTCCTTGAAAATGCTTCTTATATATAATATATTGGACCGGGCAGAAAAAGCAAGAAAGAGGAACGACGGAACGAGTCAGTCTCGGGGGAAGGCGCCTGGGTTCCAACCAGGGGCGGATGAGACTGATCACACCTGATTAGTGAGAAATTCTTGAGACGAGAGGGCTTTCCTCTTAACTGAAGCACTTTCTAGAAAGTGTTTTTTTTGGAAGATCCGCTACTTCATCACGAGACTGATCGGATCTGCCGTAGCTTCTTTCAACGACCGGCCACTCTACAGAATTCCAATTAAGTTAGCTTTCATCGAATACATGCTCAAAATGAGCAATAGTCATAAAAGGTCGTGTCATCTTTCTGTCAAGAGACTGATTGATCCTACTTGACTTGAGGAGAAGGGCTTGTTCTTGGATCGTCCCAATCCGGTTGTCCTCCTCCTAAGAAGTTGCTGGCTTTTCATCAGCCGTTGCGCGCTAGCGCGCTAGCCTTTTCCCAACCTATACAAGGGGCTGCTAGTTGTAGCGCGCAGTGTACTAGTGAATAGGAAAAGCGAATTGAGATTACTAATGAGGGATGGAGGTTGAGGGTAGAACATGTTCGGTGCCTCGCCCTTGTCTCCTTCGCCGTAGACTGAAAATGATGGGAATCCTATCGATCAAGAAGAGGCATAAGCATCGCCTCTCGATCCAATCCATCTTCCCTGGCCTCCCCAACACACTCTTGATACGAAAGAAACCTCCCGCCATAGAGAAGAGATCGAAAGTCTGGGTCCCCTCGATCACCCTCCCTCTCCCTTATGGTCGAGCTACTTCGCTACTTTCGAACGACTAAGCCGGGCCGGGCGAAGGGGAAGAGTCTGGTCAAGGACTGCAAGGGAGTTCGAATTCTTGGACGCAAGGATTAATTGAAATATGCACCTGGAATTAACACCGAAGGGTGTTGTCCCAAAATCAGAGTTTGATCCTGGCTAGGCAGTGGCTTGGAGAGATAAGAGGAAAGCCCTCTCCCAAGTTTGGTCACAGTCAAGTGCGAATTTCTTACCCGAATTTGCTGGGCCGAAGTCAGTCTTGTGTTCAATTCCGCGGTTGGAAGGATTGATTGATCGCGGACACAGGTGGTGCATGGCTGTCGTCAGCTCGTGCCGATCATTGATAGCGGTGCTATTGATAAGAAGAGAGACAAGGGGGAAGAGTTTAGCAGCAGGAAAGTCTTTCGAACAAGAGAGGTTAGAAGAGCGTCCGCAGCGTCCGGAGATAAGGCAAGAAAGCAAGATCATCAGAAGGAGCAATGCAGAATAACTAAGCATTTCCGACCCCTACGAGTGAGCAGAAAAGGGAGGAGGAAAGAGGCCCTGGTGGAGCCAGCTAGCGGAATGCTTTACCTTCAAGGTAATCAAGCAGCAATCGAGAGCCGACGGTCTGACGAAAGCAAATCTTGGTATTGACTTATTGAAAATCTCTTTGAGAAACGAAGACCCACTGCTTAAGTCTTCCTTCCCCTTCGCAGGGTTGTCAATTGAACATCCTGAACGAACAAGTGGCCGGGCAGGATAAGACCGCTGTGCAGCCTTTCCTCTGACGAACAACCTTTCATTTCCGGGTTTATGGATTGCTCGAGACAAATTGTTTTTATTGCGTTCCCGGCTTAGTCGTTCCAACAACCGGCGTCCGCCAAGATCTCTTCGTTAGTTGGGGGAAGAATTCCATTGTCAAAGCAAAGGGGAAATCCTTATTTCTTTTTTCATTTAGCTTTTATTGTTTGTTTGGGTT
>JAOTQJ010000102.1:6430022-6444868 GCA_025642045.1 Solanum sejunctum
AGGAAAGGGACTTTTCAAATGTACAACGCTGAATGAGCTTACTAATTCATGCCAAAGGGTAGAAAATCTTTACATACGTCAATTTCACTTGCCAACTAGCTCAAACGTAAGGTCACTCCAAACTTAGACTTCTAAACGTTCAATGTCTACACAATTACAATAACGCCAACAATTAATATCTATATCGTACATTAATTCCTCAATTTTTAGTTCTCAATGTTATAAAAATTTTGGCAGCATTTACCCTTAAAATACACTGCCCCGAGAATTCAACTCAGCTCAAATAATCAATCAACAACAACAACAACCCATAATATCAATAAACCTTTTCCAATACCACCACAACATCAAAACTTCACAAAACGCTATTGCGACATAAATAGTAAAATAGGGAAGCAGTGATTCAAACTTATATACTCCAAAAACCACAATACATCACCCCAACGCCCAACGCAAACCCCCAACGCTAAAACATAACATTATACCTTTGACGGGACTCCAATGCAAGCTAACGTTCATGACCATTTGAATAGTTTTCTAAAACTTCCTTCACCCCATAAAGACTATTTCTATGACAAATAAACACAAATAAATGACAACAATTCAATATATTGGCATATGCAAATTTGTTCTCAATTTGACCACAAATTCGAAATCCGTAATTCCATTAACAACCAATTCTATTTTTGCGTTTTACCTTCAATTTAACACATTCCTAACACCTTCATAACCTTTAATTAATATAAACAAAGATAAAAATTAACATACGTTTCAGTCTTTCACTATACCCAAATCCTTCGTAGCCGCTAAACTACTTGTTTTCTTGACCAACCAATGCCTCCACGCTACTTAGGGGATTCAATGTACCGAGCTTGAAGCATCAAATAATCGAAAAGACAAAAAATCAAATTTTTTTTTGAAATCTCTTGTAGCAACCCGAGAGGGTCTACAGGTTGCTCAATATTTTTTCTGCAAAATTTGCTAAGTATGGAACTTGTTGATCTTGTACAAGCCACATGCTTATATATATAGAAAATAAGCATGCAACTTGGACCAATCAAGAGAGTACATATACACTTGACCCCAACTCAAATTATGCTTAAGGACCAAACGTAAAAGAAATTTTGCATTCGGTCCCAAACATTATTAAATCAAACCAATTAAAGACTTTCGGGGTTTGAGTGAAGTTACGGGTTCTAACAAAATTGACCTCAATTGGTAGATGGACATACCACCCCCCATCAAAGTGGTCAAGATATATACCCCTCAATATGGCAGATGGGCACACCACTCCCCATCAAAGTGGTTAAGGTATATACCCCTCAACATGGTAGATGAGCATAGCACCTCCCATTAAGGAGGTTGAGGCATATCACCCACTCATCTAGGTGTGGTCAACTTGCAACACTATAGATAGTTTTCATGAATTCATCACATACATATATTATTTTCATCATCATAAAGTCACTTGACTCATAAGCCATGCATTATATCATCAATAACTCTATATTCCATAATCAGATATTTTATCAAACACTTGGTGGGTATATAAGCTAGTTTAAAATTATGCAATTCAAGAGTGAAATCATGTGAGAAAACTTAACGTAAACTAACCCACCAACAATTGGTAACCCCCTCATGCATGATATATTGAAACCCCTCATCAAATCTCATTATAGAACATGGATTCACAACTCAAAACATGCTTAAATAGTCAACATTTTATGAAACCCCAACATAGTTCATAATTAAATTCATGGTAAGAAGTACCAATAGATTACTCAACTTGAAAACATGCAATTTACATAAAAAGGAAGGTTGGGCACAATGGGTGAGAAGACCCAATGGCTGAAACCCACATACCTCAACTTTGGAGATTTTCTTGATGAAGATTTGAATGGGAACTTGAAGTTTGAATGGAATTCTTGTAATTCGAAATGAGTTGGGACACTTGATTTTGGATAAAATATTTGGAAAGTGTTAGAGAGGGTTTTGGGGAATGTCTTGAATGATATGGGGTTGAAAAATGACTAGGTATAGGTGCTTTTACGCATAGGAAGGTTTTGGACCAAGACCCCAAAGCCTTAGGCCGAAGTAAGAAAAACTGGCAACAAAATACACTGCTCCATGATGACTCTGCATCATGGATCCAACACGCACCCCACTATTTGCACAAATTCAGAAAAATCAAATTTTGCTACGGTTGCTCTAAAATCAGGGTTATACCTATTTCCTACTCAATTTTTCCCTCGATCAAAAATATAAAATCAAATTTTTGATGCCACACACGGATTTTAAAGTATATCAAAATTATGAATTTGTGGATTTTCGAGGTGCATTTTCATTCACTTTTTGGATTATTTCAATGTTGCTTCTCTCGGGTCTTGATGGCGCTGAGTGCTTGTCCGTCCTTATAAATTTAGAAGCGTCATAAAAGTGGTGTCAGAGCAGGTCATCCTAGGAGGTCTACAAAGTCTGGTAGAGTCTTGCTTATGGGAATGTTATGCACCACATCTATAAACATGAGTCTACAGGACATTTAGGAGTTGCCTCTTTTATTTCATGTCCTAGATCATGCCATAGAACAATTATCGTAGGTGAATCATATCTAACCCCTAACTTATTTGTGTTTATATATAGCAAAAGATGCCTGTCATAAGGAGAAGAAGTGCAGGTAAGCAAATAGATTTTGGAGAAGGGACTAGCCAATCACGAGCTAGACCTAATCAAAGTGATATTCTAGATGAGTCTTTATCATAAGTTCTCCGACTCCTCCACCTCTAGAAGATCTAAGGAGGGCAGCAACACCTCAAGAGCCTCCAATTAATACTACTGAGCAAGATTTAAGGAATATGGTCCAATTATTGACTCATATAATTACTAGTCAAGGACAAAGGCAAGAAGGCCTATTGGTACTGGTGGTGCGGATAGGCCAACTAACACATAGATACATGACTTCCTTAATTTGGATCCTCCTTGATTCACTGGGTCAGATCCTAAAGAAGATCTACAAGACTTTTGACCAAATCCAACGGACCTTATATGTTATGTATATAAGCAGTATAGAAGTTGTTGACCTAGAAACATATAGATTAAAAGGGGTGGCTGTATTGTGGTATGAAACTTTGAAATAATCCAGGGGTATGGATGCAACTCCAGTTGTATGGGAAGAGTTCAAAAAGGCATTTCTTGACCACTATCTGCAATTGGAGATTTGAGAGGCCCATGCAGATCAATTATTAAATCTTCACCAAGGAGGTATGATCGTGAGATAGTATAGTCTTCAATTTAATTTCTTGTCCAAGTATACTCCTAATTTGGTTGCTATTATAGAGGATTGAGTTCATGGATATGTGGATAGATTAGATCCCTACCTGGTAAGAGATTGTACCATTGCATCTTTGAATAAATACATGGATATAGCGAGGATGCAAGCTTTTGCACAAAGGTTAGAGGATCAAAGGTAACGTAAGAGGACCCAAAAGTCAGAAAGAGCATAGTCCAAGATCGTTAGATCTATGGGGCAGTTTACACCATCCCAAGGTGAGTTCAGGCCCCGATTTTTAATAGACCACCCAGGCCATCATTTTCCTACTTTAAAGCTAATTCTCCACCTTGATATCAAGGATCTAGAGGTAATTATTTTGGGCAACAAGGTGAAATCCAAGGTTCTCGAACATTAAAGCACCAAGAGCAAGAGAATATGAGCCAATCAAGACCTTTTCGACAACCTTGTAAGCAATGCAAGAGGACTCATCTAGGTGCATACAGATTTGAGACAGATGCTAGTTTTTGGTGTGATACACCAGGTCATATGATTAGAAACTGCCCTCAATGGGATACAGGTGGTATGGCCACACTTACTAGATCAGTTGTTGCATCATCATTAATAGTGCCTTCCTTAGGTAGGGGTCGACAATTGTCTGTAGGTCGTGGTAGGGGTGTTAGAGGGGCAACTAGTTCTAGCGGAGCTCAAAATAGCAAATATGCCCTAGGAGATCAGCAAAATTTGGAGGCTTCCCTAGATGTGGTTATAGGAATATTACCCATCTTTTCACATGTCTATATGTATTAATTGACCTAGGATCTACTCTATCATATGTTACTCCATTAATTGCTGGGAATGTCCAAAGAGTACCCCAAATTATTGATTAAACCATTTGAAGTGTCTATGCTAATTGGTGAGTCCATTACAACTAGAAGGGTCTATCGTAATTGCATAACACTATTTGTGATCATGACACATTGGCTAACCTTGTTGAGATAGAAATGGTAGTTTTTGATGTTATAATGAGTATGGACTGGTTGGCTTCTTGTTATGCCATGGTGGATTGCCTAACTAAGATAGTGCAGTTCCATTTTTTGAAGGAGGCAGTCCTTGAATGGAAAAGTAATATTGGTGAACCAAGAGGCAGGTTTATTTCCTATTTTAAGGCAAGGAAGATGGTGTTTAAAGGTTACATATGCCATTTACTGAGCGTGAAAGATATAGATGCAGATCCCCAACCCTTTAATCTGTTCTGGTGGTAAATGAATTTCTAGATGTATTTCCTTAAGATCTTCTAGGTTTGCCTCCCAAACGAAAAGTTGAGTTTGGTATTGATGTGCTTTCAGATACACAACCTATATCTATTCTCTTATATAGAATGGCTCTAGCAGAATTACAGGAGTTAAAGAAGCAATTAAAGGATTTGCTAGAGAAAGGATTTACACAACCTAGTATGTCCCCATGGGGAGCACTAGTTTTATTTGTACGCAAAAAACATGTCTCATTGAGGATGTGTACTGACTACCAATAGTTAAATAAGGTGATGATAAAGAATAAATACCCCCTCCCTAGAATTGATGATTTATTTGATCAATTACTGGGTGCAAAGTGTTTTTTCAAAGATTGATTTAAGGTTGGGTTATCACCAAGTGAGATTCAGACATCCAGATATACCCAAGACAGCTTTTCGAACACGGTATGACCATTTTGAGTTCTTAGTCATGTTATTTGGACTAACAAATGCACCAACAATTTTTATGGATTTGATGAATAGGGTGTTCAAGCCATTTTTGGATGAGTTTGTGATAGTATTCATAGATGACATTTGGGTGTATTCAAGATCAGTAGAGGATTATGCAAATCATCTATGACAAGTATTGTAAATTTTTCGTGATCATAAGTCATATTCAAAGTTTTCTAAGCGCAAGTCTTTATTAAAATCAGTGGTATTCCTAGGCTACATTGTATCTGATAAAGGAACAAGGGTTGATACCTAAAAGATAGAAGCTGTGAAGAACTGGCCAAGACCTATATCAACTACGGAGGTTCGTAGTTTTCTTGGGTTGATAGGTTACTATACGAGGTTTATTGAAGGATTTTCTTCTGTTTATGCACCATTAACCAAGCTAATGCATAAGGCAGCCAAGTTTTAATGGAGTGATGCATATGAAAGAAGCTTCCAAGAGCTGAAAAATAAATTGACGATGGCACTTGTTTTGTTACTTCCTGAAGGAACAGAAGGTTATGCAATGTATTGTGATGCTTCAGGGGTGGGCTTAGGATGTGTATTGATGTAGTATGGTAAAGTAATAGCTTATGCCTCAATGCAGTTGCATCTACATGAGAAAAACTATCCAACCCATGATTTAGAGCTAGCAACAGTTATATTTGCCCTGAAGATATGGTGCCACTATTTTTATGGAGTTCATGTTGACATATATACTGATCACAAGAGTCTATAATACATCTTTAAGCAAAAGGACCTGAATCTAAGACAAAGAAGATGGCTTGAGTTATTAGAAAATTATGACATTGATATTTTATATCACCCTCGGAGGGAAAATATGGTCGCGAATGCTTAAAGCCGCAAGGCAATGGCAAGTAAATTTGGGCAGTCTGTAATAAGACAAGAGGTAAGTAAAGATCTATGTTAATTAGCTAGCCTGGGGGTTCACATTCTTGAATCTCTAGACAAAGGCATAATTTTGCAAAATGCAATAGAATCCTCATTGATAGTGGAAGTGGAAGACAAACAGTACATAGACCCCATTCTATTACAGCTTAAGGAGAATGCACGACAAGCTATGACAAAGGCATTTGAGCTCAGACAAGAGGGAGTACTTTGATGTCAAAACAGATTATGCGTACCTGATATAGATAGGCTAAAAAGGAGAATTATGATAGAAGCACATTATTCAAAATATTCGATCTATCCAGGCTCTACCAAAATGTATCATGACTTGAAGGAAGTATATTGGTGGGGGAAATGAAGAAGGACGTTTCAAAATTCATAGCTCAATGCCCAAATTGTTAACAAGTTAAAGTAGAACACCAAAAGCCGGGAGGTTATATGCAGCATATAGAACTTCCAATTTGGAAGTGGGAAACATGAATTTTGTTACTGGGTTACCTAACTCATTTTGGAAGTTCAACTCCATATGGGTAGTTGTTGATAGATTAACCAAAGTAGCACACTTCTTACCGGTCAAAACTACTTATACAGTTGAAAAGTATGCAAGATTATACATTAAAAAGCTATAGTGCTAATCCCTATCATATATGACAGGGGAGCTCAATTCACTGTAAATTTTAGGAAGTCATTTTAGATATGTTTGGGAACACAAGTGAATTTAAGTACAACCTTTCACCCTCGAATGGATGGCCAAGGAGAATGCACAATCCAAACACTTAAGGATATGCTTCAAGCTTATGTATTAGACTTTGAAGGTAGCTAGAATAATCATTTGCCACCTATTGAATTCACTTACAACAATAGCTACCACTCGAGTATCAAAATAGCACCTTATGAACCCTTGCATGGAAGAAAGTATAGATCACCAATCGACTGGTTTAGAGCAGGTGAACCTGCCTTATTTTAACTAGATCTTATTCATCAAGATATGGATAAAAGATAATACAACAGCGGCTAGCAATAGCTCAAAGTCAACAAAAATCATATGCATATGTTAGAAGGAGAGGGCTAGAATTTTTCATCGGAGATTGGTTGTTCTTGAAGTGTCTCCAATGAAGGGGTAATGAGATTTGGTAAAAAGGAAAAGTTGAGTACATGCTACATAAGACCATATCAGATTGTTAAAAGAGTAAGGCAAGTTGCATATGAATTAGATCCACCACAAGAGCTTTCTGCGGGTCATCTAGTATTTCACGTTTCAATGCTTTGGAAGTGCATAAGTGACCCATCTCATATCACTCCAACCAAAGATATATAGGTTACAGAAGTTCTCACTTATGAGGAAGTTACCATTACTATTCTGGATCAACAAGTTAAGAAGATAAGAAATAAAGAAGTATCTTCCATGAAAGTACTATGGAGGAACTAGCAAGTTGAAGATGTTAATTAGGAAACGGAAGAAGCAATGAGAACCAAGTACCCCCATTTCTTTTAGCCCACTAAGAAAGATGAAAAAGTTGGAGTTGAGGCATTGACAATAAATCACATTTGGTTACTAGTAGTATGTAACTTAGCCTTGAACTTGTTTCAGCCATCTAACTATATTATCTTTGAGGACGAATGTTCCTAAGGAAGGGAGGATATAATACTCCATATTTTATATATGTTAGTCCTGTCTTATATGATACTGGATGTAGGCTATGGTTTAGGTGAGGGACTAAGCTTTTTTCATAAGGGTGATGATAAGTTGAATTGGATCGAAAGTTGTAATATCTCACATGTTTTAGAGAGTATGAGTCCAAGATAAACTCGATGAAAGAATCTGAGACAATAAGGTGCTATTTGAGTTAAAAGTATAACGTGGAATATTAAGATACAATATAAGGGATTATGATTTTGAAAATGAGGTAAGACAACATGTTGCTTGCTTGACTTAACGAAGCAAGTAGGTGCATCACCTACTTAGACTTTTTGACCAGCCTAAAGGGGCAAATAGGTGCACCACCTACTAGGAGTTGTTTGGCCATTTTATAGGGCCCAAGATGATTAGCCTACTTGAGAGTTCTGGCCCAACCCCAGTGAAGGAAAAAGGAGAAGAATGGGCAGCCAAGGACAAATAAGATGAGGTCCAAAAATGCCCAAGCTAAAAAGCCAAGTAGGTGCACCACCTACTTGGTAAAACATGGCCAAAAATTAAGGAGAAATTTGGCCTAAGTTGGTCCCTTTAAAAGGGAATGTAACCAGCTCTATTTTAGCCATTTTACACTTGAGAGAAAAAAAAATCTAATTTCTAAGGTTCTCTTTCTTCCCCTTCTATCTTCATATAGCAGCAATAAAAACTCTTAGGGTTCTTGAATATGATCCCTCATCTCAAGCTAGGATTGAAGGTGAGTTCATCCCTTGGAAGATATAAGTTAAGAGAGCAAATTCGCTCACAAGTAAGGTAAATTACTGAACTTTTCTCCCTCTCTTCGGCTTGAGTTAATTAGGGGATTGTTTATGTGTCAATGAGGTGGGAGTGGTCCTTTTAACAAGAGGTAATCTTATGGGAAGGCTTGCTGGTGGGTTGTGCACATTGGGATAGCCATGGAGGACTCCCTCTAACATCAATTGTGAGTTGATTTTAGAATTTAAAGTGTATTGTTAGAAGAAACTCATGAGACAATGCTTGGATATCATAAGTTCACATGGCTCTTACTACATTATGATATGTAGGGGCTGTTTTATATATGTCATGGTACGAGGTGTGACCGCAAGTGCAATTAGAGGAGAAGAAGTTTAAGCAACATCCTTAGTTCGATAATTATGGGCTTGATGCCTGGGTATAACTTGTGGTTGTGAGTAAACTGCCTATATGTATTTATTCACTACTAATACTAGTTTTATCGCCTACTCAATTGTAGATAAATATTTGGGAAAAGGGGAGGTTACATTGTAGTCATAACAAGGTGGCACGATAAGATATGTAAGGCTATCCAATTCCATATTCTTTGGCATGAAATCTAATACTCACGTCACTTCCGACTAGTAAGCTTCCCAAGTGGTATTCCAATAGTGGCGGTATTGATTATTAGTAAATCTGTAGTTTTACTCCAAGCACTATGAGGAGTCCTCATTCACTCTTAAAGTCAATTGTCTCATTTATACTCCTAATTAGTACATCAAAGTTGCATTTGATTCTTATGTTATGGCACTACCTTAAATGACCATTGTCCTATCTTATATCACTGGTACATAGTTCCACGGTTCCAAAATTTATTGTGACCACCAGAGTAACAGTTTCAAAGTATTAAAGAATGACCTAAAATAGTGTTCAAAGTACATGAGTGGCATCCTAGGGGTAAAAGCCAAGAATGGGTTGATCTCACTTGGTTCATAAGGATGGCAGCCCAGGGGAGAGAGCCTAGCATGGGTCAATCCAAATTTGTACAGTAATGATGATAGCATCCCAGGGGTTAAAATGCCTAGCTCTTTTACCACTGATCAGCTGGTCATTTGTGTGACATGACTAAAAGAAATCATAAAGTACTGAAGAGTAAAGAAAAGAAGGTAATATACATGGCTTCACAAATATAACAAAGTGGTCTTTTATTATGATATGTGCATTCATGCATTGCTACTTGATTTCACTTGTGTTCTCATTTTACGTATTCTATTGCCTTACTTATTCAGTACATTATTTTGTATTGACATCCCTTCTTGAGGACGCTGCAATTCATAATGCAGGTACAGGTACTTTAGCTAGTAGATGTCCAATATAGGTGCACTCGACACCTAGTTGCTTTGGGTGAGCTCCAAGTTGATCTGTACCGACCTATGTTATCTTGTAGAGGCTTTGTTCACATATTATATCTAGTTCAGTTGTCCCTTGTCTCTAAATAGTTGGGGCCTCAATGGCCAAGTCTAGTATGTAAGTTTTTTGTTACCCATTTGAACTCTTATCTCCACAGTTTGCATGAACTTTCACTGGTGTTTAGTTGTTATAAACATATGCATAGTGAGCATAGGTTATATTTTGGTTCTCTCAGGTCTTGAGAGTGTCGAGTACCTATCCATCCTTATAGATTTAGAGGCGTGACACTTAATCCCTTCACCCGGTACCACATGCCCTGGAAAGGCAACTTCCTTCAACCAAAATTTACACTTGTTGAACTGGGCAAACAATGTTTCTTTCCTTAACATTTGCAACACTACCCTCAAATTCTTCGTAGGTTCTTCACTCTGGGAATAAATCAAAATATCGTCAATAAAGATCAGCATAAACATGTCAAGGTAGGGTTTAAAGACCTATTTCATAAGATCTATGAATATTGCTAGAGCATTATTTATGCCAAAGGACATCACCACGAATTCAAAATGCCCACATCTTGTTTAGAAGGCCATTTTGGGAATGTCACAACTCCTTACCTTCAATTGATGATACCTGGACCAAACATCAATCTTTGAAAAGTGGTTAGCGCCTTGTAGTTGATCAAATAGGTTGTCCTTGGCGAAGGATACTTGTGCTTCACGATGACTTTTATTGAGTTATTAGTAGTCGATGCACATTCTAATTGAGCCATCTTTCTTTCTTACGAGCAACACCAGCACACCCCAAGGTGACTTGCTAGGCCTTAACCCTTCTCCAAAAAATCTCTTAATTGGTCCTTCAATTCTTTCAAATCCATTGGGGTGATATGATAAGGGGGAATGGAAATAGGTTGTGTATTGGGGAGGAGGTCTATACTAATCTATTTCCCTTTTAGGAGGGACACTGGGAAGTTCATCGAGAAAGACAACAAGAAACTCATTGACCACTGGAACTGCATCAAAGGAGGAACTTTAGACTCAACATCCCTAACCTGAAAGAGATAGTAAATGCAACCCTTAGAAATTAATTCTCGATCCTTAAGACAAGAGATGAACCTACCTTTAATCACCGAAATATGACTTACGTACCCACTCAAGGATAGGTTTATTAGGAAATTAGAACTTAACCTTGTGGGTTCTATAATTTATGGAATCATGATATTCATGTAACAAATCCACCCCAAGAATGTATCAAAATCTACCATGTCAAGTTCAAAAAATTTACAAGGTAAGATTTTAGGCAATATGGACATGGGACAACCCATATAAACTCATTTAGCAACAATGGGCTCACCAACAGGGGTAGACACTTCAAAGGGTTCACAGAACATCTCAGGACAAACATGAAGTCTATTAGTAACAAAAGGAGTAATGAAAAAAGAGTGGCAGGATCCAGTAAAGCATACACATCAAGATTGTAGATCTTTAACATACTAGTAAGACGTCTGGTGTCTCTTCGACACCTTACCTCCCTTGAAGTTCATAAAATTAGTTATGACATGGAGCATCTCCTTATTGGCCACCTTGTGCTCATTGGTCACCTTGAGCACCTCATCCTTGAGGACGACCATCGCAACCCTTGTTCAGACAATACACAATTTTGTGGCCCATCTTGCCACACCCAAAGCAAGTACCTACATCCTTATAGTAGCTACCACCATGATTTTTACCACACCTTCCACACCTAGGAATGATTTGGCTACCGTTACTACCTTGAGCTCTATGGTGGGTACCTACCCTATCATTTGCAAGTCTTTGACCTTGGGCATTAAAGGACCCTTGTCCTCCAAAATTGTGGCCTTGTTAAAAGCGACCACCCTTGAAGCCTTAGAAAACACAATCATATCGACCCAATCTTCGGCTCACTATCCCTCCTCTTATAAAGCTTTTCCCATTCAAGTTTCTTGGCATAAGTGATGAGCCGTGACAAGTCCATATCTCCTATAAGCATAGCGATACGACATTCCTTATTGATGAAGTCGGACACTCCTGATACAAACTTGTGCCTACTTGACCTAGGATCGGCAACCAAATGAGGAGCATACTTGGTGAGGTTGTTGAAATTTAGGGAATACGCCCTAACACTCATCAAACTTTACTTGAGTTTCATAAACTCTATCATCTTTGTCTCCCTTCGCTTCATGGGGAAGAAATGATTTAGGAAGGCGACCTTGAATTCTTCCCAACTAATAGACTCTCTATACCCTCTCTTACCTTTCCATTGAAAAACACAATTGAGAGAGGCCTTTTAGTTGATAGACCGCTAGTTTCGCCTTCTCCTCTGAGCTAACCCCCATTATCTCAAGAACTTTGTACACCTCATCGATGAACTTTTAGGGGTCCTCTTTAACTTTTGAGTCATAGAACTCCAGAGTACTCATTCTTATGAAATCTTTCACCCTTGCAATGGGGAGTAGGAGCATGAGGAGCTTGAACTATTTGGTTGGCCACGACCCTTGCTAATAATATGACCACATTTTGGTACTCAACATGGGTGACCACTTTCTCCCTTTGGGGGACTTGTGAAGCTGGAGGAGTCGGTTCATCCTCGGGAGTAGCATACTTAATCATATCTTTGGTTAGGAAGCATGGACAATCATCAACAAATTATATTATGGGGATAAGGGGCTTAGGACTCACTCTATAGGACAAGTGATAAGGAATCCACTTCTTTTTCAAACACAACAAGAAATTCTAAGGGAAGAGAATAAGGGATGCAATCTACAAAAAGTAGGGACTTAGGACATTCATGACCTTTCAATTATCATCACAAGCAACATCAAAACATAGGATAGGGACTAAGGGAAAATCTCTATAGATACACGTGCATCGCATAGATCATAAATCTTCATAGATACATATGCATCACATAGATCATACATATCATGTCATCTAATAATACCTCTAGTCATAAGTGGGACGAGGGCCAAGACATGTCCGGGCTGACCCTCAAAAGTAAATAATAAAGTAGCAAAGTCTTAACATATGCAAGATAGAAAATGGATGTTGTCCTCGGAATGGAGGATTCAGCACAAGTAAAGTCTTTAAGAAATCATACTAGCCATGAGGAGGTTGACAGGCAAAAGCTCTAATACCTACATTAGATTATATAGGCAAAAAGTATGTATACTTTGAATGTACTAAGATGCATGATGCAATGCAACAAGAGATCATAAGCCATAATAGTCGAGATGCATAATCATATATAAATGCAATAAGCTCAATATGATGTGAATGATCAATATCTTAATTAAAACATTCAAGGAAGGCAACTGTAATCTCATAACATAGCATACTATGTGGGAAAAGACCATAACCGACACTTAAGACCATGCGAGCTACTGTATGAAATTATGATGTTATCTCCACATCAAAAAAAGAGTAGTCTACTTTGCCAAGGTAGACTAGCCCCACCTTATGAGGACTCCCCCATTTCGGAGAGTGCTTTATAAATGCCTTATTAGAACTTCACCCATTTTGGAGATAGCTTTACAAATGCCTTATGGGAATTTCACCCACTTGGTTAGTATTTTGTGTGTACCTTATAGGAACCCATGCATTTTGGCGAATTATGCAATATTAGCAAATCACATACTTACAGTGACAACGTAGCTAAGTGAGAATGAAAATCTACCAAAGTCTTCTCGATGCTAAGTCAACATCCCACGAAATACTTAAATCATAATTATAATCATGTCATGCATGCTTCTTAATCTTAATATCATAATAGGCATACCTCATCTAAATCATAGAATTATAGCATCACAAAAGGGCTCTATAATCTTGCAAAATTTTCATTGTATTTCCATGGAATCATGACATGCTTGATATCATTAATCATTCATAACATTCATGACTGGTATATCTTGTAAACAAACCTTTCATCTGCATAAGATATTTCCTCACTTTCTCTTAGTCAAAACATAGTGGGTTTATGTATAAGGACTTAAAATAATGAGTCAAAGGTAATATGCATGAAATAGGTAAACCATATTCAATTGAAATCATTCAAAGAGTCCACCAATATCATAGTAAAATGCTTAGTTAGGGCATTATGAAAATCATCTCAAAATCCATAAATCTCATAGCCTTTTATAATACACTAGCATGCATAGCTTAGGGAGTCACAAGACATGTCACAATATCAACCCTCGATAGAAATTCATGTAATTCAAAGAAAATATTAATAATTTCCAACTCAATGCATATAAGAAGTAACAAGAATTATCCATAAAGAAATAATTCTTGAAATTAAAGGTTTAATTGAAAAGGGTTTTGGACTCTCTATGGATGAAAGGACCCATGGATGAAGAAACCCACATACCTTAAGAATCTTGAGAAAGATGGAACAGTCTTGAAAATACTTGGGAATCACCTTGGTGCTTGACCTTTGATGGAAGTACCTTGAAATCCTAGAAATTATGATGAAGCAGGAAGAGGAAATCTTGGGAGGATTTGAGAGGAATTTGGGAGTTTTTGTGAGTGGAAAGAGACTAAAAATGGTGAATCTCTTGTGAATTCCTATATATAAGTGTTTTTGGATATATCCCAATTGCCCTCACTTAAATCATGAAATTTTTGAAAAAGTGATTTTACTATGGTGAAGCAGTGGCACGTGATGGAGTGGTTCTCACATAGGTCATTTTTGCATGAATTTCAATTTTCTCCTATTTCAGCCTTAGAATGAGTTTAGGTTACTTTTATTCAAAAATAAACCCTCTCTACGATGCGGAAAGATTGCATACCTTTCTAAAAAGTGCAAAAACATATGAAAAGTTATTTTTTGATATGGCTGACTTAAAAATCTAAGGAGATTTCTCACAATTTTACCACCTGAACAAGAATACAACCTCGGATTTGCCAAAAGATGTATAAAAAATGTATTATGCAAGGAATCAATTACAAGGGCATTCTGAATCACTTTGGGAAGTGTTACAATATCTCCCTCTTGGGAACACTCATCTCTAGATATGATGGAGATACACTTGAGAGGATTAACAAGACAATATTCAGCTCCAACATGAATACATCAATGAAATCAGACATCATTGTCATGAAATCTCAAACTTATGCATCAAATATCATGAAAACATATCA
>JAOTQJ010000102.1:6444968-6485507 GCA_025642045.1 Solanum sejunctum
ACCTGCTACGATATAAGGAGCAAGTAGACAGGATGCACATGACACATCTAGTGTTCAAGAATTCTTGAGGATGAATCAACCTGAGTTCACAGGGTCTGCATTTACTGAGGATCCTAAGAACTATATGGAGGATCTTTAGAAACTGTTCCAAGTGATGCATGTCACTGATGTTCAAAGAGTTGAACTAGGTGCCTACTAGCTCAAGGGTGTGTCTAGACTATGGTTCAACAAATAGAAGAAGGGTAGAGGGGAGAATGCCCCATTGCTGACTTAGGCAGTATTTGAGAAAGCTTTCTTGGGGTGCGTTTTTCCTAGAGAATGAAGGGAGTCA
The DNA here is from genome assembly GCA_025642045.1 of Solanum sejunctum. Lineage (NCBI taxonomy): Eukaryota > Viridiplantae > Streptophyta > Magnoliopsida > Solanales > Solanaceae > Solanum > Solanum sejunctum. The sequence goes on from JAOTQJ010000102.1 coordinate 6,445,300, forward strand.
AAGGTAAGAGAGCTATTGAATCTACAATAGGGCTCTATGACTATGCAAAAGTATAGGCTTAAGTTCACTCAGCTAGCCCACTATGATAAGGAGAATGGGGATGTATGTTGATGGACTGAATAGAGGACCAAAGATAGATGGGAGGGGTGATGCTTGTGAGTGATATAGTTATCAGGATATTGATGACTTTTTTGCAACAAGCTAATGAGCAGAGACAACATGACCAAGAAGAGTTCAGAAGTAAGAAGTGTAAGTCATTCAGTCATGAGGGTGAAAAGAGAAGGAATGGTAACAAATTCTAGTTTGGGCTAGCACCATCATCTTCTAGTGCACCAGTGCACAGAATTAAGAATTATCAGAGGTCTTAAAATGTTGGAGCCCATGGATCTTAGTCACAAGCTAGTGTGGTTCAAGGTTCATAGGGTAAACCACTATGTGGTAAGTGTGGCAGATTACACTTGGGTAGATGTCATGAGGGGAGTGATCCATGCTTCTAGTATGGTCGAGTGGGTGATGTGTTGCCAAAATATGACACTTTTGATGCTTAAAACATAGGATTTTATGTGCTCTTAATGTGACTTTTGTTATTTTTATGTGTTTTGTGGTTAGATCTTCAGGATTATAGGTTGGCCATATTTGGGGAAACATTGTAGAAGTTTCTAGTTTTTCCTGTGAGGGGCCAAATTTTTGAAGTTAATTTTATTGGACATGTAAATGAGTCATAGAGCAACTTATGAGTAGTAGAAGACCTTTCGTGCCCTGAGGATAAAAAAAGTGGACTTGCAGGAATTAATCAGATGAAACCCCCTTTATGTGTGGTAGACCACTTTACGAGTTATGACTGGGTGTCATAGAAGAGAAGTCAAAAATTCTAGTAGCTGATTATGAGACCCTAACAATGAGCCGTAGAAGCCTTTATGAGTCATAAAATGCTTTCGTGGAGTTTACCTACCAATTCTCCTAATTTGTGTAGAACTTGTTTATAATTATTATAAATAGGTTTTTAAGGTTATCTTTGAGAAGTTCTAGTTAGTTCACCTCAGTTTTCAGTAGTTTAGGTTAAGTGCTCAGAGATTTCAATATTCTAAGAGAGAAAATTGTGAGAGAGTCTTTGAAATACTTGTGCTTTAATTCAATCTTCAATATTGTGATTTTCATTGACATTGCATTTGCTTGATCTTAATTCAATTGTGTAAGTGTTTAATTGTTGTCTTCTTAATTCATAATCTCTTCATCTACACATAACATGAGTAGCTAAATCCACAACTAGAGATGTGAGAACCATGAAGAACTAACAAAGTAAAACCATATAATTCACAATTCTTTGAAGGTGTATATGCATGTATTAATTAAATCTCTTCATTTTGCATGTTTTCTAGTAGTAGCCAACATTAGAACCCACCTAGTATTACTAACTGGACCAAGGTAGTAATAAATACGAAAAGAGATTAATTAACAGGATTTAATTGATGTGTTCTCATCTATTCAACCAAACTGACCAAGGGGATGTTGTACTGGGACTTGTAGGTAATGGTTAGCAACACACACTATGGAGACGACTAAGTTGCATAGTAAAATTCGCCTCTCACCTTTGACCAAAGGATTTGGTGAACCTAAATTATCGTCCTGCATTCTATACACTAGAGAAGAATTGCGTTATTCGGTGATATTGAGTTGGCGAATTATGGGGAACACAATACCCTAGTTGCTCTCCTCTATTAACTTTTCTCTCATGATAGTTAGTTTATTTTTCTCATTGATTATTACAAACCCCAACCCCTTTGGTGAATTGAGTTCGTTAAATAGTCGGATTGCATATTGTTGAATTTGTCTCGAGTCTATACATTTCCTATGGGTTTGAACATAAACTTGGTTAGGTTCTATTTCTTGACGACAATCGCTTTATCCTTTAAAAGGGAAGTGTAACTTGGACAACATCAAGATTTATGCATCATTACATGGGAATATGGCTAGACTTAGTAAATTTACTAGTGATTCGAGTGTAATCCTTAGTTCCATTTATTTTTCTTTTATTTCATTCTTTGTAGGGTGTACGGGTAGTGTATGCCCAACACTTGGAGTTAAGGCAATCTCTTAACTCTATTTGATCCTGAGATCCACTGAACTACAAGAAGAATGGCCTAAGACAACACTAACAGGGTGGCCAATGCAGCCCTAAATAGAAGCAATAATTAAGAGGATTGGAATAAAACCTATATCTTTTGGAGGGCATTCCACAGCCTCAGGACTTCAACGCCAATTCGTACTAGTGGAATCAGTACAGGTTGGGCCCTATGGCTATGGATATGACTAGAGCTATTTTGTTTCCATCACTATCGACAAACACAAAGTTCACAGTCTCTAGTGGGTTTCTTCAAATGTTGTAGAACCGTTGACTATTTACAGGCTTACTGTCGGAGGATCCACATAGTCACTTGCATAATGTCACATTTGTTTGTAAGAGTGTGATGAGGACACAAAATCTATCTATGGATGTTGTGGGTCTTCGTGCCTTCAGATTGTCTCTTATGGGCAATGCTACATTATGGCTATCTGAGCTCCCACAGAGTTCAATCAATAGCTAGGTAGACTTGCGGAAGGCCTTTTTGGAGAGATACTTCCCTAGATTGAAGAAGCTTAAGTAAAGGACAATATCAACAAATTCAAGCAATTTCCTAGTGATTCGACAAGAACTACTTGGGAAAGGTTTACAAAATGTCTGGGGAGCACTCGTGACCACAAGATAGTATATGATGCCTTGGTGGAGATCTTTTACCATACCCTTGACGAGAACAGTCAGGCCTGTGCTGAAACTGCCATGAGGGTTTGTTTCTAGATCAACTATTTGCAAGGATTGTATAATGTTTAGAGCAAGTGGTCGAGACAAATTATGCATAGAGGCAGCGGGACAAAGCTTCCACAAAGAGTTCATATGCTATCAGTGTGGGGTCAGAGCAAGCTAAAATTAATAAAGAATTATGCAGCAACTTGCTTAGCTTCACACAAGCATGGATGTGGTAATAAAGTAGAACTAAGAAAGAGTGAATTCAATGGTCCACCAACCCCAACAAGCACCCATGTACAAGAAGCCATACTGTGATGAGGATGCTTGTTTTGTTAACAAACAACTGGGGGGTTTTCGGACTAATGCCTAAGGGTCCAATCAGGACTATTGGCGCTAAGTCAAGGAAACCAAGGTCGAAACCTTGGCAGAGATGTAACTTACAGGGACAACTGTAGAGGCTATTATAATAGAACAGGGGTACAAATGCAACTTGGCGTCATAGTGAATGCTTCAAAAATGGTCCTTATGTGCCACCACACAACCGTGATGTAGGTACAGGCAATTCTAGAATTAAGGTGATGTTTAATCGCCTATTGAAAAAGGCTAAGACATATGATGTGACTCTAAGGGGCATGCAATCATATATTTCAAGTATTAATCAAAAACTATAGTCTCATTCTGTGGCTATTAAATAGCTGGAACAATAGTTCGGTCAAGTGCCAACTTAGTTGAGTTAGTATTAAAGGAGTACACTATCATGCTGTAGAAGGGTACACTTGGTGTGGCCGACACTCATAGACTATTGTTAGCCCCTGAGCAAACAACTTGACCTCATCGTCTATCGTATTCAACAGCGGAATAATAATACTCAAATAAAAAGGGCATCATAAGAATATAATATAATTCAACTAGCTCATAATTTCCGATGAACAAATTTGGAATACAAAGTACTCAATAACATCCTCTACTCGTTGTTTATGAAGCCTCTACTCAATAATCTAGATAGTGTTATGACAAGCCATAAACACGCAAAATCAAAGAAAGAAAGAATATACTAAATCAACTCATAAGATAAGGAGCTCCTAAGGAAAGCAAAGAGGGCTCACTAACTCTGGAAGTGCACTGATCTGGACCTCAACAATGTACGGGCTAAAGTCCTCTATCACTTGTATCTGCATCACGAAAAGATGCATGCCCAAATCAATGTCAGTATATGGAATAAATTTGTATGTAGAATAGCTCAAGAAAGTAAAGCTCAACTCACTTATCTCAATAACTCATGCTCAGCTCAGTACATGCAAATTTAAAGTAAATCATACTTTTCAAAATGTACTCAGAAACAAATGGACTCAGTTTAAAATATCATGCTCAATCAATGTTGCATATGATTTCTCTTAACCGACATCCGATCCCATCACCTTTAGTTTGGTGATGCACAATGAAGGCAACGTCGTTCGCACATCCACCCTTAACTTGCCATGGAAAATGGTGATCAACTCTCACATAGATGCATAATAAATGTCGACTTGTAGAAAATGAGATGTCAGAATGAGCTATATGACTATCCTATAATGGCAACATAGTTCTGGGGGTTAAAGTAGATGTTTACTCTATCCTCTCTTGGTGCTCGATATTCCTCTCAAGACTAAAACATGCTAAACTCAATCAATTAACTCAATCTTTGATGGTCGGTCAATCAACTCAAAACTCAACCTATTTAGGTTATCTCACCTCAACTCAGTTTCTCATCAGCATAGTCAATAAATACAGACAATCAAACTCGACTCGAACTCAAATGGTCAATTAGACTCACTCAATTTGACCCATCATATGGTGCAAACAAAATGATCATATATAAAATTATATGTGACTATATGCAACAAGCTTCTCATACTCAAATTACTCAGCTCAGGTACTCAAACTCAAACTCAACTCTGTAACATGCATAAAATTTCATAAAATCAGGAAGTTTAGGGTTTATTCTATCAAGTGTGAAATACATATGTCAATCTCATTGCAATAGTCATGCTATCCATTAATTATCTCATAAGACATCATAAAGACTCACAAGAATTATAGAAAATTTGGTAATTATTTGATAAAATAATACAAAACCCAACTCATATTCTCAGCAATCGACTCAAGTAAAGGAATGAGTGTGTGAACGAAAGTGGTTCCACATTTTGGTAAGCCTTACATACCTAGGAATAAAAGAAGCAATTAAACTTCAATCGATCCTCGCCCTTGAACTGGAAACCTAGCTTTTTCTTCTCTCCTCTAGTTCTCTCAAGAACCCTTGAATGAAGACAGATGAATAATATCCTTACGGTTCTATTCTAAGGCTTTATTCAAGCCTAAAATGACTAAGGGTTTAATGGAATAAGGATTGGAATAGATAAAAATACCCCTTATTAAAACTAACATCTCAGTCTACAAGACCCCATCTACGAGTCATAGATTATTCTGTAGGTCCTGAAATTAACTCACTAGAATTTATCACGAAACCTCTCTCTATGAGTGATGAAGCCTTTTATAGGTTGTAAACTCCTTGCATAAATAAAGGGGTCAGGAAACTTGAGTTACTGGAATTTGTCATGAAACCTTCTCCACTAGTCGTGACATACATTACGAGTCATATATCATTTCATATATATAAGCCTCAAACATAGAAAATTTTACCAAATCATCTAAAGTTTTATGATACCCAACGATAAGTCTTCAATAGGTCTACGATTCATAAATAGCTCTCGTGAACCTTCCTCTGCAGTTTTTCTCAGTCTTTTCCTCAACAACCTCTGCACATCTACTCTAGATCAAGTAGAAAGAATTAGGGGGTGTTACATTATCTCCCCTTTGGGATCATTCGTCCTTGAATAAAGATAACTCTAGGGAATTAGGTAAAGGTATGAATCTCCCTATGGACTCTAACAATCAACCAACTCTCACCTCACTTATGCAATCAACAAATTAGGAATTTTCAGCAAGTAAAACAATCAAAGAGTCAAACAAATTACACTAATCCTCACTTGGACTCTAGAACTCTATCATCTATCATATGAAAAATGAAAGAAGAACTCAAGGAATGAAAATTAAAGGATTTAGAGGAAATCATTACCATCAACTCTCTTACCATCAGCAAGAATGAACAAATGAGGGTATTTGGCCTTCATATCCTCTTCTTCCTCCCAAGTAGCCTCTTCTATAAATTGGTTCCTCTACAATACTTTGACAGATGCAATCTCTTTGTTTTTTAAATTGTGAACCTGAGGATCAAGGATTTGGACAAGTTTCTTCTCACAACTCAGTCTGTCATTCACTCCAATACTCTCGATAGGCACAATTAATTATGGATCTGCCAAACACTTCTTAAGTATAGAATATGGAAATCTAGATAGATGACCTCTAACTCTGAAGGTAGTTCTAACTCATATGCCACATTGCTCACTCTCTTTATGATTTGATAAGGGCCATGTAACTCAAACTTAGTTTCCCTTTCACCGCGAATCTCATCATATCCTTCGTGGTGACACTTTCAAGTACCCCTAATCATTAACCTCAAACTCTAAATCTCTCCTTCTAATCTGTATAGGATTTTTGTCGATTCTGTGCAATCCTTAATCTTTCTCAAATGATCTTCACCTTCTCCATGGTTTGGTGAACCAAATCTGCTCCAATTAGCTTTGCTTCACCTACCTTAAACCATCTAATTGGCAGCCTACACTTCCTCCCATAGAGTGCTTCATATGGGGCCATCTTTATGCTCAAACGAAAATAATTATTGTAAGCAAACACAATCAAAGGAAAGTGGCCATCCCAATATCCTTTAAAGCCAATGGCATACATGCTCAATATGTACTCCATGGTTTGAATAGAACCCTCCACCTGGCCACCTATCTATAGGTTGAATGCAGTGCTAAGGTGCACGTTCGTACCCAAACGCTTTTAAAATGATCTCTAAAAGTGGGAGGTGAATCGGGCTCCTCTATTTGAGATGATAGACAAAGGGATGCTATGTAGTCTAACAATTTTCTTTATGTATATCCATGCATAATCCTTTGTTGTGTCAGTCATCTTTACTGCCAAGAAGTGAGCAGATTTTGTCATCCGATCCACTATTAGCCAAATCGTATCATGTTGCCTGCGGGGTCTCGATAAGTTTGTGACAAAGTTGATGTTAATCATCTCCCATTTCCAATCTAGAATCTTAAAGTTCTGAGCTTCTCCACATGGCTTTGGGTGCTCAACTTTAACTTATTGGCAATTAGGGCATATGGAAACAAACTCAACAATGTCTCTCTTCATTCTACTCCACTAGTAGACTTCTCTCAGGTATGGTACATCTTGGTAGACCCAGGATGGATGGAATATCTAGAACTGTGGGCCTTGTCCATGATCCTCTCTCAAACATTATCAACATCAGGAACACACAATATGCCTTGATGCCTCAATACTCCGTCTCTCCCTTTGGCGAAAGCCATCACCTTCTGCTTATACACATCCTCCTTCAACTTTAATAAGATAGGATCTTGATCTTGTTCTCCTTCACCTCCACTACTAGAGATGATGCAGATGCATTATACGTAAGAACTCCTCCTTCGCCTGATTCATCTAATTAAACTCCCAATCATGCCAGTCTATGAACTTCTTTAGCTAACTCTCTCTTTTCATCCTCCATATGGTCGGTGCTCCCTATGAACAACCTGTAAAGAGAATCAGCAACCACATTAGCTCAACCTAGGTGGCAGAGGATGCTAATGTTATACTCTTTGAGAAACTTAAGCCATCTCCTCTACCTCAAGTTAAGCTCTTTCTGGGTGAAGACGTATTGCAGGCTCTTGTGGTCCATGAATACATCCACATGTGCTCCATATAGACATTGACACCATATCTTGAGAGCAAACACCATTGCTGCCAACTCTAAGTTATGAGTGGAATAGTTTTTCTCATGCACCTTAAGCTATCTAGAAGCGTAAAAACAACCTTCCCTCTCTACATCAACACACATCTTACTTCCATCCTCAAAGCATCACAATAAATAGCAAACTCGTCTATCCTATCAGGCAATGTCAACACTAGTGCAGTAGTTAACCTCATCTTCAAATCTTGGAAGCTTTTGTCATACTGGTCAAACAATTGAAACTTTACCTTCTTCTGAGTCAATTTGTCAACGGTGTAGATAGGGAAGAAAAACCCTCAATAAACCTCCGATAATATCCAGTCAATCTTAAAAACTCCTTATCTTGGTCAGTGAGATTGGTCTAGGCTAGTTCTTAACCACCTCAATCTTTTGAGTATCCACTCAAATCATTCACCTGAAACACACAGCCCAAGAAAGCAATGGATTTTTGAGCCAAAACTCACACTTAAAATTTTTTTGCATATAACTCATATCTCTGAGAGTCAGCAAAGTGATTATAAGGTGATTGGCATGCTCCTCACTCTGGAGTACACTAGAATATCATTAATGAACACAATCAAGAACATGTTTAGATACTGTCTGAGTACTCTGTTCATGAAACGACCTCAAAAAGTGCCCAAAAATATGCCTTGTAAGTGCCCATAATCGTAATTTTCATATATCTCAAAATCCGTGCGTGATATTAAAAATTCAACTTCATATCTTGATCAAAGGGAAACATTGAGTGGGAAATAGGTCTAAAACTTGATTTTAGAGCAACTATATCAAAATTTGAAATTCCAAAGTTGATGATTTCCAGTGACGAACTGCACCCAAGGCGCGACACGCCAATGGTGCGCGTCAGCATATTTTGTAAACTATTTTTATTAGTTTGGTCCAAGGTTTAGGGCCATGGGCCTAAGTCTTCTCATACGCAAAAATACCTATACTTAGACATATTTCACCTTCATATCATACAATACATTTCCCAATAATCTCTCAAACATTAAGACGAATATTTCACTCAAAACTCAAGTGTCAAATCTCATTCCGGATCTTAAGGAATTCACTCAAGCTTCAAGTCTCCATTCCATTCTTTATCAAGGAATTCTTCAAAGTCAAGGTACATGGATTTCAACCATTAGGTCCTTGCACCTATGGATCCCAAGCTGCCTTTTTGCCTAATTATATTTTTCTAATTAATTTTACTTATAGGTCTTCTATTATGGATTTGACTATGAAATATGTTGGAGTCTTGTAAAAGTGTGACTGTAAGCATGTTTTGAGCTATGAAACTATGATCTATTGTTATATTTGTTGATGGGTTTTAATATATATGGCATGAGGGTATTACCAAGTATTGGTGGGTTGATTTACTTCAAGTTTTGTTGCATGATTTCACTCTTGAATTGCATGGTTTTATAGTAGCATTACACACAACCAAGTGTTTAATAAAATGTTCGGTTTAGGGTTCTTGAGTTATTGAAGGTCTATTAGATGGCTTATGAGTCAAATGGACTTATGATGATGGAAGTAATGTACATATGTGTTGAATACATGATAAGTGTCTACCATGTTGCAAGTTTATCACCTTGTTGAGGGGGTGCCATTCCTCAACTACCTTATTGAGAGGGTACCATGTCTCACTCACCTTGATAAGGGCGTGTCATGCCTTAGTGGCCTTGTTAAGGGGGTGTCAAGACTCAATCACCTTGTCAAAGGGGTGCTAAGCCATGATAGCCTTGTTGAGGGGGTGTCAAGCCTCAATCACCTTGTCAAAGGGGTGCCAAGCCATGATAGCCTTATTAAGTGGGTGTCAAGCCTCAATCACTTTGTCAATAAGGTACCAAGCCTCGATCGCCTTGTTGAGGGGGTATTAAGCTTCAATTGCCATGGATGGTAGGGTGTGACAACCATCAACCAATTGAGGGGTTTGTACCTTAATCGCCTTTACAAGGGAGTGGTAGTCCTTAGACTCTATAATGATGGTCTCTTACTATATATGTGATATGTTCTGTATAAGCATGTTTACTTCAAGTATCATTCATGCATGCCATATTGCTATATGCTCAACCATTTCCTTATTATACATTTTTATTATGTTGCCTATCTCTTGTTCCATTGTATCATACATACTTAGTATATACAAACATACTAACATATAATCTATGCCTATATGATGTTACCATGTAGGAAGCAGAGCTCCATTTGATCATCATCCTCCTCCACGTGGCTAGTACTATCTCTTGAAGTAAGATTTGGTGAGTCCTCAACTCTGAGGACAACCTGTATTGATTTTATGCTATGTAAAGACTCTTTTATTTTGTTGAATGCTTATGACTATGAAGGTGAGACAGGAATGTGTCGTGGCTCCCATTCAAATTCTATGTTTAGAGGTGTTGTTGGACAAGTGACATAATTATGCTTGAGCTTTGACTTTTCTATGATATTTAAGTATTAACTCTATTCCTTAGTCTTGAATCCCCTTATTTACATCTATTTATTGATATTTATGCTTCCACGACCAAGGATATGTGTATGATATGTTATTATACTTGTTTGGGTTTCTTAAGGTTCCCCATTCTCCGTGTCACGTCTAGGTCCTAGGCTTGGGTCGTGATAGTTCGTCAGGTCCATAAAGGCTACAGGTGTAGTTGTCAATCCAAAAGACATCACCAAGAACTCAAAGTTACCATATCAGGTTCAAAAAGCCTATCTTTGGGACGTCACATTCTATCACTTTCAATTGGTGATAGCCTGATCTGAGGTATATCTTAGAGAAAATAGTAGCACCCTAAAGTTGGTCAAATAAGTCATCGCCGATCCTTCTAAGGGGATACTTATTCTTGACTGTCACCTTATTCAATTGATGGTAGTCAATACACATCCTCAGGGAATTATCTTTCCTTTGCATGAACAAGACCAGAGCACTCTATAAAAAGACACTTGGTCTTATGAATCCCACTTTTAGCATGTCTCTCAACTGCTCCTTCAATGTTTTTAACTCCACAAAGGCCATTCTATAGGGTTGAATGGAAAGGGTTGAGTGTAAGGAAGTACATCAATTTAGAAGTTGATCTCTTTATCAAGAGGAACTCCGAGTATATCCTCAGGAAACACATCAAGAAGCTCACTCACGATCGAGACAGACTCAAGATTAAGAGACTCAACATCATAAGACTTGACTTACATGATGTGGTAGATACATCCCTTAGAGATCACTTTTCGGGCCTTAAGGTAAGAAATAAATTGTCTTCAGCGCGAAAAAATCTCCCTTCTACTCAATACTAGGCTCATTTAGAAACTGAAATATGATAGTCAGGGTTCAACAATCAACAGAGGTATAGCAGGCGTGAAGCCAATGCAAACCAAGGATCATGTTGAAAACGACCATCTCTAAATCAATCAAATCAACAAGAGTATACCTAAGATAAATGGATACTACACAATCACTATAGATTTCACTTAACTCAAATAAAATCACTAACAGGAGCAAAAATAGAAAATAGCTCAGACAGCACTATGGAAGAATCTCATATCTACTAGTCACATATGGCATCACAAAAGAACAAGTTGCACCTGGATCAAGTAAAGTATAGCAAGGATGGGTACAGACTGAAATCATACCCGTCATAACATCTAGTGCAACTTCTTGGTCTTGTCAGTTCCTCATTGCATATATATTATTTATCTTCCTCAGTCTGCTGGGCATAAAGCATCATCCTAGAGATATCCATATCTGGGATCAATAATGTTGCCTTACACTCCCTATTCACCTATCTACCTAACCCAGACATAAATTTCCTCATCCTCGCTCTCATGTCCTGGACCATCTTTAAGGCATACCTATACAATTGGATGAACTTTAAGTTGTATTCTTTAACAGTCAACTCCTCTTATTTAAGATTCACAAACTCCTCAACCTTTGCCTCTCTCAATTCCTGAGTGAAGCAGTGATCGAGAAAGGCACTCTCAAACTTATCCCAAGCAGTGGGCTCAACATCATCATCTAGACTCTCTTCCCACTGGTTTTACCAAACATTATCTACATCCTTGAGATGATAGGCAGTAAACGCAACTCTCCAGTCTCAGTTGCATGCATGATTTTCAGCAGCTTCCACATCTCATCAATGAAATTTTGAGGGTCCTCTTCAACCTTAGACCTAGTATAGATAAGTGGGTTCATCCTCAAAAAGTCTCTAAGTCTAGTGGAAGCCATTGGCTCATGGGAGATATAATTAGCTGTCTGTGAGCCCTGATTCCCACTCTCGAAAACCACCAACTATATGAGCATGGTGATAGTCCTCTGAAGTCAGCCTGTGTAGTAGGCGCAGATGGAGCAGTAGGTGTCACAAGAGCACCAACAGTTTTAGCTAATCGACCTTGGCCCCTCATTTCCATTTGAGGAGGCACCTACAAAGTAAGGTTCTCAGCATTGCTATCTGAAGCATTCCTCTGGGTTGCGGTGTATCTAGGAGGCATGATCTGCAAGCGTGTAATGCAAGAATAAAATAGGTACTTTCATAGAGTTAGACTTTATTGCACTAACTCAGAATACAAGAAAGTGAGATAATTTCTAATATCATATAGCCACCTACTAATAAAGTGTGGTGCACAACATACCCCTAAACAAGACTCTACGAGACCCGGCTTCATAAACTTCCTAGGACTCTTAAACACTATGCTCTGACACCAAGTTTGTCAGGCCTTGGGAAGGTACCCATGGCATGATCGACATCAGAGACTATTGCTCACTCCCAGGCAAAACACTTGGCCTTATTGTCATATCGTACTTAATAACAGAAGAATAATACTCAAAGCAAAAAGGCATCATAAGAATATATTATAACTCAACTAGCTGATAATTCTGATGAACGACTTTGGAATATAAAGTACTCAATAACATCCTCTACTCACTACATATCAAGCCTCTACTCAACAATTTAGATGGCATCATAATAGCCCATGAACATACGAAATCAAAAAAAGAAAGAACATACTAAATTAACTCATAAGATAAGGAGCTTCTCCGGAGATCAAAAAGGGCTCACAAACTCTGGAAGTGTACTGATTTGGAGATCAATGATATGCGGGATGAACTCTTCTATCACCTGTATTTGCATCATGAAAAGATACAGTCCCAAATGGAATTTAGTACATAGAATATATTGGTATGTAAACAAGCTCAAGAAAGTAAAGCTCAACTCACTTATCTTGACTCAATAACTAATGCTCAGCTCAGTACATGCAAGTTTGAAGTAAATTATTCTCTTCAAATATACTCAGTAGAAATGGACTTAGTATAAAATATCATTCTCAATCATATCACGCAGGAGTTTCTCTTAACCAACAACTAATTACATCATCTTTAGTTTGGTGATTCACAACGAAGGCGATGTCGTTGCCAAGCTCGCCCTTTACTTGCCACAGAAAAGGACGATCAACTCTGTTATGGATTCATAGTAAATGTCTATTTGTGGGATAAGAGTCATCCAAATGAGCAGTATGACTATCTTACACTAACAACATAGTTCTAGGGGTTAAATTAGATGTTTATTCACTCCTTGCTCGGTACTCGATACTCCTCCCAAGACTAAAACATGCTCAACACATCAATCAACTTAATCGTTAGGTCTCGATCAATCAACTCAAAACTCACCCTTATTTGGGTTATCTTATCTCAACTAAATTTCTCATCAGCTCAATTAATCAATGTAGAGAATCAAACTGGACTCAAACTCAAATGGTCAATTAGACTCACTGAATTTGACCCATCATATGGTGCAAATAAAATGATCATCTATAGAATTGTGTGTGACTTATTGCAATATTCTTCTCATACTTAATCATACTCAAATTACTCAACTTGGGTACTTAAACTCAAACTCAACTCTGTATCATTTATACGATTTCATAAAATCATGAAGTTTAGGATTTATGCTATCAAGTATGAAATACATATATCAATCTCATAGCAATAATCATGCAATCTAACAATTGTCCAATACATCATCATAAGGACTCAAAAGTATTACAGAAAAATTAGGAATTAATTGATAAAAAAATATAAAACCCAACTTGTTTTCTCATAAATTGACTAAAATAGTGGAATAGGAATGTGAATGGAAGTAGATCCACAATTTGGTTAGCCTTACGTACCTGGGAATAGAAGGATCAGTCAACACCTCAATCGATCCTTGCCCTTGAATTGGAAACTTTAGCTTTTTCTTTTCTCCTCTAGTGCTCTCAAGAACCATTGAATGAATACAGATTAATAATACCCTTAGGGTTCTGTTCTAAGGATTTATTCAAGCCTTAAATGACCAAGGGTCTAATGGAATAGGGATTGGAGTAAACAAAAGTACCTCTCATTAAAATTGTCGTCCGAGTCTATGAGACCCCATCTATGAGTCATAGATTGTTCTATGGGTCATAGACAACCTCTCATAAACCAAAGTGGTCTTGAAATTAAATTACTGGAATTTACCACGAATCCCCTCTCTACGATCCGTAAAGCATTATACGGGTCGTAAACTCCTCTTGTAGATGAGGGGGTTCGAAAACTTGAGTTATTGGAATTTATCACAAAACCTTCTCTACGAGTTGTGACACGCTGTAAGAATCACATTTCATTTCGTATATTAGGCCTCAGACTTAGAAATTTTGACCAAGTCATCTGGGATTTTACAAGACCCATTCTACGAGCCATAAATGGCTCTTATGAACCTTCCTTGCAGTTTTTCTCAGTCTGTTTCTCAACAATCTCTGCACATGCACTCCATTTCAGGTAGAAAGAATTAGGGGGTGTTACATACACTACATAGTAATACAGTGCAAAATCCTAAAAATGAAGGGTTGTGTATGACAGTCACCACTCTAGTTGGAAAGAGCAGAATTGACCCTCTTATATCGGTTGATGTGGAGGATGTTCATGAGGAGATGGTGCAGCAAAAGATGCAGACAAAGAAGATGATCATGTCAAGTATGGGGTGAGTGAAGTAGCAAAAGCGCCACAGAGGTTTAAGCCCATCTTTAGGCCTCCTCCTCCATTCCCTTAGAGACTCAAAAAGAGGGAGGAGGAATGCAAGTTCAAGCACGTTCTCTCCATGCTAATGCAACTATCTATCAACATCCCTATCATTGGGGGTTTGGAGAAAATGTCAAGCTATGCCAAGTATATGAAGGACATAGTCACCAAAAAGTGCATAGCGAGTTATGAGCTTTCTCATTAGCTTCAATATTGCAGTGCTATCACTACGAAGTCCTTGATTCAGAATTGAAGATCCAGGTGATTCATCATACCTTGCACTTTCAAATGTTCTCATAAAAATATAACCAAATACAATTCCAAATCCAACTTTATAGATTTTAAAGAAAGTGAAAAATATTTGAAATTTATGCCAAAGGCACCACTGTCTTGGACAGAGAGACTATAAAATAAACATATCTATGAAAATGTGGACTGTGATATATTTGAGAGAAGAATATAATTTATACTATTTTAAAAGCATGAAAACCTTTAAATATATTATCTGAACTTTTTGCCCTTCATTAAAAGTCTCTCAATTAGACAAAATCATTTTTTTGCTTTTTTCCTCAAATTATTATTTAATTTATGTTTCACAAGTATATGAAGTCCTAAATTATTAAAAGAATCCTAAAACTAAATGAACTCAACTACACGAATTTAATTAAGTTGAAGTAATATTCCTTTATTTTCTTTCTTTCCAAAAATAATAAAATTCTAAAATATCTAATATTAAGCAATGTAAATTTAATTTAGATTATAATTATTATTTTGCTTTATTTTTTTAGTGTAATTTCATATATTTTTATATGATAATAACAATTGATAATTTGTTCTTTTATATAATTTTCTATTTTTAAGATTATAAATGTAACACCCCACATCTTAAAATACTAGTACTACGCAAATAAAACATGATATGGTTTGATCAAATTAATGCCCGTTTTTAAAAAATGGTTGAATCTCATGTTATAGGGCGATATGTGCGTCTAACGCTTAAGAGGGTCGAGTGTATATATGTTTTGAGTCAAATTGAGGAGATCACGACCCTAAACAAAGTGAGAGAATTGAGGTTCTTGTAGGACTTAAGAAGCTAGCAGGTGAGTCACCTACTTGCTTAGCTTAAATTTGCTAGCTAAATGGAGATGAGGCCCGACGTCGAATTTGTCCAAGTCCGATTATGAATAAAGTCCGTGTTAAGGATGTAACTGTAGTCTGTGTTTTAGCATCATAAATGGACTTTATTGTCATCCCAAAATGAATAATAAAAGGTCCCAAGTACACCACAACCCACTTTGCTAATTGGGCCCAAACTAAGTGAAGAGGAATTTGGAAAACAGGCAGCCAAGGCCCATCAACTTTGAGACCCATTTAGGCCCAAGTGTAAGGGTCAAGCTGCTGCATCACAAGGTTATTAATATGTCTTAATATGTTGTGAAAAGTTCAAAAGAAAGTTGGCCAAAGATACTCTTTAAAAGGTCTCAAAAACAACTCCTTAATTCATTTTTACTTTGGTACAAACTTTTAGCTTTCCTAAAGACTCTTTTTCTCTCTTTATTTCACTTCACAAGGTAGCCGACACAACCCTCTAGGGTTCTTGAAGCAAACTTGAACCTCGAAGGATAATTTTAAGTGGAAATATCTATGTATTTTTTATACTTATACCATAATAAACAAAAAGTATAAATATCCATGTATTTGTTATACTTATCCCATAATAAACAAAAAATATATGCTAGTTATGTTTGTGCTGAAATTTTAGACAGCATGTGTCCTAAGGATTGTTGTGAACTTTCCTTGTTATTCAAGAGGATTTTCTCTTCTTAGCTAGCTGAATAATTAAGTAAGACTTATATTTTTAACAAGGTTTAGTTTATTAGTGATGTAATTAGCTGTTGCACTACTTTTACAGTCCACAAAAGTGAGTCCTTATAGGATATTGCAGTTGTGTTCTTAGTATAAACTTGTGGGCTGATGGATGGAGGGCTATTGGCTCACATCCTTCATGACTGCTTTGGTACTATTTTAAGACTATTTTAAGACTATTTTTATGTAAAAATGTATTGAGGACAGTTTTGTTAAAGTTGGAACAGATTTGGGATTGTTGACGTCAAAATGGGGCAAAGGGACGTAGCATCATGCCGCCTATTTGTATGTTGTGTAGAATTGTTATGTGTTGTGCTTTGTAGGCTATTGTAAGACTATTATAGAACTACAATAGTATGCACATAATATGTATATGATAATGTGTATTATAAAATATGATTAGGGTCGAAAAGTTTAAAAGAATATGCTTGGGTTTATAAATACCCGCTTGCTGCCTGTATGTTTTTTTTTATGAGATTGGGCTGCCAAGATGTATCGATTGGCTGCTAATGTTAGTTTTATCACCTACTTTGTCATAGATAAATATTTGGTGGAAGGGAAGGTTATCTCTAGGTAATAGCAAGGTCGTAAAACGAGGTTTGTAAGGCTACTTGATTTCGTATTCTTTGGCATGAAACATAGAACCCTCCTTTGCACATAAAGGCATTTACCAACTCCAATACAACTATTAACCATGTCTCAACTCTTTCACATGTTCATATGCTCCCAATACATAGTCACCTTTGAATCTGCATACATACTTGGATATCAAGATACACGAATTCCTTCTACTAAATAAAGTTCATGTGTTGTTCTACCTCCTATGCATTTCATTATTTGTGTAACCTACTCCTTTCATTATGGTGTTGTCTTTTGTGATTATTTACATGTCATATGTTGTATCTATAGTCCTACGGATCCAATATTATGACCACCAAAAAGAATCATCTTGAAGATAATTGAAATATAAAGTAAAGTATATTGCTTATTGATGGGTGGTAACCCAAGGGGTGGAAGAATCACCTAGCTAGGGTCGATCCTATAACGGGTAGTAGCCCAATGGGTGAAAGTAAAAGCCTAGCCAGGGCTGATCCCGATATAAATTCACCACTAATCAACTGGTCATTTGTATTACTTGTTGTGCACAAATTATACAGTAAAGGTAAAGTAATAAAACGAACATAAAGTACATGATCCCACAATATAACTAAAGGTGGTTCTTATCCTACACTAGTTCACAGTCTCATTTGAGTTGTTACTTCATATACGGTGTTTTCCACCTTACATGTTAAGTAAATTATCTCGTACTGACATCCCTTGTGGGAGACCTGCTTTTCATGTTGTAGGTACAGGTGCTAGTAGCTTTTTCCAGTAGGAGTACAGGATATTTGGCTGCGATTACCAAGCTCCAGGTTGCTTCGGAGCTTTGTGTATCTAGAGCTTATATTTTTATATTGTATAGTTAGTCGAGGAGGGGCCTGTATTGACTCTTATCAGATACTTTTCTTTATTTAGAGGCTTTATAAAACATGTAAATTAAAGTGTGGTCATGTATCGTACTTTAAACACCGTAGTCCTAACGGCCTAGTCGTATGCATCTCCCTTTGGCTTGTTATCACTGTTTACTTTCTTAAAGGCATGTTGAACGTAGGAATCCCTTATAATATGTATAGAAAGAGCATAGATACAGGTTGGTTCTACCGAGCCTTACCGGCAACGGGTGCCAGTCCGCCCTAACGGGACTTTGGACGTGACAATAAATTTTATTATTTTCTAATAATTCATAAAGATATATAAAGTAACTATATATACAAATTTTGTGTAGCTTTTATTAAGAATCATTTTTGAATTAAAATTTATTTATTTAATTAATATTACTTAAATTAATTGTCTCTTTTTATTTAGGTTAGATAAATTTTTCTTTCAAAATTGACATCAGTGAAAAAATAGGTATAGGTTTAGGTTTAGAATTTTTTTTATCTATTGACATCTTGATAATACTTATGATTAAAGAAATAAATTTGCATTTGATTTTTAAAATTTTACTCTGTTTTTGAAATTTATGAGTTTTTATTGAGTATTGTATTCAAATTGAGTTCTTTACCTTTGCAGGATCATCTTTGTCTTGTATAAAGAAAGATACTTTTGCAGGTATTTAAAAAATCTGAGCAGAAAACTTACAATTTTATGATCTTGACAAATTAACCAAGGTTCAGATCATTATTTATTCATTTATTTGTTTAGCTATGAATTTCCTATACGTCCATATTTTAGGATAATTTCTAACATCCTCTCAAAAGGTCAAATTTTGTTACTATTATACCAGATTTATATTTAGCATCTTAAATTAGAAGTGCACAAAATATTAACAGAAAGCATTTTGTGCAAAATTTATTATATGGTACTCACATTAGATTGAGAAGAGAGTTTGCTTACCTTATCAAAAAAAAAGATTATTTGTTGTTCTGTTTGAACGAACATCAATCTAACATTTCATCTTTTGAGTAAAATAGTCTTAAAAGATTAAGGAGTCCTAAGATATATCATAAGATGAAAATGTTGGAAATCCATCTGCACAGACAAGCATATAAGGATCATGTCGCTTACATGCATAATAGATAATACATAAAAAGTGATGGAGAATATGTCTCGACAGTGCCCGAAATCATATATCTCAAAATCCATGCGTGATATCGAAAATCCAACTTCACATTCTTGATCAGGGGGAAAAATTGAGTGGAAAATGGGTCTAACACTGATTTTAGAGCGACAAAATCACAATTTCAATTGTCCAAGTTGCAATTTCCAATGACGCATTTGCGCCCCTGGCACGACGCGTCTTGGGTGCGCCTCAGTGTTAATTTTACCCAATTATTTTATCTTGGTCCAAGTCTTTTGGGTCTTGGTCCTAAGTACTCCCAAACACTTAGACAAATATTTCACTAGAACTACAAGTGCCAAATCTCATCCCAGATCTTAGGGAAATCACTCAAACTTCAAGTTTTCATTTTAAACATCATCAAGAAATTCTCCAAAGCTAAGGTATGTGGGTTTCAATCGTTGGGACCTTTCACACATAGTTCCTAAGCTTCTGTTTTACCTAAATTACATGTTTCTAAGTTGATTTTACTTATGGGTCTTCTATTATGAAATTAACTATGAACTATGTTAGAGTTTTGTAAAAGTGTTACTGATTATGTATGTTTTATGTTATGAATCTAAGATCTATGATGAGTTTTGATAAGGGTTTCAATCTATTTTGCAAGGTGGTATTACCAAGTATTGGCGGGTTTATTTTCTTCAAGATTTCTTGCATGATTTTACTCTTTAATTATATATTTTTACAATAGTAGTACACACCTACCAAGTATTCGATAAAATATTTGGTTTAGGGTTCTTGAGAAATTGATGATCCATTGCACGACCTATGACTTGAATGTCTTTATGATGATGAAAGGAAGATATATATGTGTTGATTTTATGAAAGGTACACATTATGTTGCAAGTTGACCATACCTAGTTGAGGGGGTGCTAGACCTCAATCACCATAGATGGCGGGGTGAGACCACCATTAACCAATTGAGGGTTTGATACATCAATCACCATGGATGGATAGGTGACACCACCATCAACCACTTGAGGGGTTGATACCTCAATTACCATGGATGGTGGGGGGTCACCACCATCAACCAATTTAGAGGTTGATACCTCAATCACCATGGATGGCGGGGTGTGACCACCATCATAATGTCACTCCCTTACTACATATATAATATGTTCTATGTAAGTATGTTTTACTTCAATCATCACTCATGCATGCCATATTTCAATATGCTCATTCATTGCTTAATGATGCATTTCGATTATGTTTCCTATCCCTTGTTGCATTGTATCCTACATACTTAGTACATCCAAGCATACTAACACATACTTATGCCTACATAATGTTACCATGTAGGAACCAGAGCTCTTCACCATTATTTTAATCCTCTTCGTGGCTAGTACTATCTCTATAATACAAGTTAGTGAGTCATCAACTTCGAGGACATACTTCTCTTGATTTATACTATGTATTGACTCTTCTTATGTTTGATAATTTTAACTATGAGGGTGAGCCTGGTTGCTTATCTTGTCTCCCACTAAGTTCTATGTTTAGAAATGTTGTTGGAAAATTTATTTAATGATGCTATAAGTTTGATTCTCTTTGACTCTCTTGATGTTTTACGATATGAAAGATTTTCCATAGTCCCTTTGCCCTTATTTCTATACATTCATTGTTGTTTAATGGATTCTGCGACCAAGGGTGTGTAATGATATGTTAAGAGGCTTGATTGGGGTCCCTTTGGTTTCTCCATTCGCTATGTCATGTCTATACCCTAGGCTTGGGTCGTGACAAATTTGGTATTAGAGCACTAGGTTGTTAATGGTCCATGGCATCTAACACATTGCGTTGATTAAAGTCGTATTCATGATTGTGTTGTGCACTACAACTATGAGTAAGAGGCTATGAGATGTTTTAGGAAATGTTTCCCATCTTCATACTCTATGTCGTGCTATAGAAATTACATAAGGTTTTCCCTCTAATGAATGTTCTTTGCTATGCTAGATGATGCCTAACACAAGAGGAAGAAGAGCCCATATACCTTAGGAACAATCGTCTCATGGAGAGCCCTGGGATGCTCTAACCTTGATAGCTCAAGTTATGGCTAATCAAGTCAACCAAGGGGTCCAAACCCCTCATGCTCCTACTTCGGTATCTTGAGTGAGGGACTTTATGAGGATGAACCTACTGGAGTTCTATAGGTCTAAGGTGGATGAGGACCCTCAACAATTTATTGATGAGGTGTACAAAGTATTGTCTATTATGGGTTTAGATTGGAGGAAAAGGTGGAGTTGGCAGCTTACCAACTCAAGGGAGTGGCCCAAATATGGTATACTCAATGGAAGAAGGATAAGGGGAATAATAATGTGATCCTCTAGGAGTAGTTTAAGGTGGCTTTGCTCAACCAGGTCTTTACTCTTGAGCTTAGGGAGGCAAAAATGATAAAGTTCATGAATTTGAAGAAGGATCTATGAGTGTGAGGGAATATGCCCTCATGTTCAACCAACTCTTTAAATATGCTCCGCACTTGGTTGCGAACTCGAGGTCTAGAATGAATAAGTTCATGATCGGTGTATACGATTTGGTGAATGAGGAATGTCGTGCTACTATGTTGATTGGTGATATGGACTTGTCCCACCTTATGACCTATGCCAAATAACTGGAGAGGCAAAAGTTGAGGAAGAGGAGAAGTAGTGAGGCTAAGAGGGCCTGCTATGATGGTAAGTTCTAAGGTCCCAAGGGTGGCATGTTTCACCAAGGCCAACGGTCTTGTCATGATCCTAGTAGGAGATTTGCTATGACTACCCAAGTCCCTAAAGAGTTGGTGGTGTGGTTCCTAATGCTATATGTCAAAAATGTGGTACGGGTCATGGTGGTCTATGTTTGAAGGACACCGATGCTTGTTTTGGTTATGAAGAAGTGGTTCACAAGAAGGTTTATTGTCCTGACAATTAAAACAAGGGTAAAAATGTTTGTCCACAAGGGCAGGGGGTGCTAATGCGATTCCTTTGGGGAGAGCAAGCCAACAAAGTGGTGC
This sequence comes from Solanum sejunctum, assembly GCA_025642045.1. NCBI lineage: Eukaryota > Viridiplantae > Streptophyta > Magnoliopsida > Solanales > Solanaceae > Solanum > Solanum sejunctum. The sequence continues at coordinate 6,467,514 of JAOTQJ010000102.1, forward strand.
CTAGAGTCATAATTAGTTCTGTGCACTCCAAGAGAGACAAGGGGTTAATTAGGTACTGGATGTCATCACTGGTATGTTAAAGTCCTTGATTTTGATGTGTATGCATTGATAGATCTGGGTTCCACTCTTCCCTATGTTAATCTTTTTGTTGCCAAAAGTTTTGTTTTGAGCTCGAATTATTGTGTGAGTCTTATGAGGTGTCTACTCCTATTGGTGCATCTATTGTTGCTAGAAAGGTCTATAGAAATTATCCCATTTGCATTTTGCATAAAATATTGCCTTGTGATCTTGTTGAGTTGGATATGGTAGATTTTGATGTCATTTTTGTGATGGATTGGTTGCATGTGTATTATGACTCTATTGATTGTAAAACCTATAGGGTCAAATACCAATTCCCAAATGAACTCGTACTTGAGTGGGAGAGTCAAGATGTGGTGGTTAAGGGTAGTCTTATGTCACACCCCGAGAGGGTATCCTTGGTGTGGCCGACACTCAAAAACTATTGCTAGCCCCCAAGCGAACCACTTAGCCTCATCATTACATCAACTTGATAACAGAAGAATAGTACTCGAATAAAAGGACATCATGAGAATAAATATACATCTATCTACATAACATCAAATAACTCATGGTTTCAAATGTATAAATTTTGAATATATAATACTCGACAATACTCTACCTAATATCTATGAAGCTCTACTTAATAATCTAGATGGTGCCACGACAGGCCATGAACACCTCAACTCAAAAAAAATAAAAGGTATTTCATAATAGTAAGAAGATAAAAAGGCTCATTTGGAATGCAGGGAGGGATCAATAACTTTGGAATGTACGACTAAAGACTTTAACGGTGCATGTGCTGAAATCCTCTATCTTCTGTATCTGTATCATAAAATGATGCATGCCAGGAATGGACATTAGTAAATGGAATATATTGGGATGTAAAACAGCTCAAGAAAATAAGGCTCGACTCACTCATCTCGACTCAACAACTCATACTCAACTAAAACCTCATGCTTCAAAAATATACTTGCTAAAATAAGCTTAGTACTTCTAATCTCAGTTTAAAAATATCATAGTCAATCAATAAATTATTTCTTAGGAGTTTCTCTTAACCGATATCCTCATCCTATTACCTTAAGTTAGGTGATGCACAATGAATCAGCAACGTTGCCACGCCCGCCCTTAAGTTGCCACGAAAAAGGATGATCAACTCTCTGTTGGATCCATATTAAATGTCCACTTACGGGACAAGAGCCGTTAGACTAGCTGTAATGATTATTCTACACTTGCTACGTAGTTCTGTGGGTTAAAGTAGGAGTATACTTTCTCCTTGCTCGGTGCTCGATACTTCCCCCAAGACTAAAACATGATAAACTCATCAAATAAGTCATTATTGACTCATCATCATAGCTCAACTCATCATCATCTTCAATAAATATATTTTGAAGAAAATATGTATTTGCATCATCATCAGTATGTACTAAAAATGTCATTTAAACTCCATGCTCAATTTCATCAAAAACTCATGCTCATGTAGACTTAGTAAATTATGCTCAAAACTCAACTCGAATCTTCAAAACCCAACCTCAACTCAAAATATGCATAGATTTCTCAAAATCATGAAATCTAAAGTTCATGCTATCAAGTATAAAACTACAGGTCAATACCTTATTGAAAGTATATGATGTAATAGAACTTTATAAAACATCAAGAGAATTCACAATACGTATGTAATCTCAATATTTAGATAATAAAATTTCTCAAATCTCAACTCTTTTACCAATCGTTGACTAAAGAAGTTGAAAGGACATGTGAGGAACAAAATATCACTCTTTAGTGAGCCTTACATACCTGGGAATTGAAGGAACAGTCAAACCTCAATGGATTCTTGTGGTGAAATCAAGAACCTTACTATTTCTCCTTTGTCCACTCCTTGCTCAAGAAAACCCTTGGTGAAAATAGAAGTAGAATAAGGCTAAAGATCTATTTTAGGACTTATATTTAGTCCAAAATGGCTGAGGGTTGAAAGGAATGGGTCGAATTGAGAAAAATAACCTTTTCTCAAAAGCTGTCAAAATTCTATTATGGGCATCGTTACGATCCGTACACTATACTACAACTCGTAGGACTTATCTCATAAACCTTTGACATAATTTCAGAGTTTCTGAAAGTTTCTCAAGCCCACACTATGACTTATACCCCAACCTATGACTCATAATAGAGGTTTCATAATGCAACTCTATATTGGCAATCTTCAGTAAAATGGTTAGAACGCTTGACTTTGAAGTCGGAATAAGGTGAAACCAATTGTGTTGGGAAGCTAGTGGAAAGAGCTTTCATTTGGTATGTTATAGGTTATATAGTTATTTGTGTATTAGATGTTGTAATCATTCAAAGTTGACTCTTGCATAATACTAAAAACTCAATTTATAAGAAAGTCTTAAACTTGTGTAAGTACTAGAGGTCTCTTATGATTCTAAAGCACTTCCAACATATGGGAATGTGGCTTGAATCATAGGTACACATGAGGATAGAATTATGGGGTGTCATAATATCTTTCTTTTTTGATCATTCCTCCTCGAATGATGAGTTAGGATAGGCATCAAGGCAAGAAAATACTTGGCACTCATCTCAACACTCACCCAATAACTCCAACTCTTAACTTTTCACCCACCTCAATAAACTTTATTCAGACTCAAGAATTAGCACATCAATGCAAGAATGAAAATATTAATTACGTCAAGGATAGGAATATCCCTCAACATACTCATCATCAAGTGTAGATGGAAAGTCAAAATGCACTCAATTCAAATTGCCCGAACACCTCAAAAGTGAGTTCAACTCTAATTTAGAATGGGATCATCAAGGTGCATAACACTCCATGGATAACTCCCAACCTCACACCGCATCTCAACTACGCTCCCCTTCATGGTACTATAAAGTTAATTTAAAGCTCAAAGCTTGTATTTAAATATCTTCCTAACCACATCCTTTTATTCCATTCAAGCCTAATTCTAATCCCCAAAGTGCTATTCCTAGGATGATCATACTCCTACAAAGCTAACCCTCAAATCAAGTTCCATACTTCGCCAGGAATTTTCTTTAGAGAACACTACTCCCCCATCATTAGATTTATTGCATCTACGTACAACACTCACTCAAAATCATCGATAGCCTTCTCCTATCACTCATATAGTGACATCCACATATTTAAGCCTATTATCTTTAACAACTTCAACTATACCAGAAAATTATCAAGCCTGCTTAACACTTCTACATCTGCATTGAGTGAACTTCTCGTTTAAACGTATATTAACATGCTTTTGCATAGAGACACTCTAATCTACTCTTACTTATTTGCATCACATCATAATGTCTCATATTTCTCTTTCTCTACATCTACAAACTTAATCAAAGGACAATATCATTATCATCAATTCAAAGAACATCCACACCCACTCATAAATAATAACTCATCTATCATCATCAACATCGCTATCAAGATTAGAAGGAAGGATTATTGGAAAAGCTTAGAAGAAAAGATTATAAGCATACACTTTTAAGGAATTAAATCTAATAGCATTCGTAATGCGATACAAAATCATTAGCCTTTTTTGGACCTATCATGCATTTACAGAATTGAAGTATTGTAAAACTCAAGTCGCATCTCGTAGGACATAAGGTTTGGAACTCTGAGGTTTTTGTGAGATAGAGTACAACTGTTACCCCTCATTCTCTAGACTCATCACGAATAATGAATCAACATCGTATATATAGGTTCAATCCAAAAAGATTGTGCTCATACGTAAGACAGGAATAAAGTATCATCTCAAGCTAGCTTTAAGGGATATAAGAGATTGAAAAACATCAACATCTCATCCTGGTCAAATCATCTTTATCAAAACTGAAGACTCATTTTGGTTTATTAACTCCCCATCTCCCCCGTGGCTCAAAGGTCCTTTTCCTAAATTTCCGAATCATCTCCCTTTACTAAGCTATAAGCATAGTGCTTTACACATCTTGGGGTATCACTATTCACCTTAACATCTCAAATTCTCCTGTTGTCCTATACTCAGTGATGTAATATTGCTATTAGAACTTCTTCTAGGATGCAACTCTTAACTTCCTCTAGCTTTGTAGGCATCTTTCCATACCTACTACCCATATTGGCATACATAATCGCTTTGTATCACTCTTATCATCTGACCTCTTAGTCAAAATTACTTGAATTGAACTTCTAAGCTCCAATATATACATGACTAGGGAAGTCTTGGATTACATGGCAAGACACATTGTCATTCATACATAAATCCCCATCGACCTAGTTACTAAAGGCAACAAAGAATGCTTACACTAGTTTGCTCTACATTGACAACTCAACTAGATTATCTGAATTCTCATAGCAAGTCATAACTTATAGCTTCACACAACTTTACTATATTGCAAATACCCATGTTATGCTCCCTCTCATCTAGTGTTCTATCCTCAATTCACTATCTCATATAAGGGGTATTTCTATTATACATCATAGTATCTCACTCGTTGCAAGATAAAATCTTAACATTGAACACACACTATAGCAAGACTCTTAGACAAAACCTTCAACTAAGACTATCACTTTCATAATGTTATCTCCTTCATATCGCTTCCTCAAAATTCAAGCTTTATGACTTTGCTTCACACACTCCTCCTATACTACACTAACTTATAACTTACTAGGTAACCATCTAGGAACATAGGTCTACTAAAATCACATGGCTAATTATTTATCAATACCTCCTTATCTCACTAAGCTCATAACTCTTTAAATCACATAGGGCTCTCACTCCAGAATCATAAGCATAGTTTAGATCTATAACCTTGAAAACATGCCACACTCTTCATAAGATTGACAATTCAACCTATGAGATCCAATTTACAGGTTGGGTTCCTTATTTAGTCTGTCCCAGTACCTCGTAAGTCAACTTGAAAAAGTTCCTCACCTTTTTACTTTCATGGTTTTCAACTAATGAAGATCCTAGATGACCTGTAGTATCACCTACGGTCTATAGACTAGCTCATAGGATCCAACCCACATCAAAATCATTACTTTTAGTCCTCCCAAGATATCAACATCCAGAGTCCTAACATATTTACCTAAACATCTTACTAGTTTGAGTCACTCTAACTCACCATAACAAGAACTCTTCCTCCATACCTCATCATAAACATCAAATGGTATTGACTACCCATTGCCCAAGACTTATGGGAATCCACTCACCAATACCTAACTTAGCTAAGGGGAAAATAACTTGTCACAAGCCTTAATCAATTGTTACTCTCACTATTCGGTCACCTTCTCTCACTCATCATCCTTCTAGCTTAGGGGTAACAACTCTACTTATGGTTTACAAGACCTCCAAATCTCACTCTTAGGTGGCAACTTAAACTTTTTAGATACATAAGTTTTTATTTCTCAGGGGTAACATCAAGTGCAAGCTTCGAAAGAGAGGGTATGTATATATCTACAGCCAACTCAAACGCATGATTCATATGAGTAATAGCGCACTCTTTCTAGTCAAACAACTTAGCACACTAGTCGGCTTCTCTCAATCCTGGTGCAGTCTTTCTACAATTTTAATTACTCTACGGCAGAGGATATCATCTGTAGGAGTTTGAACATTACTATCTCTATCACCTCGTGAACAAAGCATAGGCGAAAGGTTGAGCACAACACATAAATCATCATAGATTTCTTAGGGAATAGCTCTTTTGCATGATTTAGATTTTGAAAGAAGGGAACATTTTCCTAAATGTCAATAGTCCCTTATTTATAGAAGTGGGGCCCTAATAACCATAAATAAGTACTTATAGACATGACTTCATAGACTCCCTAGGACACTCGAACTCTGCGCTCTGATACCAAGTTTGTCACGCAATAGGAGGGTACCTGTGGCTTGACCGACACTTAGAGATTAATGCTAGCCCCCGATCAAACCACTTGTCCTCATTGTTACATTAACCTGACAACTAAAAAATAGTACTCGAATAAAAGGACATCATGCGAATAAATATACATCTATGTACATAACATTAAATAACTCATAGTTTCAAATGTATAAATTTGGAATACATAATACTCGACAATCCTCTACCCAATGTCTATAAAGCCTCTATTCAACAATCTAGATAGTGCCATGACATGGCATAAGCACCTTAAGTGAAAGAAAATAAAAGGTACTTCACACCAGTAAGAAGATAAAAAGGCTCCTTCGGAATGCAAGGAGGGCTCACCAAATCTGGGATGTACTTATAAAGACTTCAGCGGTGCATGGGCTGAAATCCTCTATCTCCTCTATTTCCATCATAAGACAATGCAGGCCTAGAATAGATGTCAGTACATGGAATATATTGGAATGTAAAATAGCTCAAGAAAATAAGGCTCGATTCACTCATATCAACTCAATAACTCATACTCAACTAAAAGTTCATGCTCAACTCATCATATGCAAGTTTAAAGTATTTTCATGTTTTGAAAATATACTTGGTAAAACAAGCTTAGAAGTGCTATTCTCAGTTTAAAAATCTCATACTCAATCAATATAATATTGCTTGGAAGTTTCTCCTAATCGACATCCTTATCCAACCACCTAAAGTTAAGTGATGTATAATGAATCAATATCATTGCCACACCCACCCTTAACTTGCCATAGAATAGGGCGAGAAACTCTTTCTTGGATCCATAATAAGTGTCCACTTGCGGGACAAGAGCCGTCAGACTAGCTGTAATGACTATCCTACCAGGCAACATAGTTTTGTGGGTCAAAGTATAAGTATAGTCGCTCAATACTTCCTATAACACTAAAACATTCTTAACTCATCAATTAAGTCACATTGACTAATCATCATCATAACTCAATTCATCATCATCATCATAACTCAACTTATCATCATCTCATCATTATCTCATCATCATCTTCAAAAAATATATTTTAAAAAAATATGTATTTGCATCATCATCAATATGTACTCAAAACGTCATTTAAACTCAATGCTCAATTTTATCAAAAACTTATGCTCATGTAGACTTATTAAATTATGCTCAAAACTCAATTCATCATACTTAACTCAAATCTTTAAAACCCAACCTCAACTCAAAATATGTATGGATTTCTCAAAAATCATGAAATCTAAAGTTCATGCTATCAAGTATAAAACTACAACTCAATACCATATTAAAAGGTTATGATGCAATAAAACAAAATAAAACATCAAGAGAATTCACAATAAGTACATAATCTCAATATTTACATAATCAAATTTCTCAAATGTCAACTCTTTTACCACCTTGACTCAAGAAGTTGAAGGGGCTGTGAGGAACAAAATATCACACTTTAGTGAGCCTTGCATACCTGAGAATTGAAGGAACAATCAAACCTCAATGGATTCTTATGGTGAAATCAAGAATCTTACTATTTCTCATTTCTCCTCTCCTTGCTCAAGAAAACCCTAGGTGAAAATAAAAGTAGAATGAGGCTAAAGATCTGTTATAGGACTTATATTTAGTCCCAAAATGACAGAGGGTTAAAAGGAATGAGTGGGAATTGATGAAAATAACCTTTCTCAAAAGATGTCATAATCCCGTTATGGGCCCTGTTATGACCCGTACACTGTACTATGACTCGTAGCACCCCTCTTGTAACCCTTTGGCACAATTTTAGAGTTTCTGGAAGTTGCTACAAGCCTACACTATGACTTGTATCCCGACCTATGATATGTAACATAGGTTTCGTAGTGCAACTCTGCACTGGTAGTCTTCAGTAAAATGGTTATAATATTTGACTCCAAACTTGGAATAAGGTGAAACCAGTTGCATTGGAAAGCTAATTCAAAGGGCTTTCATTTGGTATGTTAGGGGACATCTAGTTTGTTACGTCCTGAGAGGGTACCATTGGTGTGGTTGGCACTCGAAGACTATTGCTAGCCTCTGAGCAAACCACTTGGCCTCATCATCACATGATACTCAACAGTGGAAGAGATATCTCAAATATACCCAATATTATTAATGAAAACTCCCTCATAGTTTCAAAAGAACAAGGTTTGAAGTATAATACTTTTAACAAGTCACTCACTCAATGTATTTGAAGCCCCTACTCAATAACCCAGACGATGCCATGACAGGCCATAGACACCTCAAATAGACAATGTTCTTCATAAAAGATAGAAGATAAAAATGGCTTCTCCAGAATGTAAGGAAGCTCACCAACTCTGAAGTGTACTAATGTAAATCTCAACGATGTGCAGGCTGAAGTCCCCTATCTCTAATATCTACATTATGAAATAATGTAGCACCAAAGGCGTGAATACATGAAATGTATGGTAAGTTCAACGGCTCAAATGTAGTAATAATAATAATCTCAAGAATACCCAGCTCGACTTCTCAACTCATGCCCTTGCTCAGTATATAATAGTTTAAAACATTTCATGCATTCAAACATAATACATATATACATGGTGAAAGTAAACTCGAGTTTGTAAATCTCATACACAATCAAAGTTGCTTAGGAGTTTCACTTAACTGACATACCTCCCACCGCCTTAAGTTAGGTGATTTACAATGAATCGACATCATTGCCATGACCACCCTATACGTTCCACGATATAGGACAATCATCTCTCTCTTGGATCCATGGTAAATGTCTGCTTATGGAACAAGAGTCACTAGAACAATGCTGTGCAACTATCCTACACTGGAAACATAGTTTTGTGGGTTAGATTAAAGTATACTCGCTCCTCGATCGGTGCTAAATAGTCCTCTCAAGACTAAAACATACTTAATTCATCATTTAACTCAATCCTCAAAACTCAACCAATCAATTCAAACCTCAACCTTGTTGAGTTATCTCAATTCGTCTCAAAGATTTATTAATTTATTCATTCACATACAAGTACTCAAGTATAGTCAACTCAATATTCTTTAACTTATCATGCTTGACTCAATTCAAATGACCATTTGGACTCTTTTAACTTTACTCATCACTTCATGTAAATAAGTTTATAATTTAACATGCTTTTATGTTAAATGACTCAAGTGTTCTCAATTTGTCATGTTATCCTCAACTTAATTTCATTAAAATCGTTTCATAAATCTCAAGATATCATATATTTTCAAGTAGTAAAATTTCATATGATAGCAAGAGAATAGATACAATAAAACTCCTTCATCAATAACTTCTTTTAAATCCTTAAATAAAGCGACATGTAGGATCTTTCAATTTAACTTTACATCCTCAAAATTTATTTGTAACACATTATAAATAATATTCTCATGGTACTATACTTAAGCGTAAGTAAAAATAAATTCATTTATATAAAATATCTCATCATAAAACATATAGAAAAATAGGAGCAACTTACAAGAATTAAATTACCCAAAACATCCAACTTGACTCGAAAATGACCCGAACATTTCCTACTCGACCTGGGACTGATTTTCAATACTTTACGTGTCAAAACTAGTAGAAAAATCAAAGAAAAGTAAGAGGAAAATGATTGGAAGATGCTGAAAATTGTCAAAATTCATGCCCAATTTAAAGGCCAAAAAGGCATGTGAAGGATGCCCATCCACCATAAAAAGTGAAATTTTGTCGTTAGATTCCTTTTGTCGATCCGAGCAAACTTTCCTTCTACAAAAATTTTAAATTCCTATTTGAAATCCTCAAAATAATTAATTTATAAACTTCCCTTAAAAATCCTCTTTACAACTCTTTCGGCTATTCCAACCAAAGTAAAAAGAAAAGTTGGGGTCAGTACATTATCTCCCCCTTAGGATCATTCATCCTCGAATGAAGAGAATATAGGATAAGTGACGAATCTTCTCATGAATTTGAATAATAAATCATCCCTCGACTGACTCATGAAATCAATCAGCAAATATAAAAATCACATCACATTAATAAGTCATTCCAATCCTCACTCGAACTCTAGAACCCTATCATATCTAGGAATGAAAGAAAAACTCAATGAATAGGGATATATAAGGAATTATTACTGTCAATCCTCTTGTCATCTACAGACCAAAATAAATAGGGGTATATGGCCTTCATGTCCTCTTCTGCATCCCAAGTAGCTTCTTCCATGAATTGATTCTTCCACAATACTTTAATAGATGCAATCTCCTTATTTGTCAATTTTTGAACTTGACGATCAAGAATTTGGATAGGAATTTCCTCATAACTCAGATTATCTTTCACCTTAATACTCTCGACAGACACTACCAACCACGGATCTCACAAACATTTCTTTAGCATTGAAACGTGACAAACTGGGTGGATAGATGCTATTTCTGAGGGTAGATTCAATTCATAAGTAACTTTGCCCACTATCCTATATCTCAGACTCAACTTTCCTTTCTTTCTAAATCTCATCGCTCCTTTTATGGGTGACACTTTCAAATATACTTAATTATTGATCTCAAACTCTATGTTTCTTCTTTGAACATTTGTATAAGATTTATGTTGACTTTGTATAGTTCTCAACGTTTCTAAAATACTCTTCACCTTTTTCACAGATTGTTGTACCAAGTCTGGTCCAATCATCTAGCTTTACCTACCTCAAACCATCCAATCGGTGATTTACACCTTCTACCATAAAGTGCCTTTTGTGGGGCCATCTGAGTACTTGAATGAAAGTTGTTGTTGTAAGCAAATTCAGCTAAAGCTAGATGGTCATCCCAATTACCTTTAAAATCAATGGCGCATGCTCTCAACATATCCTCTAACGTCTGAATAGTATGCTCCGCCTGGCTATCCGTCTGAGGGTGGAAGGCTATAGATTCGCCCTAGTAACCAATCCATTCTAGAAGGATCTCTAAAACAGAGATGTGAATTGAGATCTTTTGTTCGAGATGATGGACAACGAAACTCCATGCAATCTCACAATCTCATGAATATACAACTTGGCATATTCCTTTACAGTGTTAGTTGTCTTGACTGCCAAGAAGTGAGAAGACTTAGTTATTATGTCTACTATCACCCAAATTGACTCATGTTGCTTTTGAGACCTTGGTAAACCAGTAGTGAAGTCCATGTTGATCATTTCCCACTTCCATTCCAGAATTTCAATATTCTGAACCAAACCACTCAATCCTTGATGCTCAACCTTGACCTTCTAACAATTGGGACACTTTGCAATGAATTTTGCAATATCCCTTTTCATCCCGTTCCACTAATAAACTTCTATCAAGTTGTGATACATCTTGATGGAGCCCGAATGAATGAATACCTGGAGTTATGTGTTTTCGCATGATTCTCTCTCGAACATTGTCAATGTCATGAACACACAATCTGCCTTGATACCTCAATACGTTATCTCCCCCTTTGGTGAAAATCATAACCTTCTGCTTATGTACAACCTCTTTCAACTATAATAGCACAGGATCTTGGTCTTGTTTTTCTTTCACTCTGACACTAAGGATGAAGTGGACTTATTCTAGACATTAAACCCTTCCTCATTATTCTCTTCAAGTTGTACTCTTAATTTAACCAATCTATGCACCTCTTTAACCAACTCTCACCTTTCTTCCTTTACATGAGTAGTAAAACTTGCTAAAAGCATCGATAACGACATTAGCCTTACCTGGATGGTAAAGAATGTCATCTCATAGTCCTTGAGCAACTCAATCCATTTTCTTTTCCTCAAGTTAAGATCCTTCTGGGTGAAGACATATTGTAGGCTTTTGTGGTCTGTGAGCACATCCATATGCACTTCATACAAGTAGTGGCGCCAGATCTTGAGAGCGAACACCACTCTAGCCAACTCTAAGTCATGAGAAGGATAGTTCTTCTCATGCACATTGAGTTATCAAGAAGCATAATCAATATCCTTCCCTTTTTGCATCAAAATACATCCATTCCTACTCTTTAGGCATCGTAGAAGATAACAAACCCATTATTTCTATCAGGCAAGGTCAATACTAGTGCAGTAGTTAACCTCGTCTTTAGTTCCTAGAAACTTTCTCCACTTGTCGGACCATTGAAACTTGACCTTCTTTTGAGTCAATATAGTTAATAGCACGGGTATGAAAGAAAATCCTTCAATAAACCTTCTATAGTAGCCAACCAACCTCAAAAAACTTCTTATGTCAGTAGGTGAGGTTTGACTTGGCCAATTCTTAACTGCCTCAATATTTTGAGTATCTACTTGAATTCCATCTCCCAAAACTACATGACCTAAGAAAGCCACGGATTTGAGCCAAAATTCACACTTAGAAAACTTTGCATACAACTACGATCTTGAAACGTCTGCAAAGCGATTCTCAGGTGTTTGGCATGCTCCTCCTCATTTCTAGAATACACCAAAATGTCATCAATGAACATAATTACAAATGTGTCAAGATACTATCTGAATACTCTATTCATTAGGTCTATGAAGGTCGTAGGTGCATTTGTCAACCCAAATGACATCACCTTAAACTTGAAATGACCATATCGGGTTCGAAAATCCATTTTTGGGATGTCATATTCTCTCATTTCAACTGGTGATAGCTTAATATACGGTCTATGTCACACCTCAAAGTCCCGTTAGGGCGTACTGACACTCGTTACAGATAAGGCTCGGGAGAACCAACCTATATCTATGTTTTTTGTATACATATTTTAAGGAATTTTCTATGTTTGGCATGCTTCGAAGAAAATAAACGGCAATAATAATCTAAAAGGAGATACGTATAGATAGGCCATTGGGGCCACAGTGTCTAAAGTACGAGATATGACCACGTGTTAATGTACATAGTCTACAAAGCCTCTAGCAAGAAAAAGTATCTGCAAATGTTTGGGACAAGCCCCATTTGAATTATAATATGAACATATAAGATCTAAACACGCACAAAGCTATGAAGCAACCTAAAGTTTGGTAACAGCAGCTGAATGTCGTGTACTCTACTAGGTTGATCTACTAGCACTTGCACCTGCACGATCAAATGCAGGTCCATTGGAAGGGACTTAGTACGATATAGTATACCAAATATGTAAGGCAAAAAAATACTGTACTTGAAATATAACTCAATTGAATTATGCACTGATTGCAGATAAGAGACCACCTTTAATTATACTTTGGGATCTAGTACTTTATGTTCTTTATATTACTTTACCTTTACTGTATAATCTATATGCATCATGTACTATAGATGACCAACTAATCAGTGGTATAACTGTATCGGGATCGTCCCTGCCTAAGTTATTCCTTAACCCCTCGGGCTACCACCCGTAATAAGATGTTTCCCTGGCTAGGTAATTCTTCTAACCCTCGGGATATGGGATCATCCCTGGCTAGGTTCTTCCTTACCCCTCTTGGGCCACCACCCGTGATTGGATCATCCTTGGATAGGTGATTCTTTAACCCCTCGGGCTACCACCCATTGGTAAACAAAACTGTATACTTTATCTGTTTATTACCTTTGAGATTATTCTTCTAGTGGTCACAATATTGTAACTTTATGACCTTATATAAAACATTTGACATATAAATAATCATACAAGACAATATTAGCATCAACACAACACTTCTAGGTAGTCCAATATCATAAAAATGATCACCCGGACAGCAAGCTTTCAACTAACGACGCAAAGACGATTCTTCAACCTTTTCACTTATAAACGTATTTTATAACAACCATTCTTATATTCATGTCATGTATATCTTATTCTTAGAACCATAACAGTCCTAAAACAGCCCACACAACCCAGAACATATCAATTCTTCACAACATACAAACAAGCAGCATAATGTTACATCCTTTCACCACACTTCGACGTCAACAAATCCCAAGGTTGTTTTAACTTTACCAAAATTGTATCCAACATTTTTTTTAAAACATAAAAACAGTCTTAAATTAGTTCAAAAATAGTCCCAAAATAGGTGAAAGTTGTGGAACAACATATTACAATTTTTAGCATCCAAGTTTCTATTAAGAGTAAAATTACGATGTTGTATAACAACTCATCTTTTGTGGACTCTAAAAGTGGTGCAACAACATAATCACATGACTAAAAACTTATATATTATTAAAACATAAGTCTTACTTCATAATTTATCCAACCAATTAAGATAAAATCCTCTTGAAAATTAAGAAACGTTCACAACAATACTTAGGACACATGCTGTCCAGAATTTTTAGCATAACATAATAGCATATACTTCTTGTTTTGACAAAAAAACCATTCTAGCAATATCTATAACTCAAATCATATTAATAACATCAATTTCTCTTAATAATATAGCCCATAAACCATATAGAAGTCACCAAAATAAAAAGCAAGTGTGCAGCAGCTTTTTGGACACAAGGTATCCAGAATTTCCAGCAAATTTCCAGCAAAGATACTATCATTTACTTCTTGTTTTTCATAAAGAAATCATACTAAATACACAACTATAATTGCTTACCTTTGCCTTATGTGTTTTTTATTCCCTTCAAAATCCCTAGTCAATTAAATTTGCAGCTTGGTGAAGTGAATTATAGAGAAGACAAAATACTTTAAGAAAGCTGAAACTTTATTTCCTAGTGGAATGAATTAGTGCTGCACTTAACATGTTTTTAAAGATTGATTTTGGCCATATTTCTCTTCCACTTTTGACCTGATAATGACACCCATTAATGGTCTATTATTCAGCATCTTATTCTCCAAAATTGGGCTTAATTGGGTCTCAAATATGATGGACATTTGCTGCCAATTTCCAGCTTTGTTCTTAGTTTGTTTCGGGTCCAAAAGACTAAGTTGTTTGTAGTGTACTTATTAGATGTTTTTAAATTCTTCTTGGAATGAAAATAAGGTTCATTTATGATACTTAAACATGGGCCAAATTTACATCTTTAACACGGAATTTATTCATAATCAAACTTGAACCAATTCGGTGTCGAGCCTCGTCTCCATTTAGCTATCAATTTTACGCAAAAAAAGTAGGTGACTAACCTACTAGATTATTAAGTCATACAATAACCTCAATTCTAGTTATTATAGGTCTAATATATCCTCAATTTAATATCAACATATATACACCCTCAACCCTCTTAAGCATTTAGACTCAATTATCACCCATTAAGATGAGATTCAAACACTTTAAAGAATTAACGCTAATTTGATCCAACCATAACAAGATTCATTTACATAGCATTAGTACATGAAAAATGTAGGGTGTTATATCCTCCCCCCCAAGGAATATTCATCCTCGAATGTTAGCACAATTAGGTAACTTGACGAAGTATAAACCTTCACTTAAATAAACCTTTAACAACACACTAATTATTCAATCATACGTACCTATTAGTATTCCAATTCTGCATGTTGGGCATCCTCTTTAGCTTCAACCAAATGAGGGTATTTTGACTTCATCAAGTCCTCGGCCTCGAGGTCATCTCCTTTGCTTGCTGATTTCTCTAAAGTACTTTCACTGAAGCTATTTCTTTATTCCTTAGCTTCCTAACCTGACGATCTAAAATAGCAATAGGTTATTGTTTATAGGTGAGATCTTCTGTAACCTGTACATCCTCAATAGGAGTGATACAGGATGGGTCACCTATGCATTTCTGAAGCATTGATACATGAAAAACTGGATGAACCATTGAAAGCTCTTGGGGTAGCTCCAGCTCATATGTAACCTACCCAATTTCTTAGTAATTTTATACGGCCCTATGTAACGTGGGCTTAGTTTTCCTTTCTTACCAAACCTCATAACTCCTTTCAATGGAGACACCTTTAAAAATACCCAATCTCCTACTGAAAATTCTAGCCCTCTCTTCCTAGTATCCGCATATGATTTGTGACATCTTTGGGCTATTTCTAGTCGCTGATATATTACCTTAACTTTTTCCTTGGCTTGGTGCACTAGATTTGGCCCAAGCAAGGTGGTTTCTCCCACTTCAAACCATCCGATTGGCGATCTACACTACCTTCCATACAAATCTTCATAAGGTGCCATCTTGATACTTGAATGGTAGCTATTATTATAGGCAAACTCAATAAGTGGCAAATGGTCCACTAAACTACCTTCAAAATCCAATGCACAAGCTCGCAACATATCTTCAAGTGTCTGAATAGTGTGTTCTTCTTGACTGTCTGTTTGAGGGTGAAAAGCTATACTCTAATTCACTTATGTACCTAAACTCCTTTGAAAAGACTTCCAAAACCTCGCAGTGAATTGAGTCCCTGGGTCAGATATAATAGAGATTGGGACTCCATGTAGCCTGACTATCTCTTTGAGATGCATCTTGGCATACTCCTCCGCTGTATAATCACTCTTGATCGGTAGGAAATGTGCTGACTTTGTGAACCTGTCAACTATTACCCATATGGTGTCAAACTTCTGAAATGTGCGAGGCAAACCGATAACAAAGTCCATATTGATCATATCCCACTTCTTAGTTGGAAGTTCTATACACTACATAAAACCTCCTAGCTTTTGGTATTCCACCTTCACTTGTTGATAATTTAGACAGTGAGCTACAAATTCTACAAGGTCCTTTTTCATGCCTCCCCACCAAAACACTCTCTTCAGGTCATGATATATCTTAGTTGATCCTAGATGAATAGAATATCGAGAATGGTGGGCTTCTTCCATTATCCTTTTTCTTAACCCATCAATATCAGGCACACATAATCTATTTTAGAACTAAAGTACTCCATTTTTTGTTAGGTCAAAGACCTTTATCGTACCCTGACTCACCTTTTCCTTAAGCTATCGCAGTACAGGATCTTTGAACTATTTTTTTCACCTCCATTACTAATGAAGATATCGCTACATTATGTACAATAACCCCTTCATTTGGAGTTTCAAGAAGGTAAACTCCCAAACTAGCTAGTTGTCATAGATCCTTAGCTACCCCTTGACCAACCATGCTTTCACCACCAGTAGTCCTAACTGCTTTATGACTCAGAGCATCCGCTACCACATTTGCTTTCCCCGGATGGTATAGTATATCAACATCATAATCCTTTATCATCTCCAACCATCTCTATTGTCTTAAGTTTAGGTCTTTCTACTTAAAGATGTATTACAAACTCTTATAATCTGTATATATGTCAACATGAACCCTATACAAATAGTGGTGCCATATTTTCAAAGCAAATAACAGCTACTAGCTCAAAATCATGAATTGGCTAGTTCTTCTCATGTGGTCGTAGTTGTCTGGATGCATAAGTAATTACTCTACCATGCTGTGTCAACACACACCCTAAGCAAACTCCTGAAGCATCACAATACACTGCATACCCCTCAGTGCCTTCTAGAAGTACTAGCACAGGTGCAGAAGTTAGCTTATTTTTCAGTTCTTGGAAGCTCCTTTTACATGCATCATTCCACTAGAACTTGGTTGCCTTATGTGTCAACTTTGTTAAAGGTGCAGAAATAGAAGAAAAACCTTTAACAAACCTTCTGTAATAACCTGCCAAACCTAGGAAGCTCTGAACTTTCGTGGCATCGTTGGCCTTGGCCAATCTTTCATAGCATATATCTTTTATGAGTCAGCTCTTATTCCCTCCTCAGACATAATATGACCTAAGAATACCACTGATTTTAGCCAAAATTCACACATAGAAAACTTGGCATACAACTGTCGATCACGAAGAACCTGCAACACTTGTCGTAAGTGATTTGCATGGTCATCTTCTGACCTTGAGTATACCAAAATGTCATTTATAAATACGATCACGAACATATCCAAGAATGGCTTAAATACCCTATTCATCAAAACCATAAAAGCTGTTGGTGCATTTGTTAGCCCAAATACATAACAAGAAACTCAAAGTTACCATACCGTGTCCTGAAAGCAGTCTTAGGTATATCTTCCTCCTTTACCCTTACTTGGTGATACTCCAATGTAAAATCAATTTTTGAAAAGCATTTGGCACCCTGTAACTGATCAAATAAATCATCAATCCTGGGTAGGGGGTATTTCGTCTTAATTGTCAACCTATTCAATTATTGATAGTCAATACACATTCTCAAGTTGCCATCATT
>JAOTQJ010000102.1:6490650-6506796 GCA_025642045.1 Solanum sejunctum
GTCAATAAAACAGAGGAAACTCTGCCGAAATTTCTGTAGAATTTCGGGCTAAGTTATAAAGGGATTTGGTTTAGTTTATGTTCCCGTGCCCCTATCGGGCACTGGTCACGACCCCAGGGTGGGGTGTGACAAACAATCTTTTCAAAATTTGTTTCTCTAAATCTGAGAAGTAGATGCCCTTGAAGGAATGGCTACAATATAATCTACTAGCGAAATATAAGAAGATACAGATCTACTTAATTTAGAAGAAGAATCTGTTAATTTAGGGATATCCTGAGTTTTAAATTTTAAAGTTACATGACCATCTTTACTCTGGGTAATTTCAAAATTTCTTCACTAGTAATTTCTTGGGGTATAGAGGCCTCTCCTATAATCCATTCCTCAGGAAAATTTATTTCTTCCCACTTAATTAATCTTCGTATAATTATTTTAGACTTAAAAAAATTATTTTCAAACAGAATAGTTTCATTATTTTGTTCGGAAATTCAACACCTAGGGGATAAAGTATAAAGAAGTCTATAAACAATTCTTGTGCAAATACACATAACCTCTGTTCCAGGCAAATAATTATATCCATTGATTTTAACATTTAATATTAATGATTGTAAAATATTAACATCGGTTAAAGCAATGTTTAAATTTGGGTAAGCATTAAAATATATAACACCGTAAGCTAAGGTTGATTGAATTAACCCTATTAAGAAATTTTTTCAATTTAAATTTCTTCCATCACGTAAAGCAGCAACAAAACTTTCTAGTTATTCTTTTAATGTTAATGGTTTAAATGCAACTTGTACTAATCCAATATGTAAATAATTAAATTCTTTAGCTTTATAATAATCTATATCATTTTGGAACAATAGATGAAAAACTCCACTATCCTTATCCCTTGTAAAACTCAATTAGGTTATTTTTATTGTAGTCTTTCTAGCGAATTTTCCAAAAGTTCCTAACTTATATATAGTCTCAATGTTTACTTTAGGAATCACCCAAATATTTAATAAATCTTGCTGAACAGGAAAATCAACTTGTTCTTTAGCTATATTTTTAATAAATTTTGATTTATTAAACTAGAACATAGATGGAAAAATTAAGTGTTAAATAATAACTTTTATAGTTTAAGGAGATCTTCCGAGCTCTGATACTAAGTGTTGAGCAGACCATTTTCAGGGTTATAGGATCTTTTACATAAGCTTGGACCACCTTTACAAAATTAAATGTATTTTATGCAAATCACGAATTAAACGTCATAAATCCAACCGGGAATATCCCTAGGCGATTCAACCAACCATACAGGACTTACCAACGGAATTACAAGATTTATACCCGAGTTAACCCATCACTAACCATGTCGGGAACACCCCTTTCAGGGCTTATCAATGTCATGATTTAAGTTTAGTTTGCTATAACTCAGAGCCATGCTAAAACCTTGAAATTTCTTGGTGATAAATTTATTAAGATCATAATTATTTATTCTCAAATAATTAAAGTGAAAAAATATCAAATATAATGATAAAATTATTATTCTCTTAACTAGTTAAAAGTTAAAAAAAATAATTTACTTTGAAATAGAAAATTCTATAATAATCAAAGGTATAGTTAGAAAGAAATTTTATTATAAAGTTTTAAACTAAATACAAGATTAGATGGAAACAATGAATGAAATACTCGATAAATTGTAATTATTTCAATACAAATTCTTCATTACTAATTTATTCATTTTTCTATCCCTTGATCTAATTTATTTAAATTATTTTAAAATGTTTACATGAATTAGCTTCACGTATAAATATCTGCTCTCCAGCTACTGGAAGTGAAAAACATGGTTGGTTTATCTCTGCCCTCAACCTTCACTTGCTGGAGAAGAAGACGGAGGATGAGCACTCTGTTACTTCCTCCGCCGTTGCAATTGCGTTATCCATTTCGTCTTCACACCAATCGCCGACATCAAATTCTTGGGCAACAGTACCATCTCTCTATCTCCAAACAATTCAATATAGAAGAAGAGGAAGATGTCGCTTCATACCCAAATCAACGCTACGATTTCAATCCTCTGCTTCAATTTCTTTCCACCACAGAGTTCAATTCAGAAAATTCTTCATACACGCAACTCGATCTGACCGAGTTGCGGCTCGCAGAGTCATACCGAGCCGTGCCGGCTCCACTCTGGCACTCTCTTCTGAAAAGTATTTCCTCCACTCCATCCTCGATTTCCATAGCCTATGCACTCGTTACATGGCTTCAGAAGCACAACGTTTGTTTCTCCTACGAACTGCTCTACTCAATTCTCATTCACGCGCTCGGACGCTCCGAGAAGTTGTACGAGGCTTTTTTGCTCTCACAGCGGCAAACATTGACGCCATTAACCTACAATGCACTTATTGGTGCTTGTGCACGAAACGGTGATTTCGAAAAAGCCCTTAATTTGATGTGTAGAATGCGCAGAGACGGGTATCAATCTGACTATGTTAATTATAGTTTGATTATTCAGTCCCTTATTCGTAGTAATTCTATTGATTTGACTATATTAGACAAGCTCTGTTATGAAATTGAAGCTGATATGATCGAACTTGACGGACAATTGTTGAATGATATGATTGTGGGTTTCGCTAAAGCTGGTGATGTTGATAGAGCTTTGGGTTTCATGGGTGTTGTTCAAGGTAATGGGTTGAGCCCTAAAACAGCTACTGTTGTTAACTTGATATCTGAGTTGGGTAATTCAGGCAGGACCGAGGAGGCTGAGGCTATTTTTGAGGAGTTGAAAGAAGGCGGGTTAAAGCCCAGGACGAGGGCGTTTAATGCCCTTTTAAAAGGGTATGTTAAAACTGGATCTTTGAAGGATGCTGAGTATATGGTGTCAGAGATGGAGAGGAGTGGGGTCGCACCAGATGAACATACATACAGCTTGCTTATTGATGCTTATGGAAATGCAGGCAGGTGGGAAAGTGCGAGAATTGTGTTGAAAGAAATGGAAGCTAATAATGTTCAGCCTAATTCATTTGTGTTTTGTAGAATCTTAGCTAGTTATCGTGATAGGGGAGAGTGGCAGAGATCATTTCAGGTTCTTAAAGAAATGAAGAATAGTGGGGTGAGTCCTGATAGGCAGTTTTATAACATAATGATTGATACTTTTGGGAAGTACAATTGTTTAGATCATGCAATGTCTACATTTGAAAGGATGAAGTTGGAGGAAATTGAAGCGGATACTGTTACATGGAACACACTTATAGATTGCCATAGTAAGCATGGCCATCACAGTAAGGCAGAGGAGCTGTTTGAGGCGATGAAGGCAAGTGGATGTTCTCCGTGCACCACCACATACAATATAATGATTAATTCCTTTGGTGAGCTGGAGAAATGGGAGGAAGTGAAGGGCCTGTTGAGTAAAATGCAGAGTCAGGGCCTGCTTCCCAACGTTGTTACATACACCACTCTAATTAATATTTATGGACAGTCAGGAAGGTTCAATGATGCTATTGAGTGCTTGGAGGTGATGAAGTCTGCAGGGTTGAAGCCATCCTCAACAATGTATAATGCCTTGATCAATGCCTATGCACAGAGGGTAAATAACTCTAAACTTATTATGACCTATGATGGGCTGCTTTGTGAAAATTCCATAGCTTGCTTACTCACGTGATATCTTAGGTCATAACTTCCCTGAATAGATATTTATTTTATTTTTATGTGTATTCGTATAGGTAGTACTAACTAATCGGTAACTTGAGTCAAATTCATTATGAATTCACATTTAGCTCACTTCAAAATATTGCAAAAAAATGATTAACTTAGAGGTATATTTACTTGCTAGTACACTTACATTAGGTGCTGCATTTTGCAGGAGGTTTCTTAGTTTTGTTAGAGACTGTAAGTCAGTGTGAGGATAAATGTGAGATTTAGAGAATCACTAGTTGTCCTAAATGACAAATAACTGATTATTACAATGAAAAGGTTCCAAATGGAACAAAATGATTATTGAAAATTCATATCGTCAATCTTTTAAGTTAGGTCCATATTGAAAACCAAAGATATCAAGAACAAGATTGTTGTACTTCCTAAAGAATGCTTTTGTAGGGTTACACATTAATCCCAAGTCATCACACACAAAGTTGTAAAGAGGAGAACATTTCCATATCATTAATAATCCAAGGCAAAGAAAACAAAGATAAACTCTTTTATGTAGACTATGAGGAGCAGCCAAGCTAATTAAAAAGTCTAACCAAATTTGGTTAGAAATACAAAATAAAAAATAACTAGCTAATTAAGGAAAAAAATTCCAACATCCTTCGGAATTAGGAAAAAATTAAACCTAGTATGAGTAGATTAGGAAACTAATAAAAACCTGCGCTAGGAAAGGAACTAGAAAATCTTGAATGTTTGCTTTGGATTCCTCTCCAAACTTGGGTGCCAAATTTGTGCTGATGTATTTGTACTTCTTGACCTAGCTTGTTGCACGAAATTTCTTCGCTCTTGAAGTTTTGTGGAACCCAATTCTTTAGGCAACTTTGAGCCTTTTCATTGTACGCTTAATAGCTTCTCTTTAGACCCCATTCCTCAACATTTTGTACTCTTCAATTTGGCTTACCAAATAACTTTAGCTCTTGGATAAATGCTCTTCCATAGGCTTAAGCTCATCTTCCAAAAATCAAGGAATCTGTAAACAAGCCTGAAATTCGCTTAACTCCACCAATCAGGCGCTGGACATATGTGTGCATTGCAGGCTAACCTCATATCTTATCTCAATATTTTAGCCTTATGTAGATCTATATTCTTTATCTTCAAGATATGTTATGATTACATATGTAAAAAGTTCCTTTCTCCACCAATAGGGATTGTCTGAACAAGCAGTAAATGCCTTTAGGATCATGAAGGGAGATGGTCTAAAGCCTAGCCTGTTAGCTCTCAACTCACTAATCAATGCATTTGGTGAGGATCGGAGAGATGCTGAAGCTTTTGCTGTACTGAAGTATATGAAAGAAAATGTGAGTTTTCACCTTACCATTTTCTTGTACATATACATCGCTATGCTGATGTAATAAATATACAAATTTCTGTATTTTTGCCCCTTAGTGACTATATAACCTACTAAATTCCATACATATCCTACAAAACTGCAGGATATGAAGCCGGATGTTGTTACTTACACCACTCTCATGAAAACCTTGATACGTGTGGAGAAATTTGAAAGGGTAGACACTTACTTTTATTTGTTCTGTTGAGTTGGAGTTGCCACTTTGTATCTTCTTGATTATTTCTTTTGTTTTTTCCACCTAATGTCTTACTCTTGGATCTTCTTTTATGTTAAGTTAGCATACTGAGGGATTATTTCCTCATGTAAACTCTGAAACACAATCTTTTGATGCAGCAAAAGTATCATGTTTTTGTATAAATGGCAGGATTATAATGAATTTAACATTGAGATTATTGTCTCTGTCAAATTTACGGGATTGTGGTTCCTACATCAAAGTTGTGTAGGGATCAGCTAAATATTTTGGCTTTCAGGTTCCAGCTGTTTATGAAGAAATGCTAGTATCTGGATGCATCCCAGATAGAAAAGCTAGAGCAATGCTACGATCTGCTTTGAGATACATGAAGTCTACTTTGAAATTATAGCAGACTGCCAGTCACTCTAACAAAAACGACGTTGATGAATCATGATTTTTCAGTGTAACTTTCATTATAAGGTAAGGGAATCTTCTGTATGTGTTTGAGTTAACATGTTATTACAGGGTGCTGGAGTCAGATAGGAGGGTTCACCGTTCAATTAGAGAATCTCTTTTCTGCTGCTTAAATTTTACTCAAACTAGAAATATCGAAGAGGAAATTCGAACTTGAAAAATCTATTACTTTTCCAATGTTTGTAATCTAATAACTTATCCTGAATTGTTTAATGTGCAGCTATGGTTCGCATATGTTCATTAACCTATGTCCCAGTTCATGATTTTCATCTTTGACAGCTAAACTGGGAGAACTGGAAGTTAGAAATTCAAGGTTAACAAAGAATCCAAGGTCCATATTCGTCCTGGCATACTTTCATCTACATACTTGTACAGTTCTTATAGCTGCAAAGTGAAATTTTGAGCTGGTCTTTTTTGTGTAATATGTCTAGCGTCATTTTTTGTAATTGCAGTGTTGAGTCTAGGAATAAATCTTCTAGCATGATGTTGCTTTACAGTCATGTTATATCTTATGATAAAAGGTCAAATAAATTCTAGCTTGTGGGTTCTTGCAAAGAACTGAGCTGCTCAGAAACCTCTAATGGATTGGAGACAAGACTTGGCAATGTAGAATTCACAACACTGCTCTCACATATAATTATGTGATGGCAATTTAATGTTGTCTAGGGGTATCAAATGAGTGGGTTGACTTGAAACTGGAGAGATTAAAATGGATAGAATTAGAAATTGTGTTGGGTCATGACCTGTCTAAATTTACTTTGGGTTAAAATGGTTAAAAGTTGAGTTGGGTCATGACTCACACAATTTGACCTACTTAATTTTTCAAGAATATTACTAGCATATTTTTATTTATCTATTATAACCGCAATTTGATGTAACGACCTGAACCATCGTTAATTGGTGAGGCAAGAATCTTTGATGATTAAGTGGGTCTTGGCTAGCTAATCTCGCCATAACGGGAATATTTTTATGCCATGAAGTGTCGCCATGGCGGGACAGGACCTACCTTAGTGGGACAGTCTTGGTTAGGAACTTTGAAATGTGGATTTTCTCATTCTTCTCTTCTCTGTTAGCGGTAAAATAGTCGAGGGTCACCTTAAATACTCTCAAAAGGTTGTTCTAGGCTTTAGAAGGGAGAAAAGAAAGCGTTTAAGTGCAAGGAAGGCTACAAACCACAAAAAGGCTTGTATCCACTGGTTCGTCATTCGGAAGTCAAGAATAGAGCTCTTGACCCCAAACACCAGCTTGGCGCTCAAGTAGGCTAGGATTTCCATGTTGAGTAGTTGTAACCCGTTCCCATCGTATAATAATGTATATTGACGGTAGAGATCATGCCTAGGCCTTGGGCATGAAGTCTGGATGTTACTTGAGTTGTTATTGTTAGGGCATGAATAAATTACATGAATAGCCTGTGGCTAGTGGTAATGACCTAGTTCTTGATTGACTATTGTAGTGCCTCGTGCTAAATTGATTGATGATACTTGTGAAAAGCTATGTGTAAATAAACTGTTGGGTTATAATAAGGTCCCAGGCTTGTGATAATCAGGGAGGTTCAAGGTCAAACTATGCATGTACCTATATCTATGCAGGTTGCTGATGGTGTAGTTCCTATTGGGTTATTTGTGCTCTTAATTATATGATTAGTATTATCTGCACGTATGTTAGTTGAGAAAGATGGAATGAACTTAATAAAATGATTGTCTCCAATCATACTGAACATAATAAACCTGTTATTTGATTGTGCAAGTGTGTGACTCATTCATTGTGATTGTGATAATTGGATCAGGTGTCACTTTTTTGACATATTATGTCGTTTCAAAATATAATTGGATTGGTTGTCATGTTCCGACACATTGAAAAGGTGTCCCGTTCCAACATACTAACTGTTAGATTAGGTGTCATGCCAACGCACCAATACTTTAAGTGTGGGCTCCATGACAGAACCCTTATTAGCCATTGTCTGTGAACGATAATGATTATGTGTGTGGTGATGAGGAATCTACATGACAATTATTAAATGTCCAACCTGTGTAATAATTAATAAGGAAGGACCATATTTGACTATGGCAATTGATACTATTGTCGTGAATGGTACATCCACACACACGAGCACGATTTAGTAAATGCTATTTTTTTTGCATATGGTGGTCTGCCATGTGGTGGCTCTAGAATATGTCTACGTTGTGGGTGCGAGTTTGTAGGTGAGCAAGTGGTAAGGGCAGGAGGTATGTTGTGAAGTTGGGATTTGGTGACTTAAGAGCCTATGATTATTGGTGCCTTATGGTTATGTGTGTGGATGGGGACTTCAGGAATAAGTTTGGGTTATGTCTCTAAGTAGGCCACACTGGTGGGTGGAATACTGCTATAGTGGGGCCACCATACGGGATTGGTCTCGCCATGACACGCCAGTATATGAATAAGGGAAGGGATTCATAAATCACCTTAATGTTGTTGTCTTGTAAGTGAGTAGTTGATTATTCTAGGTCAGATGTAGCTAATAAAGCATAAGGGAGAGTAGCCGATTAGCTAGATAATCTTAATAGGGTGGGGTTTTTTAGACTCATTTCTCAGTGTCAGAGTGAATAATGGAGTGAATAAAAGGGTGATGTCCCGTTACACTCGAGTTGAGAGTTCAGTAGAGAGGGGTGGTCTGAGTATATGTGTAGAGGGTGACCTTGGATGTCTGTTGCATCATGTCTTATTTAGTTGATTTTTTGTATAGTATCTGGTGGGTATCGGGTTGACCGATAGTATGTGTTGTTAGTGCTGATGCTACTCTTGCTACGCCACTTGGCATAGTTTGGTTACAGGGTCAGTGATGCTCCATAGTTGAGGACGAATGCAATGTTGAATAGCTTCTACTCTTCATTCCTTATGATGAAGAGCCGTGTCATTATTTTATTTACGCATTATTCTTAGAAGCTCTTGTACAAGTTAGAGTAGATATTTAGGGTTTTCATGTATTTGACGCGAAAGCAAATTTTTACTCTTAACTCAGTAGTTGGTAATTCTTAAGATTTTATTTTCAACATTATCTTCCGTTATATCATTGTTCACATGATTTAATTTAATTGGTTGAAAATCAAGGTTCTCTTGTCTAGGTTTTGAGTAGGTGCTTGATGGCCTGATTGTAACAAGTTGATGTCTGAGCACAGGTTAACGCTCTCCTAGTATAAGAGTAAATATGGAATAGACTTCTTCAGATTGATGTATTGACGTTCATATCTAATCCTCAAGAAATACACTATAAGAACATTTTTGAGTCGCGTGAGACGTGCTACAATATCTCCCCCCTTGAAAACATTCATCCACGAATGTGATGGAAGCATACTTAAGAAGAGTGATTAGACAAGTTTCAGTCCACATCAATGTATCAATGTAACTTAAACACTATTTTCGTAAAAATCACCAAATCTTGTTCCTATGAGTATGTATGCATGCAACATGACATGAAAGGGTTGAATAACATGACTTGACTCTATAGATAGGACTAACTTATTACCTGAGGCTTGATTAGAGTGGAAGAGGTAAGGATATCATTTTTTCATGTTCACTTCGGCTTCAAATGGCACTTTCGACTTGTTGATTACTACAAAGGACTTTGATGGATGCTACATCTTTTTATTTTCTCAACCTTTTCACTTGGCTATCCAATACCTCAATCCGAGCTTCTTCGTATGCCAAATTCTCCTCAATACCAGCAACCTCCAAAGGCATGATAGAGTTTGGGTCACCTACACACTTCCTCAACATAGACACATGAAAGACTGAATGAATTATACTCATCTTCATAGGCAATTCCAACTCATAAGCTACTTTAGCAATTCTCCTCAAAATTCTATAAGGTTCTCCGTACCTTGGGCACAATTTCCCATTCATACCAAATCAAACTACACCTTTTTTGGGTGAGACCTTCAAATATACCCAATTATCAACATTAAACTCAAGATCCCTTCTCATCACATCAGAGTAGAATTTTTGCCTACTTTGAGACATCTTTAATTTTTCCCTTATCAACCTTAGCTTCTCCAAGGCTTCCATAACCAAATCTGGACCTAACAAAATCATTTCTCCTACTTTAAATCACCCAATCGAGGATCTATAACGTCTACCATATAAAACTTCAAAGGGAGCCATTCTGATGCTAGAGTGATGGCTATTGTTGTAAGCACACTTAATAAGTGGAAGATGCTCATCCCAACTACTTTTAAATTCCAAAATACAAGCGCTAAGTATATCCTCAAGAGTTGAATGATTCTTTCGGCTTGAGTATCTGTTTGTGGGTGAAAAGTCGTGCTAAGCTTTGCTTTAATACCAAGATCTCTTTGGAAGGATCTCCAAAAGTGTGAATTAAATTGAGCACCACAATCCGAAATGATAGCCAGTGGAACCTCATGCAATCTAACCAACTCATGGATATACAATTTAGCATAATCTTTGGCACCATGAGTTGTTTTAATCAGTAAAAAGTTAGCCAATTTTGTCATCTTATCAACAATAACCCATATGGAATCAAAATGCCTCTTATTCTTAGGCAACCCAATCACAAAATTCATGTTAATCTCTTCCCACTCTCAAATAGGAATCTCAATCTCTTGGGCTAGGCCACCTGGCCTTTGATGTCCGACTTTTACTTGTTGGTAATTGTGACAACCTCTAATTTTGCAATGTCTCTTTTCATACCATTCCACTAATATACATCGCTCAAATCCCGCTACATGTTTGTAGAACCTGGGTAAATGGAATAGGAAGAATTATGTGCCTCTTTCAAAATCATGTCTTTCCATCCATCAACATTTGGTACACACAACCTACCTTGGTCTAAGAATACCATATCACTCTAGGGAGAAAACATCCACTTTTCCTCTTTCACAATGCTTTCAATTCTAACAAAGCGGGGTCAAGGTTTGTTTGGATTCTACCTCTTCAATCAAAAAGACTTGGAGCTATAAAGAAAAACTACCACTCCTCCATTTTCAACTTCATTCATCCTAGCCCCCAATCTAGCCAACTAATTGACTTCTTTTGCCAATTCCCTCTTACCATCATCAATATGAGCCGCACTTTCTATGGACACTCTACTTAGAGCATCTGCCACAACATTAGCCTTACCCGGGGTAATAATATATGCTCATATCATAATCTTTAAGAAATTTCGTCCATCTTTCTTGCCTCAAATTGAGATCTCTTTGGGTGAACACATATTAAAGACTTGTGATCGGTAATAACATCTACATGAACCCCATGCAAATAATGATGTCACATTTTCAAAGCAAATACCACGGCTACTAGCTTGCAATCATGGGTAGGCTAATTACGCTCATGCACTTTTAGTTGCCTAGATTCATAGGCAATGACCTTGCCACTTTGCATCAGTACACATCTCAAACCAATTCTTGAAGCATCACAATACACAAACCATTCTAACCCTTTCGGTAAATCCAAAAGAGGAGTGGATGTAAGCTTGTTCTTTAAAGTTTGAAAACACTTTTCACATTCATCGGTCCAAACAATTTTGCCTTTTTTGTGTCAACTTTGTCAAAGGAGAAGCAATTGAAGAGAAACCCTCAACAAATCTCTGATAGTATCCCCCAAACCCAAGAAACTCTTAATATTCACTGGAGTCGAGGGCCTTGAATAATTTCTCACCACTTTCATCTTTTTAGGATCCACTTTAATCCCTTCACCCAACACCACATGCCCTAGAAATGCAACTTCTTTCAACGAACACTCCCATTTATCAAACTTAGCAATCAACTTTTCATCCCTCAAGATTTGCATACTACCCTCAAATGATTCACATGTTCTTCCTCACTTTGGGGGTAAATCAAAATATCATCAATGAATATCACAACAAACATTTCAAGTATTCATAAGATCTATAAATTTGTGCATTAGTTAGGCCAAATAACATCACCACAAATTCAAAATGCCAATATCTAGTCTGGAAAGCCATTTTAAGACTATCACATTTCCTTACCCTCATCTGATGGTATTAAAATCGAAGATCAATCTTAGAAAAATGACTAGCCCTTTGCAATTGGTCAAATAGGTTATCTATCCTTTGTAGAGGATACTTGTTCTTTATGGTGACTTTGTTGAGTTATTGGTAGTCGATACACATTCTAAGTGAGCCATCCTTTTTCCTTACAAATAATACAGGTGCACCCTAAGGTGACTTGCTAGACCTAATAAATCCCTTCTCCAATAAATCTTTTAATTTATCTTTTAATTCCTTCAACTCCACTAGGGAAAAATGGTAGGGAGGAATGGAAATAG
This sequence comes from Solanum sejunctum, assembly GCA_025642045.1. Classification (NCBI taxonomy): domain Eukaryota; kingdom Viridiplantae; phylum Streptophyta; class Magnoliopsida; order Solanales; family Solanaceae; genus Solanum; species Solanum sejunctum. The sequence continues at coordinate 6,502,605 of JAOTQJ010000102.1, forward strand.
GTTGAGTATCGCGAAGGAGGTCTACTACAAAATCGATCTCCCTTTTGGGAAGAACACCGGGAATCTCATTGGCAAACACATCACGAAACTCATTGACCACCGAAACTAACTCAATAGGATGGGCTTCAGACTCAACATGCTTAGCCCTTACAAGATGGTAAATGCAACCCTTAGAAATTAATTCTTGAGCTTTAAGATGAGATGAACCTACCCTTAACCATCGAATCATGACCTTCCCACTCAAGGACGGTTTCATTAGGAAATTGGAACTTAACTTTATGAGTTCTACCATCAATAGAAGCATGATATGCATGTAACCAATCCATCCCAAGAATAATATCAAAATCTACCATGTCAAGATCAACTAAATCACAAGACAAGACTTTATGCAATAGGACTCAAGACAACCTCTATAGACTCTTTTAGCAACAATAGACTCACTAACGGGGTAGACACTTCAAAAGGTTCACATAACAATTCGGGACACACATGAATCCTATAAGCAACATATGGAGTAATGAATGATAGAGTGGCATTCGAATCCCATAAAACATAAACATCATAATAAAAGATCTTTAATATATCGGTAACAACATCGAACACCTCAACCACCTTGCCTCTCTTGAAGAGTATAAAACTGATTGTATCATGGAGCACCTCCTTGTTAACCACCTTGTCCCTTTTGAACCCCATGAGCACCATATCCTTGAGGACGACCATCTCTTTCCTAATTTTGGGCATTAGGACCATTAACAAATTTCGGGCCTACTTTGCCACACCCAAAGGAAACATTTGAATCTCTCAAGCATTTACCACCATGATGCCTTCCACATTTTGGTACCTAGGAAGAGTCGGTCCACCATTTCCATCTTGAGCTTTAGGGTTAGGCACCCTATCATTATAGAATATTTGGTTCTGAGCATTTGTTGACCCTTGGCATTGAAATTTGTGGACTTGTTGAAAACACCCTTAGCACCTTGGAATCCACCATCATAACGAGCCTCTTGGACTCCCCACTCTCCCTCTTTCTAAGCTTTTTTTGTTCAAGTTGTTCGACATAAGTCATGAGCTGAGATAAGTCCATATCACCAACAAGTATAGCGGTTCGACATCTTCATTAGCCAAGTCGCCCTCTTTCTAAACTTCTTTTGTTCAAGTTGTTCGGCATAAGTCATGAGCTGAGGTAAGTCCATATCACCAATAAGTATAGCGGTGCGACATCTTCGTTAGCCAAGTTGGATATTCCCGAGATAAACTTGTTCATCCCCGCCTTAGAGTCGACAACCAAGTGATGAGAATATTTTGAGAGCTTGTTAAACTTGAGGGAATGCTCCCTCACAATCATAGAGCCTGGTTTGAGATTGATAAACTCCATCATCTTTGCTTTCCTTAATTCAATAGGAATGAAACGGTTGAGGAAGACAGTTTTGAATTCTTCTCATGGAATAGGCTCATCATTCTTCCTCTCCATCTTCCATTGAGCAAATCAAATTTGAGTAAGGCCTTTGAGTTGGTTGGCCGCAAGTTTCACCTCTTCTTTCGAGCTTACTACCATAATAGCAAGAACTTTGTACTCATCAATAAATGCTTAGGGTCTTCTTCCGCTTTGGAGCCATGAAACTCCAGATGATTCTTCCTTGTGAAGTCTCTCACCCTCGAGGCCGGAGTAGAAGCACGAGGAGCTGGATCTCTTGGTTGGTCATGGCTGTGCCAACAAAGTAACCATATTTTGATACTCGATATGAGTTTCCCTTTTTCTTCTTGGGGAGCTTGTAGAGCCGAGGGGCTGGATCACCTCAGGATTAGGAGCTCTTTGTTCCATTCTTCTTGGTGGCTTGAATTAGAAGTGCAAAAAACCAACCATTAGAGACAGTAATCTTATATTTAGTTCTAAAGCAAAACATAGATTATGAAGAAGTGAATAATTTCCTAAAACGCCTCATAGCCTCCTATTCATAGTTATGGTGCGCTTTACAACCATGAAAAAGACTCTACTTTATGTGCTTTACAAGCATGAGTGGATTCTTATGACTCTTGAAAGAAGGAAGACTCAAACAAAGCTTAGGAACATGAATAAAACAAGAAAAACTAGAAAAAAGAGGCACAAGAAATATCTGATAACAAAAGTAGAAGAAAGTATTTGTCGTTACTTAATTTGAAGAATCAAAAAAATGATTTAATGTTTAGAAACTAGTTAACAAGTAATTAAAGGTTTAATTAGTTGTTAAATAGTTAAGGAATGAGATAAAAATGAGTGACAAAAAAGAAGAATTGAGTTCAGACACTTAGAAATTTTTTTGAAGGCTTAAGGTGTTCATGACTTGAAAGGGGTTTGATTTGATGATTAAAACTAGTTAACAAGTAGTTAAGTATGTTAATTACCTGCTAAATAGTTGGAGATTTGAAGCACAAATTTTTTCAAAAAAGAATCACTTCGTTTGGACACTTAAAAAAAATTTTATGCCCAAAAAACCTCCCATACTTAGAAACAATATGGGGTCTAAAAGTCTGTAGATTTTAAGTCTCCGAAACTGCAGTACACGCGCCACATGGCGTGTATAGAAGGGCTGGAGCTGCTAACTGCTGACTGGCGCTGATTTGGTGCTGACTTAGCGCTGATGTGGAAATTATTATTTTTTTAACTTTATTTTTTTAAAAAATTTTAGATTCTTTTTTTTTCTTTTCAAATTAGCACTAAGGCCAACAAATACTTTTGACCAATATTTAAATTGAGAAAAGTAGATCAAATGCACCTTTTGGTCTTCTTTTATTCAAGAACTTTTGAATATCTTCAAGAACACCTAGAACGCCAAGAACACACACTAAATCTAAACACCTTCAAATCAACTTGGAATTGACTCAAAATTTCGGATTAGCTTCCCCTTGATGTAGAGAACAAACCCCAATCATCAACCTTCAATTTATTCCCAATCAAAGAACCCACTTTCAAAATTTGAAAAATTTGAACGCTCAAAACCCTTCAATGACAACTTCACTTTCACATCTCTAAATTAAATGAAATTTAAGATTTAGGCTCAAAAAACATTAGTGAACAAGAATCTAGTGTCAAAAAAAAAAAATAAAATAAAATATTTTTTTTGAGTTTTTTTTTGGATTTTTGAATTTTTGAGTGGATCAAAATTGCAAGACCTAGATTTGTAAAAACAAATCTAAACCTAAGCTCTTGATACCAAATAGATCAAATAAGAAAGAAAGGGAAAAGGGAACAAAGATAGAAGGATATGTAGATTAAATTTAAACTATTGAAATTATGGGCAACAAGGGACTAAAACCCTCACCTCCCAATTGATTTCAGCAACTCAAATAAAACCCTAGAAGGAAAAGTTGAAGGAAACTAGGAAACACAAATGGCAACCTTCAATTAACCAAGCAAACAAGTCAATGAGTAATTCTAAGAGTTTACCCTAATTACTCACTAATTGCTCACTAAGAAGATACTACAACTTAAGAATTCAATATTCAACATAATCTAAGTCTTTCAAATGATAAAATAAGGCTATTTATATTAAGTAAATAAAAAAAGATATTTTCTTTACAATTTTAACCTTAATGAGTAAGGGCCTTGTTTAGTTGCCTTCTTTTCAAATCCTTGAATTCAAGTAGTTGCCATTTGCACACATAGCTTCTTTTCTTCCTTCTTCTCATCTTGATAGACCTTCCACACATCATGAGTCTTTCTTTGGTGACCTTCAAGATTCTCTAATGCTTCCTTTTTCATGAACATTGCTTGTAGTTCTTGGAATCTTTTGCTTGACTCCTTGTGAATGATCTTGAGGGGTACATGTCACTCATATTGGTGTCATCTCTACTTTGCATGTTATCACGAAAGCAATAAAAAAACAAGAGATAGTAAATAGGGATAATCGGAGCTAAGGGACATCTTTCATATCATAAACAATAAGAGTCAAGAGAGTCAAATTTTATAAGATTACACATGACATGTCCAACAACACCTCTACTATATAAATAAGACCGGGGGCCAAGAAAAGATACTGTCCTGGCCCTCGCTCTATCTATGAGGGTGAGCACGGTTGCTTTGTCTTGGCCCTCACTCTTATTATCACGACCCAACCCAGAGATCGTGATTAGTGCCGATTGGGCACCCAGACAAACACTAAATCGGATTTTCATTTATAATAGCTAAGAAATTTATCAAAATTTTGGCAGAGTT
>JAOTQJ010000102.1:6510075-6536128 GCA_025642045.1 Solanum sejunctum
GGTTAAGTTGGAGATGGTTAATTTTGATGTGATCCTTGGTATGGACTAACTTCAAACCTACTATGCTTCTAATTGATTGTCGAATTTGTACTATCAAATTCTAGTTTTAGAATAAGCCCGTTATTGAGTTGAAGGGAGATTCTATTGCGCCGAAGGGTAAGTTTATGTCTTACCTCAAAGCCCAAAAGTTGATCTCCAAAGTATGTATCTCTCACCTCGTGTGAGTTAAATCTAATGATGTTAAGCCCCCTACTCTTGAGTCTATCCTGATAGTGAGTGAGTTTCTGGATGTATTCCTTGAGGATATGTCTGGAGTCCTTCTTTATAGGGAGATTGACTTCAGAATTGATGTTGACTTCAGAATTGATGTTCTCCCTAATACCCAGCCTATTTCTATTCCACCATATAGAATGGGCTCTATAGAGTTGAAAGAGTTAAAAGAGCAGTTGAGGGATTTGTTAGAGAAATGATTCATTAGGCCAAGTGTTTGTCCATGGGGTGTACGATCTTATTCGTACAAAAAAAGGATGGTTCTCTGAGGATGTTTATTGATTACCATCAGTTGAATAAGGTGACTATTAAGAATAAGTACCACCTTTCAAGGATTGATGATTTGTTCTACCAACTTTAGGGTGCCATTGTTTTCTCTAAGATAGACCTCAGATCAAGCTATCATCAATTGAAAGTGAGAGAATGTGACATCCCAAAGATAATTTTTCAAATCTGATATGGTCATTTTGAATTCTTGGTAATGTCTTTTGTGTTGACAAATACACCCACAGCCTTTATGGACTTGATGAACAGAGTATTCGGATAGTATCTTGACATGTTCATGATTTTGTTTATTGATGATATTTTGGTGTATTCTAGAGATGAGGAGGAGCATACCAATCACCTTAGAGTCTCCTTGCAGACGCTTAGAGACAATGAGCTATACGCCAAGTTATCTAAGTGTGAGTTTTGGCTCAAATTCGTGGATTTCCTAGGTCATGTAATTTCTTGAGATGGAATTCAAGTGGATACTCTATAGATTAACTCAGTTATGAATTGGCCAAGACCAATCTCACCGACCGATATAAGAAGCTTTCTAGGGTTGGCTGGCGATTAACAGAGGTTTGTTAAGGGATTATCTTCCATATCTGCACCCTTGACCAAAGTTACTCAGAAAAAGGTTAAGTTTCAATGGTCTGATGAGTGTGAGAAAATCTTTCAGGAGCTGAAGATGAGGTTTAACTACTACACCAGTGTTGGCCCTGCCTGATGGGATAGATGGATTCGTTATCTACTGTGTTGTTTTGAGAATGGGATTGGGATGTGTGCTGATGTAGAGGGGGAAAGTTATTGTCTATGATTCTAGATAGCTAATGTGCATTGGAAAAATTATCCCACTCATAACTTGGAGTTGGAGGCATTGGTGTTTGCTCTCAAAATATGGCGCTACTACCTATATGGAGCATATGTTGATGTATTAATAGACCACAAAAGCCTGCAATACGTCTTCACCCAGAAGGAGCTTAACTTGAGGTAGAGGAGATGGCTTGATTTACTTAAGGATTACAACATGAGCATCCTCTACCATGCAAGTAAAGCTAATATAGCTGTTAATACTCTTAACAGGTTGTCCATGGGAAGCACTGCCTGTGTGGAAGAGGAGAAGAGAGAGTTAGCCAAAGAGGTTCATAGACTGGCATGATTAGGAGTCCAATTAGACGAATCAGGCGAAGGAGGAGTTCTTGTGTAAAATGGGTCGGCATCATCTCTAGTAATTGAGGTGAAGCAGAAACAAGATCAAGAACCTATTTTATTGCAATTGAAGGAGGATGTGCATAAGCAGAAGGTAATGGTTTCTCAATCTTGATGGTGTTATAGAGAGGATCATGATAGAGGCCCAAAGTTCTAGATATTCCATCTATCCAGGGTCTACTAAGATGTACCATGACTTAAGGTAAGTCTACTGGTGGAGTGGAATGAAGAGAGATATTGTTGAGTTTGTTTCCAAGTGCCCAAATTGTCAACAAGTCAAAGATGAGCACCTAAGGCCATGTAGAGTGGCTCATAACTTTGAGATTCTAGAATGGAAATGGGAGATGATTAACATGGACTTTGTCACTGATTTATTGAGGTCCTACAGACATCATGATTCAATCTGGGTGATAGTTGATTGGATGACTAAGCCTGCTCAAGTTTATAACTTCTTAGTAACCAAGATGACTGACACTGTGGAGGATTATGCCTGACTTTATTATAAGGGAGATTATTATATTGCATGGGGTCCATTTTTCCATCATCTTGGATAGAGGAGCTCAATTTACTGCCCAATATTGGATATCTTTTTAGAAGGGTTTGGGTACAAAGGTGCATCTTAGCACTACTTTTCAGCCACAGATGGATGGCCAAGCAGAGCGTACTATTCAAACTTTGGAGAACATATTGAGTGCTTGCACCATAAACTTTAAAGGTAATTAGGATGACCGCTTACCTTTGATGAAGTTTACTTACAATAGCAATTTTCCATTCGAGCATTTAGATGGCCCCATATGAGGCATTTTATAGAAGGAAGTATAGGTCGTCGATTGAGTGATTTAAGGTAGGTGAAGTGGGGTTGATTGGACCATACTTGGTTCATCAAGCTATGGATAAGGTAAAGATCATTCGAGAATGACTAAAGACTATGCAGAGTTGATAGAATTCCTACACAGATGTAAGAAAAAGGTACTAAGAGTTTGAGGTCAACGATCGAGTGTATTTGAAAGTGTCGCCCATGAAGGGTGTGATGAGATTTGGAAAGTAAGTAAAGTTGAGTTCGAGGTATGTCAGCCCTTATTAGATCATAGAGAGGGTGGGCCATATGGCTTATGAGTTACAGTAACCACCAGAGTTAGAGCCCATCCACTCAGTCTTGCACATTTCCATGCTCAATAAGTGCTTGGGAGATCTGCAATTGGTTGTGCTTGTTGAGAGTATTGGAGTGAAAGACATCGTAAGCTATGAAGAGATCCCTATTCAAATCCTTGATCGTCAAGTCGCAAATTATGAACCAAAGAGGTTACATCTATCAAAGTATTATGGAGGAACCAATTAGTAGAGGAAGCTACTTGAGAGGTGGAGGAAGATATAAAGGCCAAATACCCTTATTTATTCTTGCCTGTTGGTGATGAGAGAGTGAATGGTAAGTAATTTCCGCAAAATTCTTGAATTTCCATTCCTTGAGTCCTCCTTTTCATTCTACATATGATAGACGATAGATTTCTAGAGTCCGAATGAGGATCGATATGATTTGTTAATAGCTTGATTGTTTTACTTGCTAAATTTGTTGATTGGTTGATTGCATGAGTGAGTTGAGAGTTAGTTGACTGTTAGAGTTCATAGGGAGATTCGTTTCTTGACCTAAATCCCTAGATTTTTCTTCATTCGAGGATGAATGATCCAAAGGAGGAGATAATGTAACACCCCCTAATTCTTTCCAACCTGATATAGACGTAAATATGCAAGAGTTGTTGAGAAAAAATCTGAGTAAAAGCTACAGAAGCCGATTTATTAGAGACATTATGACTCGTAAAGAGGTTTGTGAGTCGTAAAACGGGTCTCATAGGGAATTCCAGTAACTTTGATTTTCAAGACCCTTCAATTTATGGGAGGATCATATGACTTGTAGAACCCTTTACGACTCATAAAGGAGGGTTTCGTGGCAAATTCTAGTGACTTGGATTGCAGGTTCATCTTATTTACAAGAAGGAGTTTACGACTCATAAAACACATTACAGCTCGTAAGATGTGATTTCATACTAATTTCTAGTGACTTTGACTTTCTGATCCCTAGTTTACAAGGGGCCTTCTATTACTCGTAAAATTATCTATGAATCATAGACAAGGTCTCATACACCCCAACGGTAGTTTTAATGAGGGGTATTCTTGTGTATTCTGATTCTTGTTTAAATAAATCCCTGATCGTTTTGGACATGGATAGGGTCTTAAAACAAATCCTAAGGGTATTCATTATTCATTTCACACTTGGGTTTTCTTGAGAGCAAAAAGAGAGGACAAAGATCTAGGGTTTTCAATTCAAGAACAAGGATTGATTGAAGTTCGATTGTCTCTTCAATTCCCAGGTATGTAAGACTTAACAAAATATTAAATTTCTTTCTTCATATGCCCCTACAAATCTTGTGTCAAAATTTGGAAAAGAGTTGGGATTTGAAAAATTCTACTACCCTGACCTTGAATCATTGTTTTCATTATGTGGTCTTATTATACTACATGAGATAATTGCTATATCGCATGAGTATTGATATGAGACTTACACATATATTTCATACTTGATAGCATGAACCCTATATCATATGATTTTATGAAATTCTATTCATATCATTGAATATTTGAGTTGATGTAAATTGAGCATTTAAAGTTGAGTAATGAGCATGATTGAGTATGAGGAGCATGTTGTATAGTCATATATATTACTATATATGAGTATTTTGCTTATACTACCTGAGGAGTCATGTTTAGTGAGTCTAAATGACTGTTTGACTCTAAGTTGAACTTGATGAATTGCATTGATTGAATGTGTTGATGAATGATTGAGATGAGTTGAGATGCGATACTCCAAAAGGGGTTGAGTTTTGAGTTTATTGATGAATCTAGCATATTTTAGTCTTGGAACGAGTATCAAGTACTGAGCAGGGAGTATGTATACATCAACTTTAACCCACCGTACCATGTTGCCAGCATAGGATAGTCATTACAACTCATTTTGGCAACTCTAGTCCCGCAAGGGGATATTTATTATGGATCCATAAGAAAGTTTATTGCCCTTTTTGTCATGACCCAAGCCTAGGGCCTAGACGTGACACGGTGAATGAGAACCCGAAGGGACCCAAATAATCCTCTTAGCATATCAATCACATATCCTTGGTCGCGAAAGCAAAGTAAACAACATCAAGAAAGTATAAACAAGGATAAAGGGACTAAGGGAAGTCTTAATAGCATATATCATAAAAGAGTGAAAGCTCAAGCACTATTACGTTATTAGTTCCAATGACACCTCTAAACATAGAATTGAGCAGGGGCCAAGACACTTTCTGGGCTCACCCTCATAACATAAAATATTCAATATCAAGAAATGACAAAGGCAAGAATAGCATAGCTAATGTCTCCGAACTTTGAGGACTCACCAATAGCTTATCTTCAAGATGACCAACTAACCACACAGAGGATGATCATAAGGGGCTCCGATTCCTACATGGTAACATCATGTACGCATAGAGTATGTGTTAGTACATTTGAATGTACTAAATATGTAGGATGCAATGCAATAAGATATAGACAACGTAATCAAAATGCATATATATAAATAATAGGTAAATATAATAGCAATATGGCATGCATGATCAGTGCTTAAAGCAAAATATGCTTGTATAAAATATATTACATATCTAGGAAGAGACCATCATCATAGATCAAGCAAAATAGTACTCGAATTCCAAGGCATACCACCCCTTAGGAAGTGATTGACAAATCGACCCCTCAATTGGTAGATGGGAATACCAACCCCCATCAATGATTAAGGAGTCTACCCCTCAATTGGTAGATGGGCATACCACCACCCCATCAAAGTGGTCAGGATATATACCCCTCAACATGGTAGATGGGCATACCACTTCCCATCAAAGTGGTCAAGGTATGTATCCCTCAACATGGATAGGCATACCACCCCGCATCAAAGTGGTTGAGACATATCAACCCCCTCAACTAGGTATGGTCAACTTGCAACACTATAGATATTTTTCATGAATTCATCACATACATACATTACTTTTAGCATCATAAAGTCACTTAATTCATAAGGCATACAATAGAGCTTCAGTAACTCAAGAATCCATAACCTGACATTTTATCAAACACTTGGCGAGTGTGTAATGCTAGTTCAAAATCATGCAATTCAAAGGTGAAATCATATGAGAAAACTTGAAGTAAATCAACCCACTAATACTTTGTAATACCTTTATGCAAGATATATTGAAACCCCTCATCAAATCTCATCATAGACCATAGTTTCATAGCTCAAAATATATTAAATAGTCAACATTTTATAAAACCCTAACATAGTTCATAATCAAATTCATAATAAGAAATACCCATAGATAAATCAACTTGAAAACGTGTGATTTGTATAAAAAGGAGGGTTGGGCACCATGGGTGAACAGACCCAATAGTTGAAACCCACATACCTCAACTTTGGAGATTTCCTTGATGAAGATTGGGATCAGAGCGTGAAGCTTGAATGAATTTCTTAAGATCCGAAATGAGTTTGGGACACTTAAATTTGAGTGGGATATTTAGCTAAATGGTAGATAGGGTTTTGGGTAATGTCTTGAATAGTATGGGGTTAAAAAATGATTATGTATTGGTGTTTTTACGCATAGGAAGGCTTAGATGCAAGACCCCAAAGCCTTAGGACAGAACTAAAAAACTAGCAACAAAAAACACTGCTCCCGATCACTCTGTGTCATGCAGCTAACAAGCATAGGTTTTGAAAATAAAATTTTGGCAAAAATGAAATTTTATTATGGGTCCTCAAAAATCGGGGTTATACCCATCCCTCACTCAATTTTATGCCCTGATCAAGAATATAAAGTTAGATTTTTGATACCACGAATAGATTTTGAGATATGAGGTAATTACAAATATAAGTATTTTCGAGGCATATTTTTGGACACTTTTCGGGGTATGTCAATAACTCCCCCTTGGGTACAATCATCCTATAATACCGAAGAAACATACATAAGAAGAGTAATCATGAAGTAATCATCCCCAAGAAGAACAATGCACTTAAACACCACCTTTAAAATCTCAACATAAGTGTCAAAATCACCATGAATTTGTCAACATAAACATGAATGGATGCACATGACATAAGAGCTAAAACATAAGACTTGAAATAATATAGGGGATTTGAATTAGTACTTTATGATTGAGTAGAGTCGAAGAGATAGGGATATCGGTTTTGCATGTCTGCCTCGACTTCCCATGTGTCACTCTTAACTTGTTGGTTTCTCTAAAGTACCTTGACGGAAGAAACATCCTTGTTCCTCAACCTCTTCACTTGTCTATGCAAAATTTCTACAGGAACCTCTTCATAAGTCAAATTGTCTTCTACCACACCCATAACATCTAAAGGCACAACAGCACTTGGGTCACCCACATATTTCCTCAACATAGACACATGGAAGACCGGATGAACCATATTCATATCATTGGGCAAATCCAACTCATAGGCCACCATACCAATCCTCCTCAACACTCTATAAGGACCCACAAATCTTGGACTCAATTTACCCTTGTTACCAAAATGAACCACATCCTTCATGGGTAATACCTTCAAATAGACCCAATCACCAACCTTAAACTCAAGCTTCCTTTTCCTCACATCAGCATAGGACTTTTGTCTACTTTGGGCTGTTTTCAAACTTTCCCTTATAAACCCCACTTTCCCCATAGCCTCCATAACCAAATTCGGGCCTAACAAGGCCATCTCCCCCACTTCAAACCATCCAACCAGAGACCTACAACACCTACCATAAAGAGCCTCAAAAGGAGCCATACCAATGCTTCAATGATAACTATTGTTGTAAGCAAACTTAATCAGTGGAAAGTGATCATCCTAACTAACCTTAAACTCCAAAATGCAAGTTCTAAGCATATCCTCAAGAGTTTGGGTAGTTTCTTTGCTTTGGTGATCTGTTTGAGGGTGAAAGGCTATACTAAGGTTAACCTTGGTACCAAGACCTCTTTGGAAGGACCTCCAAAAGTGCAAAGTGAATTGAATACCACGATCTGATATGATAGGTAAAGGCACCACATGCAATCTAACCAATTCATGAATGTATAACATAGCATAATCTTAGGCATTATAAGTAGTCGTAATCGGTAGAAAGTGAGCCGACTTCATCATTCTATCAACCACAACCCGAATAGAATCAAAATGCTTTCTAGTCTTAGGTAACCCAACGACAAAATCCATGTTAATTTCCTCCCGCTCACAAGTACGAATCTCTATACCTTGGGCTAGACCACCCAGACTTTGATGTTCGGCTTTAAATTATTGGAAATTATAGCAAGAAAACACAAATTTAGCAATATCCCTCTTCATGCCACCCCACCAAAACACTTCCCTCAAATCTCTATACATCTTCGTAAAATCGGGTTAATAGAATAGGAAGAATTATGAGCTTCATAAATAATCTTCTCCCTCAAGTCATCAACATAAGGCACACACAATCTACCTTGGTACCTAAGGGCACCATCTCCTCCTTGGGAGAAAACCTCCACCTTACCATTTCTCACCAAGGCCTTCAATTCTAACAAGGTGGGGTCGAGATCTTACTTTGCCTTCACCTCCTCAATCAATAAAAATTAAGAGCCATCAATCACCACTACTCCACCATTATCAACCTCCTCCAAACTAACTCTCAATCAAGCCAACTGATGAACTTCTCTAGCCACCGCTTTGCCCCCATCATCAACATGTTCTAGCTTACTCGTAGACACCCTAATCAAAGTATCGACCACAACATTAGCCTTATCGGGTTAACAATGCACACTTATATCATAATCTTTAAGAAGCTCTAACCAACTTAATTGTCTCAAATTAAGATCTTTTTGCGTAAACACTTATTGGAGCCTTTTATGATCAGTGAGCACATCAACATGCACCCTACACAAATAATGATACCAAATCTTCAAAGCAAATATTATGGCGACCAATTCAAGATCGTGAGTAGGATAATTCTTTTCATACACCTTGAGTTGTCTAGAGGCATAAGATATAACCTTACTATTTTGCATCAAGACACAACCCAAACCAATTCTTGAGGCATCACAATACACAACAAACCCTTCCAACACTTTTGGTAAAGACAAGATAGGAGCAGAGACAAGTTTATCTTTCAAAGTTTGGAAACTCTTTCCACACTCATCGGTCCATACAAACTTTGCCTTCTTTTGGGTCAACTTAGTCATAAGAGAAGCAATAGAAGAGAACCTAGTTACAAACCTCCAGTAATAACCTACTAAGCCCAAGAGACTTCTAGTATTCGATGGATTCAAAGGTCGAGGCCAATTTCTAATTACTTCCGTCTTCTTAGGATCCACCTTAATACCATCATCTGACACCACATGACCTAGGAAGGCAACCTCTTTCAACCAAAACTCACATTTCTCATATTTGGCATACTACTTCTCCTCCCTCACGATTTGTAACACCACCCTCAATATATCATTGATAGAAAGCCCCACAAACAAATTAAGGTCAGGTTTGAATACCCCATTCATAAGATCCATAAAGATAGCCGGTGCATTGGTCAACCCAAAAGACATAACCACAAACTCATAGTGTCTATACCTAGTCTGGAAGGCCATCATGGGAATGTCACAGTCCCTCACCTTCACTTGGCGATACCCAAACTAAAAATTAATCTTAGAGAAGTGACTAGTCCCTTGAAGTTGGTCAAAAAGATCATCAATCTTTGATAGAGGATACTTATTCTTTATGGTAAGGTACCAGTAATCAATACATATCCTAAGAGAACTATCTTTCTTCTCACAAACAACACCAGTGCACCTCAAGGTGATTGGCTAGGCCTAATAAAATCCTTATCCAACAAATCTCTCAATTGCTCTTTCAACTCCTTTAACTCCGTCGGGGCTATATGGTAAGAGAAAATAAAAAAGAGTTCAGTATCAAGAAGGAGGTCTATGGAAAAATCTATTTCCCTTTTGGGAGGAACACCGGAAGCTCACTAAGAAAGACATCAAGGAACTCATTAATCACTGGGACCGACTCTATAGGAAGGGCTTTGAACTCAACATCCCTAACCCTTACAAGATGATAGAGACACCCCTTAGAAATTAACTTTTGTGCTTTAATGCAAGAAATAAACCTACACTTGACCACCACATCATGACTCTCCTACTCAAGGATAGCTTCATTAGGGAATTGAAATTTAACCCTACGGGTTCTACAATTAATAGAGACATAATATGCATGTAACCCATCCATCCCAAGAATGACATCAAAATTCACCATATCCAACTCAACAAAATCACAAGGCAATATTTTATACAAAATGAGAATGGAAGAATTTCTATAGACTCTTCTAGTAACAATGGATGCACTAATGGGAGCAGACACCTCATATGGCTCACACGATAATTTGGATTTAACATGAAAGTTTTTGGCAACAAAAGGAGTGACAAAAGAAAGAGTGGCACCCGGATCTATGAATACATATACATAAAAATCAAAGACTTTTAACATACCAGTAACAACATCGGACACCTCATCTATTCCTTGCCTCTCTTGAAGAGCATAGAACTGATTATGCCTTAGGGAACAACCTTGTTGACTTTCGCTTGCTCTAGGACAGGCATTTGCATCTTGGTCTTCTGGACGGCCATATATACCCTTGTGTTGATTACAAGGACAATCCATCACCTTATGACCCACTGCACAACACCCATCACAAGCATTAGTCTCCTTCAAACATGGTCCATGGTGACCTCTACCACATTTTGGCATAGTATTAGGCACCACACCACCACCACCTTGGACCCTTGGGTTGTCATTAGCAAACCTTCTATTAGGAGGATTGGAAAAACTTTAGCCTTGGTGAAACTGACCAACCTTGGGACTTTAGAACCAACCTTCAAAATGGGCCCTCTTGGCCTCATTATCCTTTCTCTTCCTTAACTTTTTCCCTTCCAATTGTTCAACATAAGTCATAAGGCGAGACAAGTCTATATTACCAATCAAAAAGGTCACAAGACACTCCTTATTGACCAAATCAGATATACCCATCACAAACTTATTCATCCTAGTCCTTGGCTGGGCCACCAATTTTGGAGCATATTTAGAGTGTTGGTTAAACTTGAGGGCATACTCCCTCACACTGATGGACCATTGCTGCAAATTCATTAATTCCATGATCTTGGCCTCCCTTAGATCTAGAGCAAAGAATCTATTGTGAAATGCCACCTTAAACTCCTTCCAAAAGATCACATTGTTGTTCCCCTTATCCTCCTTACTTTGAGTAAACCATCTTTTGGCCACCTCTTTGAGTTGGTAGGCCGCCAACTCTGCTTTCTCCTCTGATCTAACACCCATAATAGACAACACTTTATACACCTCATCGATAAATTCTTGAGGGCCCTTATCCATTTTAGACCCATGGAATTTCAGTGAGTTAATCCTCATGAAGTCCCTTACCCTAGATGTCGGAGTAGGAGCATGATGGCACTTGGGCCCCTTGGTTGATTTAATTAGTCATAGCATATGCTAACATAGCAGTAGCATCCCGGAACTCTACATGAGTCAATTGTTCTTCGAGTGTACGAGCTCTTCTTCCTCTTGGGATAGGAAAGATCTAGCATCGAAAAGAATATTCGTTAGGGGAAAGCCTTACCTTAACTTCGACAGCACAACATGGATCAAAAAGAATGGAAACATTTCCTAAAATGCTTGATAGCCTCTTACTCATAGTTGTGGTGCACTTCATAACCATGAATAAGACTCTAATCGATGTGATATGTTAGATGACGAGGACCATTAACAACCTAGTACTCTGATACAAAATTTTTCAGGACCCAAGCCTAGGGCCTAGATGTGACATGGCGAATAGAAACCCAAAGAAACCCAAATAAGCCTCCTAGCATATCAATCACAAATCCTTGGTTGCGGAAGTAAAGTAAACAACATCAAGAAAGTATAAACAAGGATAGAGTGACTAAGGGAAGTATTTAATAGTATAAATCATAAAAGAGTGAAAGCTCAAGCACCATTAGTCATTAGTTCCAACAACACCTCTAAACATAGAATATAGCAGGGGCCAAGACACTTTTTGGTCTCACCCTCATAGTATAAAGAGTTTAACATTAAGAAATGACAAAGGCAACAACAACATAGCTAATGTCTCCGAACTTTGAGGACTCACCAATATCTTATCTTCAAGATGACTAATTATCCATGGGGAGGATGATCATGAGGGTCTCTAGTTCCTATATGGTAATATCATATAGGCATAGAGTATGCATTAGTACGTTTGAATATACAAAGTATGTAGAATATAATGCAACAAAAGATAGACAACGTAATCAAAATACATATACATAAGCAATGGGTTAGTATAGTAGCAATATGGTATGCATGATCAATGGTTGAAGTAAGACATTCTTGTATAGAACATATTACATATGTAGGAAGAGACCATCATCATAGACCATGCAAAATAGTACTCATAATCTAAGGCATTACACCCCCTTAGGAAGTGATTGAGGAATCTACCCCTCAATTGGTAGATGGGCATACCACCCCCCATCAAAGTGATTGAGGAATTTACCCCTCAATTGGTAGATAGGCATACCACCTCCCATAAAAGTGGTCAATGTATATACCCCTTAACATGATAGATGGGCATACCACCCCCCATCAAAGTGGTCAACGTACATACCCCTCAACATGGTAGATGGGCATACCACCCCACATCAAAGTGGTTGAGACATAGCGACCCCTCAACTAGGTGTAGTCAACTTGCAACACCATAGCTACTTTTTATGAATTCATCACATACATACATTATCTTCATCATCATAAATTCACTTAATTCATAAGCCATGCAATAGACTTTCAACAACTCAAGAATTCATAACCGGATATTTTATTAAATACTTGACGGTGTGTAATGCTAGTTCAAAATCATGCAATTCAAGAGTTAAATCATGCGAGAAAACTTGAAGTAAATCAACCCACTAACATTTAGTAACACCTTTATTCAAGATACATTGAAACCCCTCATCATAGACAATAGTTCATAGCTCAAAACATGCTTAAATAGTTAATATTTTATGAAACCCCAAAATAGTTCATAGTCAATTTCACTATAAGAAGTATCCATAGATAAATCAACTTGAAAACATGTGATTTTGTATAAAAAGGCGGGTTGGGCACCATGGGTTAAAGGACCCAATGGTTGAAACTCACATATCGGAATTTTGGAGATATCCTTGATGAAGATTGGGATGAAAACGTGAAGTATGAATGATTTTTTGAGATCCAAAATGAGTTTGTGACACTTGAATTTGAGTGAAATATTTGGCTAAGTGTTAGAGAGGATTTTGGGGAATGTCTTGAATGGTGTGAGATTGAAAAATGACTAAGTATAGGCATTGTTATGCATAGGAAGACTTAGGCCTAACACTGCAAAGCCTTAGGCCGAAACTTAAAAACTGATAACAAAATACACTTCTTTGCGATGGCTCCGCATCGCGGAGATAATGCGCACAGATTTTGGAAATGAAATTTTTGCGAAAATGAAATTTCACTATGAGTCTTCTAAAATTGAGGTCAGACCCATTTCCCACTCAATGTTTTCCCCTGATCAAGAATATGAAATCAAATTTTTGATATCACATATGGATTTTGAGATATGAGAAAATTATGAGTATGGTATTTTCGAAGTACATTTTTGGGCACAGGCATTTCACTTTTCCATGGCAAGTTAAGGGTAGGTGTGGCAACGACAAATAATTTGTTGTGCATCACCTAATTAAAGGTGGTTAGATGAGGGTGTCGGTTAAGAGAAGCTCCAAAGCAATATTGATTGACCATGATGTCTTAAAATGAGTCTATGCCTACTGAGCTTACTTTTAAAAGAATGATTTTACTCTAAACTTACATAAACTTGTTTGAGCATGAGTTGTTGATTCGAGGTGATTTAGTTGAGCTTTAGTTTTCTTCAGTTATTTTACATACCAGTATATTCCATACACTGATGTCCATTTGGGCCTGCATATTTTCTTGAGGCAGATATAGGTGATAGAAGACTTCAGCCCGTGCATCGTTGAGGTCCATAGATCAATGCTTTTCCAGAGTTGGTGAGTCCTCTTTGCTTTTTGGAGGATCTCCCTTATCTTATGAGTCGATTTAGTATACCTTTCTCTTTCTTTCTTTGATTTGGGGTATTCATAGCCTGTTATGACACCATCTAGACTTGTTGAGTAAAGGCTTCATAGACATTGAGTAGAGGATTGTGGAGTATTTTGTATTCTAAACTTATTTACTGAATGCTATGAGTAGCTGAGTTGCATTTTGTTTCATATAATGCCTTTCTATTTGAGTTATTCTTCTGTTGTCGAGTTAATGTAACGATGAGGTTAAGTGATTATCTTGGAGAATCAACAATGGTTCTTCAAATACCACAACGCCAAGGATACTCTCCCGAGGTTTGACACAATATACCATTAGAGTATCATCACAAAGGATTAAGCTCATTCTATATGATACTGGTATGATATTTATATACCATCAAAATGTCACATAGAATTATTTTCATAATATTAATATTGACATCATCTTAATGTTAGCATGACATCATAGGGTAAATAAAAAGGGAGAAGTGGGGTAAGAGGGTAAATAGTTTGGGTCATGGGTACATTAACGGTAAATAGTTTGGGTTCGGTCTAACTTGAATAAATAATTTCACATTAGATCTATTTTGCATAGTTTTTTCTAATATTTATTTATTATTTTTTTGGCCCAACTTCATAAAATTATTCAAAATGATCCAATTCGGACACAGGGATCATACTTGACATAATTTATCCACGATTTATCACTATTTAGTCACCATTAAAATGTGGATAAATAACGGTATTAAAAATGCTTTCCTCTTATCTATATATTTTTTGATTGTTTTTCTTTTCTAATTGTTTCAATTTTTTTTGGAAATGGTTTTTAGTATTATTTGTTTCATTTATGTTTTTATTTATCAAGGTCAAAATACATGAAAATCATATAAATATCGATACATTAGATAATTAGTCATATAACTTGGGGTGTTTCACTTTTTCATGATAAGTTAAGGGTGGACGTGGCAACGACGTTGAATTCGTTTTTGCATCACCTAATTAAAGGTGGTTGGAAGAGTTTGTCGGTTAAGAGAAACTCTCAAGTAACATCGATTGAGCATGATGTCTTAAAATGAGTCTATGCCTACTGAGCTTACTTTTAAAAGCATGATTTTACTCTAAACTTTCATAAATTGATTTGAACATGAGTTGTTGGATCGAGGTGAGTGAGTTAAGCTTTACTTTTCTTGAGTTATTTTACATACCAGTATATTCCATATACTGATGTCCATTTGGGCCTGCATCTTTTCATGAGGCAGATACAGATGATAGAGGACTTTAGTATGCGCATCGTTGAGGTTCACAGATCAGTGCATTTTCAGAGTTGGTGAGCCCTCTTTGCTTTCTATAGCATCTTCCTTATCTTATGAGTTGACCTAGTATATCTTTTTCTTTCTTTCTTTCTTTTCTTTCTTAGATTTGGGGTATTCATGGTCTGTCATGACACCATCTAGACTTGTTGAGTAGAAGCTTCATAGACACTGAGTAGAGGATTGTGGAGTATTTTGTATTCTAAACTTATTTACTGAATGCTATGAGTAACTGAGTTGCATTTTGTTTCATATAATGCCTTTCTATTTGAGTTATTCTTCCGTTGTCGAGTTGATGTGATAATGAGGTCAAGTGGTTCTCTTGAAGAATCAATAATGGTTCTTCAAATGTCGGCCAGGCCAATGATACCCTCCCGAGGTGACACAATATAGCCCCTAAAGTATCACAAAGGATTGAGCTCATTCTATATGAAATTGGTATGATATATATACCATCAAAATATCAGAGAGAATTGTTTTCATAATATTAATGTTGACATCATGTTGATGTTAGCATTATGTCATGGGCTAAATAAAAAGGGAGAAGTGGGGTAAGAGGGTAAATAGTTTGGGTCATGGGTACATTGAGGATAAATAGTTTGGGTTCGGTCTAATTTGAATAAATAATTTCACATTAGATCTATTTTGCACAAGTTTTCTTAATATTTATTTATTATTATTTTGTCCCAACTTTATAAATTATTCAAAATGATCCAATTCGGACAAAAGGGTTATACTTGACATAATTTAGCAACGATTTGTCGCTATTTAGTCACCATTAAACCGTGGCTAAATAACGGTATTAAAAATACTTTCCTGTTATCTATATTTTTTTTTCCAATTGTTTCTATTTTTTGTGGAAATGTTTTTTTTGTATTATTTGTTTCATTTATGTCTTTGTTTATCCAGGTGATAATATATGAAAATCATATAAATACGGTACATTACATAATTAGTCATATAATTTGATATATGATTATATATATTTATTCAACATTGACATATTATATATACACAACACAATTATTTGTACATTATTTATAAATGTTTACATACCATTTGTATTATATTGACATATGTTTATATACGATTTATACTATGTCAATATATTACATATACACTATATAACAATTTATACAAATATCAATACACTAAATAATGAGTTATACATTTTATGTACGTGTTCATACACCATTATACAATATCCATACATATTTATGCACTATCTATACAACATTGATACATTACATGCAGACTATTTAACTGTTAGTTATTTAAAAAAATATATAAAAAAAATAATTAATTATTTATCTATGATCAAATTGTAACTAATAAAAAATAAAAATAAACTATGACTAATAAAAAAAACGTTATTTAGCCATGGTTGAACCGTGAATAATTAGAAATAGACCGTGGTTAAATAAACAAATTTGACTATATCTCAACTTATTATTTTCTCAGATCTTCTTTTACAAACAACTTTTTGGCACATATTTAAAATCATCCCAACTGTTTTTGTTATCTATTTATACATATCTCATACGATTAAGATTCTAGTCGACCTCCACCTTGTATCACCATTCTTGAGAAGCAAGTACTTGAAATTTTCGAGTTATTAACATGTGATATCCACTCAACTCAGTGTGCATAAAATAAAAATAATTTTGTTATAACTCATACATTTCAGTACCAACTCTACATCGTTCAACAGAGACGGTTAAAATTTTAGCCTCACAACACCAAGTAACAAATGTATAATTTGAAGCCAAGTAAACGAACATGAAAGATAACATAGAATTTGAGGTCGTCAAATTACATCAGAAATTGACCCTGCATTTTCCTTCATTATAGCTTAGTTAACTTCTATAAGTTATCTACTATCTTGACAACTTTGGTATATCAAATTCTTGAATGTTGATGCAGGTATAAAGAGGAGCAGCTTATGGTGCCTACCTTGCAGGTTTCTAAGGGAAATAAGCTTAGGCATCAATACACTTGCTAGAGGTCAGTTTGAAGGATACTGTTGAAAGCTTGAAGGAGAACTTTCTCCAATTGAAGTGGTTGTACATAACTGTTGCAATAAGGTCCATCGAACTCCACAGAAAGTCAAATGGTGTCTTGAGATATTAATCCACTTCTAAGAAAGTGATGTTCACTCGCCGCTCAAGTAGTATATCAAACATATATAGTAATTCATTTACTAGTAACAAGTAAAAAAGAAAAGGGTTAGTAAATGGTAAAACTATCTTACACAACATTGCTCCATATATCTGTTACTCGAGACCTGCTGCCAGTAAGAGGTAAAACAACCTGATGTACAAGGAAGAATCAGCAAGTGTAATAAGCTCTATCTGCCCATTGCTTTGCTCTTTTGAAAGAATTCCTGTTACATCAGTAACCTGTTCAAAACCCATGAATGGTTATGAGGCAGCTCTCTTTAGAAAAAAATAAATAAAGAAAAGAAAAGGCCTTGCTGCATGACTACTAATACTGCAACAGACAACCCCACAGTGACAGCTGAAATAATCACCCACTACTTCAATGTTACAAAGAAGTTAACTATCCATCACAAGCACCCACTACTTCAAAAAGCTTCATTCACCTAAGCATCACTGAGGTTTCAACTGAAGATGAATCCAGATGTTGCACTACAGAGTACAGACAGCACAGCACAGCTGATTCATGAACATAGTAAACACCAGAATTTTAACTGCTCCCTCCCTCTCTTACCTGTATATATATATATGCCAATACAAGGAAAAAAAGTGTCGTAAAAATAACATACATATGTAAAGCGACTCAGAGAAGTTAAACCAAACTATTCCCTAGTAAGAGCTTATAGAAATTGCAAATCTCTCTAGCTGTGGATTAAGGCCTTCAAAAGTTTAACAGAAGCATCGCTGCAAATAAATTTCACTATGTTCTTCTCCTTGGATCCATGTCATCTAATTTACGAATTGTTATACCATCCTTATAAACAAACAGATATCATTGTTATGATGAAGTACCCAAACTCAAATAGATATGTCAGTTCTCAGTAACTAAATAAATTTGGATGTAGACAGGGAGAAGAGAGAATTTGCAAAACTGATGATATTTCCTATCCAAAAAAAAAAAAAACCAAAGAGAGGAAGTGTCAGAAAAAGGACAAAAACAAAGAAAAGACAGCGCTCGGTTGATTTGTTCCACCCAATGTATTCATAATAGACAAGTAGGTAACATGAATCTATTCGGAAAACATTAAAGTTGTCTGACTGGCAAAATACGTTCATTTTTATAGATAGCTAATAAAGCACCTCTATCAGGGTGTTTTTTTTTTTTTTTTTGTGTGTGTGTGTGTGTGAAGAAACTTAGTTTGTATTTTTAAAATATGTTAACTCTTCAGTAACCAAAAGCAAGATTTTTGAGTTCGCGAAAGCCCATCAACTTTAGCTCACCACTTTTGACTGCTTGAAAGTTTTTCGGTTTTACATTCTGCCCACTTTCACAACATTGACATTGATGAACAGAACTCCAAGTGAATGGTTTCCTTTGGTAGCAGACAGATTGCACTAGCTGCTGATCAATTCATTTGATTCTAAGAAAATGTAACCACAAAGTGTCAGATATCAAGCGGTAAATTGAATGATAACTTAGTACACATGACAGCGAAAAATAAAAATTGACTTATTAGAGAATACTACTGCCTTTTTAATCTTCTGCACTTAGCTAGAAATATGCTACTAATGTTAGTCTAAGATGATTCATACTTTATGAAGCAAAAATGATATGCACACGGAGAAAAAGAGGCTGGATACCACAAGAAGTAATCATTTTAGTCTTCAAGTCATTTGCAGCTTCGATCATCCCTTGTGAATTGTACGCCTGGATCAAGGTAGAAAATGTGATGTAGTCTGGTTTACATTTTCTGACCTTCATTTCCAAGAACAATGCCACCATCCTCTCTATATCACCAGCATGACCATAAGCACTGATGATGCTATTGAAAAACGGAGTATCTAGAACTACATCCGAATTCTCTACTTGCCTCATGATTGAACCAACACTTTCCAGAAGTCTGGCTCTACTATAAGCATTGACAAGAGAGCAATAAGTGAATGAAGTTGGCTTCACCGATTCATGCTTCATCTGTAGGAAAAACTGTTCCATGTTCTTAATAAGGCCAGCCTTCCCCAATGTCTCAATGATGATATTGTAAGTCACAACTGTTGGAGAATGGAATCGATTCCTCATAAAATCAAGTACAGACTCCATTTTCTGATACACACCAGCTCTTCCATATGACTTGATTAGAATGTTAAATGTCATAACATCTGGCTTTATTCCCATTAACTGAAATTCTTCAAACCACTTCTCCATTTTCTCAAGTTTCCCACAGTTGCCATAGGACCCAATTACTGAATTCAACGTGAAAACATCTGGAAAGGCAGTCTCACTTTCGATCATATCAGTCAAGAAGCTTTCCATCAGATCAAACAGCTTAGCTTTACCATAGCCATTAATTATGGTATTGTACGTCACAGAATTACTTTCAATTCCCAAATACACCATCTCGGCCAAAATGTATTCAATCATATCGAAACGACGAAATTTAGTGCAACACTTAATAAGGATCGAGAAAGTATACAGATCAGGCTTGCAGTTACTATCTGATTTCATATCATCAATCGTTTGCAGCGCCTCATCAAGGAGGCCACTAAGACCATATGCACTTACAAGTGCAGTATAAACATCTACGGTTGGTTGAAGCCCATCAGCTAGCATAATCTCAAAAAGCAAGCTAGCTTGGTTTGGCTGCTTGCACTTGCCAAGCATTACCAAAAGCTTAGCATATGTATGGCATCTTGGCTCATACCAATGTTGCTTGCGAAGAAGGTCAAAAATCTAGGAGTAAGAACACATATTTGTCAGAAAAATCACAAGTACAATTTTTATCTACAGTTTTATTCTGAACACAGCAACAACTACATAGGCTTCTGGGTGAAACAAATCAACTAAGCCTCAGTCCAAACTATTGGGGACATAGGCTTTAACATGTATATGCAATGGAAGATTCATAAATGAAAACAATGCAACCCAAAGGAAAGAAATACTAACTATGATTTCATGTTCAGAATTAAAATATTGAACCTTAAACTCAAAATAGGTCAGCCATTCTTCTAGCCTCCACTCCATTCTAGTTGTGCATGTGATCAAGAGTGTAAGCAGAAGAATAGTGAAGGGGCTTGAAGAGAAGTTTTTCAAGAGAGTCTTAGAAAAACATGACAAAAGATGATCAGTTGCACTATCTGATTTTGTAAAGAAGAAAACTGTATCTGACAATAATGTTTTAGGATATAGCCTTTGCTGCACAGGTGCAGATAAATCAAAAACACTGATAGGAATGCACTGCGACTGGCATGAAGATTGAGGGGATGCCCAAGATACAAGAATAAGAATTTTGATGGACACTTATGAGTTGATACAAGGAAGGAACAGAGAAGGAGTTTTAGGGACAATCTAAATCATCAGAGCTGAATGAAAATATAGGAGACATAAAAGGCATGATTAGAAAAGAAATTTTCGGTATTTACTATGAATTCAGAAAGAATGAATTGTGTATAGTCTATATCTGAATTTTGTCATATTTGCTATATCAGTCACTGTTGTATGTTTATGTTTGTTGAAACAGTAGAGTGCCAAGTTTCATTGATCATTCCTGTTGCTAGAAAAGCAATTGAGTAAGACCACATCTTCAAATTACTGGCAGAGAACCAAATGGTCTGTTTCAGACTCAAATGAATCAGAATCCTAAATGCTGGAGAAACCATGCGGAAAAAAAAAAGAATGACTATTAATTGTGTGTTTTTCTGTAGTTCTAGAATTCATCAGAACAATGAAAAAGACATTCTGGAGCAGTTTATTCCAGTGAATTACAGATTTTTTTCTCTTCAATTCACTAAATGTGCATTAGTTTAGTTCTAAAGATGTCTTCTTTTACATTTCAATTTGTTTCTGTCTTTTTTCTTTTGAATCCGTGCGTTCAATAACCCTTATAAATGTGATTAACAAGGAATGAATATTCTAAAAACCCAGAACAAGAAAGAAAGTAAGCAACCTTAAGAGCAGAGTGCCATCGATTGTCCCTAATAGCATCATCGAGAGCCTCCAAAACCGCCTTGGGCCAAAGGTTAGTATACTTATCTGACTTCACTTTCCTCTCGATACCTCTAATAGCGGCTTCTGTTCTAAGTATACGAGAAAGGTTTTTCTTTGAACATTTCTGCAGTCCTTGTGAAGTACCACTACTCGATGATTTGATAATCAAAGCTCGTCGTTTTTCATGATTCATCAAATAGTGTACATCTTGTTTCATCAAATAGGATGAGCACCAAAGCTTAGCTGGGCCTGCAAACTGAAGCTCCATTACACACATACTGCACTGGAATGAAGATAAGGGGAAAGCACAAGTATGTGTGGAGTAAAATAGTGGGAGGGGACAAAAGGTTTGTAATTAAAAATAGTTCACAATTTGATAAGCTCAAATCAAACTTTTGACTAATTAAAAGATTAAGTTAAATGATGGAATGACAATTTTTAAAATTTATCGTTTAAAATATACATGTTTTTTAATTGGATCCTTCAATTGATCCATTTCAAATTCGTCATTTCTTTTACTTTATTTAAAAAAGGTTCCATCCATCTTCTTTCTGATTTTTATTTAAAGTTTAACTTTTTTCTTTATCTTCTTCACATGTTTTGCTTTTTATCTTTGTCGTCTTTTTCTTTTTCTGTCAACATTATCATCGTAATAGAAGTAAAAGTATTTCTCCACGGTTAGGCATTTGAGTTTGAGTTTTCATATAATAAAAGAAAAAGAAGAATATGCTTGTCTATGTTTATCATTTTCTCCAAATACTTCATAGTTTATTGTTTTGTTTTTTTGCTCTAATAGATATTATATTCATTATTGTGGTGATGTGATATTGATGAAAATTTAAAAATATCACAATTATCATAATGTGCAAGAAATGATGTATGAACGAAATTATAGAAACAATAAGAGCAAAAAGTGTATAGCTGCTGCAGCAATTTCAAAATTTATTTGATTTTTTTCAATAGATGAAGTACTAACTATAACCATTCAATCGATTATTGAAGAAAAATCAATAGTTGCTTAATTAATCATAATAATTTATGTAGTTGATAAACTAATCGATTAAATTCTTGTAATAAATTTCTTAACTTGCAACTCTAAGTTATTGGAGCAACTTAAATAATTGATGAAACAACTACTTAGATTGCTTTATCAAATGCCTTAAGTTGATGCAGCAACCTAAGTTGTTGATGAAGTAATTGTTTAAGTTGATGTAGTAAAATTCTTGAGTTGGAACCTTAAGGTGTTGCAACTATTTAAGTTGTTGTAGTGGCTTAAATAGTTGATGAAACAACTTTTATGTTGCTAAAATTATTGCAACAACTTAAGTATTTCTAAAGCAACTGTTTAAGTAGCTATGCTTTTAATTTCTTAAATTATTACCTCAAATTGTTGCAATATATTCAGTTGTTGCATATTCTTAAGTTATTTCTGCATAAACACCTTAAATTGATGTACCACTTCACTCGTTTGAAAAAAATATGAAATTATGCATTGTAGTTTATTTTTTTATTTTATTGAAGAATCAGTTTTGTTAATTTATGAGTTTTATCTCATCAATAACGACAACAACATCATACTCAATGGAATTCTATAAGTGGGGTCTGAAAAGAATAGAATGTACGTAAATCTTACCACTACCTCATAGAGCTGATTCTTCTTAAAAACAAGAAAAAGGAAAAAAATGTATATGATAGAGCCGATTCATCTTCAAAACAAACAAGCAAATCAGACGATGTTGTGGTGAATAAAACAAGAACAAATTTTTGTCATGATGGACATGTCCCTTTAGCTTCTATTGATGATTCTCCTCTAACATTTTTCAATAGATGTCATGATCTGATTTTGGGAATGATGAAACTTCTCTTTATATCATCACAACAAGTTAGCCTAGACAGTTCACAACAAAATAATATATAATAATGCAGAAGTGAAGTCATGCTAACATTATAAATAATAAGAGTATAAAGCATAAAGGCATATCCAAACTACAAACCATCTAGAACCGGTTGTCACAAGGTACAAGCCTCTAATACATCATAATAAGAAAAAATGATACAATTCTTAATAGTATTTGTCTTTCAAATAGAATAAAACTAGTAAAATATCCGATAGTCCTGAAGGATTTTGTTAGGCTTAGCCAATCACCTTGGGGTGCACCGGTGTTGTTTATGAAGAAAGATGGGCAATTTAGAATGTGCATTGACTACCGACAACTGAACAGGATGACTATGAAGAATAAGTATCCTCTACCAAGGATTGATAACTTGTTTGACCAACTTCAAGGGGCTAGTCACTTCTCTAAGATTGATCTTCAGTCGAGTATCACCAAGTGAAGGTAAGGGAGTGTGACAATCCCAAGACGGCCTTCTGGACTAGATCTGGGCATTATGAATTTGTCGTTATGTCTTTTGGGTTGACCAATGCACCTACTATCTTCATGGATCTTATGAATAATCTCTTTAAACCCTGTCTTGATTTGTTTGTTATGGTTTTCATTGATGATATCTTGATCTACTCTCATAGTGAGGAGGAGCATGTGAGTCATTTAAGGGTACTGTTGCAAAAATTAAAAGAAGAGAAGTTGTATACTAAATATGAAAAGTATGAATTTTGGTTGAAAGAGGTTGCATTTATAGGTCATGTGGTGTAGGGTGATGGTATTGAGGTGGATCTTAAAAAGACGAAATTGATTAGAAATTGACCTAGACCATTGACCCCATCGGATATTAGAAGCTTCTTGGGCTTAGCGGGTTATAATCGGAAGTATGTGAATAGGTTCTCTTCTATTGCTTCTCCCATGACTAATTTGACTCAAAAGAAGGCTAAGTTTGTGTGGACTGATGAGTGTGAACAGAGTTTCTGAACCTTGAGGGATAGACTTATCTCCACTCCTATCTTGTCTCTACCAGAAGGGTTAGAAGGGTTTGTTGTGTACTGTGGTTCCTCCCGGATTGGTTTGGGTTTTGTGTTGATGTAAAATGGTAAGGTAATAACCTATGCTTCTAGGCAACTAAAAGTCCATGAAAAGAATTATCCTACTCATGATCTCAAATTGGCTGGTATAGTTTTTGCTTTGAAAATATGGCGTCATTATTTGAATGGAGTGCATGTTGATGTGTTTAACAATCATAAACGTCTCCAATATGTGTTCACCCAAAAATATCTCAACTTGAGGCAAAGAAGATGGTTGGAACTTCTTAAGAATTATGATATGAGTGTGCATTATCATCCTGGTAAGGCTAATGTTATGGTCAATGCTTTGAGTAGGGTGTCAATGCGTAGCCTAGCTCATGTTGTTAGTAGTGGCAAATAGGTGGCTAGAGATGTCATGACCCAAGCCCATAGCCTTGACGTGACACCACGCAAGGGAAACTCGAAGGGACCCCAAGCAAGCCTCATAAAGCATCATTACACATCCTTGGTTGTGGAAGCAATAAATCAAGCATCACAGATAAAAGAATGGGGGAAACAACGCTAAGGGAAAAACTTGCACAATATCATGGTCAAAAGATAAGACTTAAACTCATATGATAGATACTTAACATGTCCAACAGACACCTCTAATAAATAGATAAGAGTGGGGCCCAAGATAAAGTAATCGGTCACACCTTCATAGTCAAAATAAACAATAAAGATGGATGTCTAAGTACATAATAGAAGAAACATAGACTAGGTCCCCAAAATGGAGGACTGACCAACTAGCTTGAATAGCATTGAACTAGCCACGTGGAAGAGGATAATCAACTTCTGCACCAGTTCCTACATGGTGACATCATGTAAGCATAGAGTATGCGTTAGTACATTTGAATGTACTAAGTATGTAGGATACAATATGACAACAAATAGGCATCATAATCAAAATGCATAATATTAAGCAATAGGCGTAATATACAACATGACATGTATGATCAATGCTTAAGTAAAATATGCTTAAGTAATTCACACCCATATAGGATATAATATGTGTAGAAGAGACAAGGCTAGCTATTCAAGGTATAAACCCCTTGGTGGTTGTGTGGTATAAACCCTTCAAATGGTTGATAGTAATCACACCTTACTAACTCGGTGATGAAGTATAAACCCCTCGCATGGTTGATGAGCATAAACCCCCAACATAGTTACCTGGGCTCTTGTCCCCTTGGATCGGGTATGGTCTAATGCAATACTTTATATAGATTATATCATACACATAATCTCATTTGATCATCATATAGTCATTTATATCATATCTCATGCTTTGGACCTTCAATTACTCAAGAAACCACATCCAAACATTTTATCAAACACTTGAAGAGTGTGAAGTGGTAGTATAAAACTATGCAAATTAGAGATGAAATCATGCAACAAAATCCTTTGTAAAATCATCAATCAACACCTTTCAACACCCTCAATACATATACATCAAAACCTCTCATCAAATTTTACAATAGATCTAAGATTTGTAGCTCAAAACATAGCAAAACAGTCACAACTTTACGTAGCTTTAACATAGTGTGCAGTGAATTTCATAATAATCAAGATCCATTTGTAAATCAACTTTAAATCATGCAATTTACGTAAAAAGAGGCTTGGGTATCATAGGTTAGAGGAACCTATGAAGGAAACTCACATACCTTAGCTTGGAGATGAACTTAGTGAAGATTGG
>JAOTQJ010000102.1:6536228-6547926 GCA_025642045.1 Solanum sejunctum
TCTGGCATAGGAGAAGTAGATTTATTCAAGTCCAAAGCAAGGTTGAAAATCTCAATTCAATGTTGCAGATGATGACCATAGCAATAATCAAAGGCACTGGAGGGAAGCCTAAGGGAGGTGGCTTATGCTATTGAAAGCCTAGCTCATCCTAGCATGGCATATCTGTATCCATTGTTAATACTCATTCCTATTCGATATCATGAATAGGTATGCCTGTCAACCATTCTTATATGCGAGATGGTGGGCAACTTTAGTTTGGAGCTATTCCCATTAGGATGCTTTCTCCTCGCCTTGCCGATATAGTGCATCTTACAGGGCGCCTTTCATCAAGTAAAGGCTCATGATAATGCTCTTGTGGAACTAGTCTCTCTTAAGATCATGCGAAGGATTTCTCTTTACTGAGAAGATTGACATGACTATTTCTATAAGTAAAAGAATCTATGAAATCGGCTTGAGAAAAAGGAAACAAATTACTTTTTGAAGTCAATAAAAAATCATATAATAAAGTGGAGTGTTAGATAGCAAGAGCAACTAGACCTATAATGGAAAGGGTAGCTAAAATGGATACTATAACGCCTTGGGTCCGATTTCAAATTTTTGCCTAAGTGTTGCTCCACGGGCACTCCACATGGACCATAGAGTGCCACACGGGCCATATGGCCACCCGTGGAGTGGCTTACTAGAATTTTTCCCTCTGATTTATTTATGGTATTTTCATAATTCTGGGTATTTCTATTGGTCTTTTGGGATTCCTAAGCTATTTTATAGTTATCTAAAGACCTAAAACCTATTTCAAGCATTCAAACTTATTCCCCATAATTCGAACCCTCTCATAACAACACACAAAAGAACTCTGGAGATTTGAACTGGGGGACTAAGGAACTCAACTCTTCTTCAAAATTCTTTGGGGTTTCGTCATCATAGTGAAGGTATGTGGGTTTAATCCTCGATTGCCTTCCGATCAAGGAGATTCAAACTATTTCCAAGCAATTTTATGAATTTTAGCTCACTTTAATTTGGGGTTTTGAATATTTCGATTCCTTAAATTCCAATATTGAATAGGTTATGTTTATCTATAGATATTAAGATGATTTAATTTTTGAAATATTGAATCTCATAATTTTTATTAATTTATGGTTATGCATGTCCTCTTTTAAGGCTTGTTTATGCATGAGTGATTATATTATGATTTTAAATGTGAATTTAATTATGATTTCACTTCAATATAGTATTATATTATTGATTTTAGATTAAATCTTAATTACCCATGCTTTCCTTTCATCATTCATAGCATTTGCATTCATCACATTGAACTATTTTGAGAAATTATGTTATGCCCACTTATGTTTTATGATATGATTTTGATATGATATTGGTTATGACAAGAATGTGATCACATATACGTTTATGGTTATGGCTCTTGAGCATTTTAGGTACTTGCACCATTTTGTATTCAAATGGACTATTCATATGCATGAGTATATCAACTATGAAAATTATGTTTTGGCTTTTAAGCGTAATGATGCATTGAAATGGTCAATGACTACTGGATCTTGAAAGCATGTATACATATATGTATATGTATTCTTGTGAGATGATGACTTAGCCCCGATAGATAGAGGGTTCTCTCTTTTTCCTCGAACTATGTGCCTAGCATAGATTTTCCTTTCTGAAATGAAAGTTGTCCAGTAAGAAAATATTTCTTCAAAATGAGAGTTGTCCCATAAGGAGAGGACATGATATTATATGATATGTTTGATATGAAAAACCTATCCAAAATGAGAGTTGTCCGTAAGGAATATTGCATACAAAATGGGATATGTTCCCATAAGGTGAAGTATGGCCTACCTTTGGCAAGTGGGTCACCTCTTTACTAGTGAGAGGATTCCATCGGGATACCAAGTAATAACTTGGTTGATCTTACTCATGTTGGTTGAGTTCACATCCCCAATATATATAAGAATCATTTGTATTTCATGCATCATGAATTTCATAGCATTTTGTTACAATACATTCTTTGATATTCACCTCTTTATATATATCGTGCCCTTGTCATCTAACTTTGATATGCAGGTTTTGATAAGTTCATACATTGTATCCCGCATACATAGTACATGCAAACATACTAATGCATACTTTTGCCTACATAATTTCACTATATAGGGACCGAGGACCTTGATCATCCACCGTTGAATGCTTATCTTGGATTCCATGCTTACTTGTAGTGGTGAGTCCTATCTTCCAAGGACGGACCACTATCTATCTACCTATATTACTTTCGTTTCTTTATGTCTTTGAGGGTGAGCCCGGGGGAATGTTTTGGCCCCCGACCCATCTATGTAGAGGCATTGTTGGACACCTTGTAAACCTCTTTAAGTTATATGCTTGTGTGTTGGTTAAGTCTATGTTTTGCATTGGCTATCTTTAACTATGGTTATATGAGTTGGTTATATGTTTGATGGAAAGATCCTAAGTCCTGAATTGCCCCATAGCTTGAGTCATACGTATCCACCCCTTAGTCTTTATGTGTTATGTGCTATGTGAACTCATGTCAATACTTTTTCCTTTGATGTCCACATAGCGTGAGTCCTATTTTCCCATCCCTTATATCTATGTGTTGATGGTTGAATGTGCTTCCAAATTGATGATACGAGTTTCGGTATTTTAAGGCTTGTTTGGGTACTCTCAGGTTCCCATTCGTCGTGTCACATCTAGGCCCTAGGTCCGGGTCATAACAATATATTATTTTACAAGTTCAACAAAATAATCTCTCCAATTATAAGTCATTCTAGCACCCACTCCAATAACAAGTCAGCTGTTAAAAGTATGATTTCTACAATTTTATTTACTAATTTTTTTCTTATGCTTGGTTATTAAATTTCTTATGTTATCTTTAATTTCTTGTTAATTTTCGTCCTTCACTAGAAAAATTTGAGGCATTTATGTACACTTGATATTCATGGCATTTGTATTTCTTCCTCATATAAATTTTTAAAAAAGTATATAGAAAAATTAAGTTTTATATCTAGATCATAGATTTTCTCTTACTAGAAATTTATTTGTTTGTTTTTTTTTACTCTTTTAGCTATATCAGCCAAATATGGTATATCTTATCATTTGTGTAAAGATTGGAGTATATTTGAGACACATTCTTTTAAACAAGTTAATCAACTCTACTTTATTATGTTGAGGAGTATGTCTTGTCCTTTTCCTTAAATTTTATATTAAATTGAAGTTGGTGATTGTAATTCTAGTCATACTAAAAATATGTTTTCCGTTCTAGATGTATATCATTGAATCCATTTTAATACTAATGCAAAATAATAAGAATCAGATTGATGGTTAATGTAATTAAATTTTATAAAAAAAATGATACAAATCTATATTTAAAAATAATTAAAATATAGGTTCTCAATTTTTTTCATTTATAGTAACAAAATATTAACATATTTTTTTATAAGCAAAATGATGTTGGAACTATAATAATACCCCAATATCTGGTTAGGAGGAATAAAAAGTTAGTTACTACCACAGTTATAGCAAATACTTTTGTTGACTTCATAATTGTACCTTCTAAAGGTGCAGTAAATCGCACCATTAAACTAAAAAAGGTCAGTACATTTGATTATTAAGATTATTTTATGTAAAAGACCCTAATATTATTAAATGTTTTTACCGTAACATCACTTATCTATGTATTTTTATTATTAATATTAGAGTTAAAAGTTAATAGATGATACATAATATAACATAATATGAAAAGTTAATTCTAAAAAGATACAATTGTTATAGTTAAAGGTTGTAAGAGGATGTTTAGCATATGGAGAGGTCAAACTGTTTAGTGTTTTTTTTTTATGGACTCAAATAGAATGAAAATAAGGCAAGTGATCCCTATGGACTTAATCACAAATATTATGACATGCTACATGGATGGGAAGTTAAAAGGAGACAACGTCAAAATGAAAAATGTGAAACTATAAGGATAAGTTCTTTATTATTTTATTTGAAAGTCGACCCTCACTACTTTTGTCACGGCCTGAGCCTATATCCTTGACCTGGACGGCACTAGAAAACTATTTCGAGTCCCAAGCGAATCATATGACCTGACTAACTTACGCAGCGGAAGACATTAATACCATAATAAACTAGAATGGTCTCAAAATTCATGAAATTAAAGATACAATAGTAATATATAAAATTTAAATCAAATTTTTTTAAATAATTTCAAAGAAATAAATTGAACAATATTTTTCTAGTCTATGAAGCCTTTAAAGTACTGACACTAAACGCGGCACTAGACTAGGCTCATAGGTACCTCGACTAAAATAAATACAAGGAAATAAAGACTCTCGAGTTCCCCTAGATACAAAGAGACCTCGTCTTCTGCTGATGGGGATTGTCTCACTAAACATCTGCTAATATGGATACCAGAATCTGCATCATAAGACGATGCAGCACCAAAGGCATCAGCACGTGAAATGTACGGTATATAAGATGGCCAAAATGAAAACTAAGGGCAAAGCAACACTTTCAAAGTAATTAAAACATATGTCAAAATAAAGTAGCATAAATAATAATATAATACATGTTGAAAATCTGTATGTAAAATCTAACTTACTTTAACTTGAGGAGTTTCTCTAACCAACAACCACCATTATGAGTTTATTGGTGATACATCGTCTTGTCCATACAGCCAGAGCCATCCTATACTTTGCCAGGGTAAGAAATAAAAACTCGAGGAGTAGATCTATCCCAAAACTGGATCATCTTAGTGGCAAGTGAGGAATTGTCTTCTGGTACAATCCGATCCTACGCTATCTATGTAGTTTATGAGTTCAAGTTATTATTGCTCTCACTCATATCGGTGCTCAATACTACTCCCAAAATAACTTTTATACTGCTCATAATTTCAAGAGTAAGACTTTTCAAGGTGCCTTCTTAATCTTTTGGGACTTAGCCCAACTTTAGCTTTTCGTAAACTTTGCTCAACTCAACTCTTTTCTTTGTCTAAAAGTTATATCAATGCAAGGTATTTCAATATGATTTTTATTTTCTCAGATATCTTACAAACACAAGAGCTTCAAATACTTTTTCAAGTTAACTTAAAACAATAAACTTTAAAACTTTTCATGAAATAGATATAGGGTTCTCATAATTTTAACCATAGTTGTAAATCTTATCTCAATATCTTAATTCAATAATAAAATAAGCAAGAGTCATGATCCTTATCAAGAAAATATGGATGAATAGTATTTTGAGGAAATTCTCTAGTAATGGGGAAACTTTGATCTCAACTCATAATTATGATCTTGGGTAGAAACAAGTAGTTAAGGATATTAAAATAATAGTATATTAACTTTTGGAGGGTCTTACATACCTTAGAGATTAATTCTTGGATAATTGAAGAAGATTCTTGAATTCTTGACTTTTGGAATCTTTAGAGCTCTTGATGAAGAACCCTAATTCTTGAAAAAGAAGAATTAAGAATTTATTTCTTGGAATTCTTGAATTCATTTCCTGAAACTCTAGGTTATGATTTAAGATTCTTTTAGGGATTCATGAATAGTTGAGAAAATTTGGGTTGGGTTGATTGATATCTATGAAGAATAACTTACCTTGAGTATGAATCTTGAAAGCAAATCCTAACTTGATTACTTTGTTGATGATTCTTAAGTGTTCATGTTTAAGAGTGAAGTAGAGGGTTTTTAATTATAAAAATTGGTGTTTTATGCATTTTAGGACCTTAAATAGACCCCCAAAGGTTTTAGGATAAATGTACCCTCAAAATTGAAAAAAATAATCATCATTAACTTATCCAGTAAGGGTCCACATCAGGTCCACGACGCACTCCAGGCGTGGACCTTCAGACAGCTCTACACCCCTTCACTAAAATGGTCATAACTTTCTACTCTGAACTTTGATTAACACAAAATTAAATATGTTGGTAAGCAAATTCAAATATCTTCGGTTTGATATATTATTGGTTACCTAACTCATTATACTTAAGAGATATATTCATTTAAAATTGATCCTTCTATCGACTCATACGAAAACTTAGTTACCAGAAATTCTTTGGACTTGGCTTACTGTAAAAAGATCCCTTATACTCATTTATTGACTTAGGAGGGGTTAGGAAATGACCAAAGTGCCCTTACCAAATTAAAAGAATAATATTTGATCCCAAAATACCATGTCCACGATGCACCTGGGGCACGGACATGTGCATTTCGCGAATTTCTTAGAATATGTTCCTTCCAGGAAGTCTAAGAAAATCTGAAGTCTTGGTCCGCGCCCATAACTATAAGTGTCGTGATGATACAATGTCTTGCCTGTACTGCCATAGTAGTCCCGTACTTTACCGGGGTAGGGGACAAAGAACTAGGGGAGTGGATCCATCCTGGTGTCATCTCAGTGGCAAGTAAGGAGTTGTACCTTGGTATAATCCTATCTTATGTTGGCTACATAGTTTATGAGTTGAAGTAATTAATTCTACTCTCACTCATATCAGTGCTCAATACTACTCCCAAAAATGATTTTTATATAGCTCATAACTTTAAAGAATACGAATTCTTAAAATCTGATCTTTCGGGGTTTAGGCCAAAACTTACTACTTAATTTTCTCATTTGAATTATTTAGCTTGACTAAAAAGGTTACTCAGCTAAATGCAAAAACAATTCAAGAAAAATAATTATTAAACTTATCTCAAAACTATAAGTTTTATGGGTGTTCATGACACCCATATGAAATTTACAGAAACTCATTCATGGCTATAACTCTTGGTATC
Source organism: Solanum sejunctum (assembly GCA_025642045.1). NCBI lineage: Eukaryota > Viridiplantae > Streptophyta > Magnoliopsida > Solanales > Solanaceae > Solanum > Solanum sejunctum. The sequence goes on from JAOTQJ010000102.1 coordinate 6,543,014, forward strand.
AATACTTTAAAGAACAAGAAAAGAATCAAGAATCATAATATTTTATCAAGAAACTATACGTACAAATGAAAATTTAATATAAACTTCACAAACTTATATAAATTTGATCTCAACTAGTACTTGAAACTTCTTGGATGAAAACTAATGTATGATATCTAAAATATTCACAAAAATAGTTTTTAGAGTGGCCTTACATACCTGGGGAAAGAATTCTTGAAGAGTTGAAGGAATTCTTGAGCCTTACCGTTCTTGATTTTTACGCTTGAATTTCTTGAGAGTTTTCTAAAAGAATGAGAGTGAATTCTATGTGTTTAGGGCTAAAATTAGAGTTAAAATTGACTAATTTATGATTATGGGTTATGGGAAAGGTCGAAACTACCCTTTTCCATAAAAAAAACTGTGCAGAAATTACACAGGTGCGCATCTCGCCCCTGTGTATTTTACCCAGTTTTCGCAAAAAATCAAATTATGTCAAAATCTCAAAAAGAACAAGTAGAGTTTTGCGTCCCTCGTGCATCACTAAAGGGGTGCAGAAAGCCCACTATTTCGAAATTTTTTGGAAAAAGATAATTTGACTCGATTGCGTTAAAATTGAGTCGAGACCATTTTCCGACTCAATTTTTTGCATTTATCGCAAATCCAATCTCACATTTGGAAACAAAGCATGGGAAGATGTGTTACATGCAAGGTCAACTCTAGGGGTAGTTTAGTCTTTTTTCTCGGGTGTTACAATATCTCCCCTTTAGGATCTGTCGTGCTCAAATTATGAGGAGACTCGTGGCGATACTCAATCACTCAAAGCCTCAAACCCTCATCGATCTTAATAGTCCCTACTCGAGCCCAGGAATATACACATCAAGAACTTGATTACTCAAATACTCCACATCATGGGTGAACAATGACTCAAGAGTGGAAAATACCACTCCATCAACTTAAACATATAGCTATTACTCATTTTCCATCTTACTACCTCCTCTTCTTCCATTCAAGCCTACTTCTAAGCCTCACTACCATGCATTTTTTCTTGAATTCTACCTTTCATTAATAGGAGCTTGCAACTCCCATCATCTAAGTCTATTGCATACCCTTATCAAGTTTGAGCCTAATTTAAAGTAACAAAGTACTACCCTTAAGATGATCACACTCATGCCAATCTAATCCATAAGGACTATGTGTTGCACTTCCATGGAGGCTTGCTTATAATGAATACCATTCCCACACATCTACTTGGAATTCATTACAAAAGTCACTAGTAGCCTACATCTATTCCTCACTTAACGACGATTATACCTTCAAGTTTATCATCCTAATCACTTCATAGCTTCTCAGAGGTCAACATTACTTAGAATTCGCTTAACTTATGATAGCACCTATACACCCACAATCTCATTAACTCCTATTAGATTGCATACCAATCCACCCTTCCTGTAGTTATATACAACTAGGTCTCATCTCTATCTGTAATCCTTAAATGGATTAAGCATACCACAACTATCACCAATTCTCTTTCATCTGACACAAACTCATCAAATATCATTATCACTATCAATACCAGAGAAAGGATTTATTAGGAAGGCTTAGAGTATAATATCATAAGCATAATTCCTTCAGGAAATCTAATAGGAGGACATTCGTAACATGATATGATGCCACTAGGGGCTTACCACAAGTTTATGGAACTGTATGTACTGGAAAGCTCAAGTCTTTCCTTGGATAACAAAAGGTTGGGAACTATTGGATCATGAGTTAAGATTAGAACTGCTGGATGAAGTTACCAGTTCTCACTTTAAGAGATAAACATGAACGCGTATCAACATAGAATGAATGAGTTTGAATCATTGGTATGGTGCCCTTGCATGATATAGGACTAAAGTATCATCACGATGAAGTATAAGGAATATGTGATAGGGAAGCATTGACATCATTCTGATCAATTTATTGCTATCAAAAGCTCAAGGTCTACTTTGGCACATTATCTCAACATCTCCCCCTTAGCTCAAAGGTCACCTCTCTAAGTTTGTGAATTGATTCTCTTCACTAAGATATACGTACAACCCTCCAGATGATTGGAGCACCACTATGTATAGAACACTAATATCCTCCTGTTACTTACTACTCAAAGATGTGAAACTGCAGCTAAAAAATTCTTCTGAGATTACCAACTTCTAATTTTCTTCCATATATCTTTATAGGAATCTCCCATTCTTGCTACTCTTATTGTCATAACAACCACCTTCTATGACTCTTCTGATGTAACCTCTAATTTTTTTTTGGTCTGCTAACACGCATCTTTTATGTTCATATATATTTGGCTAAAGAAAGCCTGGACTATAAGAGAGATTCCTCATTATCTATGGCTATCATCCTTTGACCCAACTCTTAAGGGGTACAAAATGTCTACATTATCCTACTCCACATTGACAACTCAAATATACTATCTAGATTCTTGTAGCATTCATAACTTGGAGCTTCACATAATTTCACACTATCATAGCTACACATCTTAAGACTCTTGTTATCTAAAGAGTTATCCTCAATCTAGTAATCCTACCAAAGGGCTCCTATACCACACTCATACATTATATGCTAAGTCAATATCTTAATAACGAATATAGACCATCGGGAGCCTCTAAGAGCAATTCTCCAATTAAGACTATCATTGTCACAAAGTTATCTCCCTTTTCATACTACTTCTCAAAATTTAGACTTAGGGTCTAGTACTAACATGGGCATTACACACTCCTAACATATCACACCAGCTCATAACTACTAGGTAAAAGTTTAGAAACCTAGGCCCACTAAAACCTCATAGCAAATACTTAGTCATCACATCTCACGCTTATAGACTATCTTGGATGTATATCTTAGGCTCTCTTCTTATCTAATGACTTAGCCTCAGTTCCCTATTTTTTTTCTAAGTGACACATTTGCCATACTTGTAACCATACACTTCTTTTAAGCCAATTTCTTGCGTATGCTATGCCAAGCCTACTAGCCCGAATCTCTGACTAATAGTATCACTCTTATATTGCTACTCCCTCTTTACATGATACTCGCTTAAAGTTCAAGCTTAAGGTTTAATACTAAATATGTGCATCCATACTTCTCATATACATATATATACTTTAGCAACTCTAAACTACTAGATAAGGTCAAGAATTGTTAGATCACTAAACCTCATAATAAGAAATAGTTCTCCAACTCATGGTTTGTCTAAGTGTAATCTATCATCACACACCTTTTTATGAGTTAGATAATATGCACTCATCCCTTACACCTCCTTACCTAACTAAGCTCGTAACTCTACAATTCCCACATGGATCCCCTATCAAAATCATGAGCCTAGTTTACATCTACTACTTTATGCCCTTTGTTCTCAAATTCAGCACACATACTCATCATAACTAATACAATGCCACTTTAACATCAACTCCTTTCATATTTGAGTGTATTCCATCTCATAGAAACTAGCAACTCTTAATATATCTTATTATAGAAGCTATACTATACTTATTACTCTTTAACCAAAACCTGTAAGGAATCCGACTAATCACCACAAGACTCTTAGCTACTAGCTTCAAGAAGTTACTATTGTCACTCTTCGTGATTCCTACATCTTTCTAGCTCTACGAACATTTTGTCACATGGTTCAAAAGGGCCTTCCATCTCATCCTCCCAAGGGGAGGGGATACTACTAAGCATTAGAGATATAACTTAACTTTCCTCTCAAGAATAACATCTGCAGAATGATTTTAGGAATATAGTTTGGAAATACATCATATCTTGCTCTAACTCAACGCATGATTCATATGAAAAAGAGTGCAATATTATGGATTGATAACTCACGCACATTAGTTGGCTCATCTCAAGCCTAGTGTAGTCTCTTTGCTTTCTGAATACTTTATCAGAAGGTATCTCCACAATAAGGATTTGTAATTTTCTGTTCTAACCACCTTAATTATAAGAGTCGAATGAATCTGGAAACCGTAGGAATATAGACAAGTTTCTTTGAAAGTAACTTCATTGCACGATCTAGAGTATGAAAGAAGGAAAACTTTTCTTAGATGTCAATAGTCCCTCATTTATAGAAGTGAGGCCCTCACAACCATAAATAAGATCCTACAGACACAGATTCATAGACACCTTAGGACACTTGAACTCTATCCTCTGATACTAAGTTTGTCAAGCCCCGAGCCTATACCCTGGATGTGGCCGGCACTCGAAAATCATTTATGTTCCCAAGTGAACCACTTGGCCTGGATAACTTACTCAGCAGAAGACATTAATATCGTAATGAACTAGAATGGGCTCAAAGTTCATGAACGTAAAAATACAATGGTAAGGTATACAACTTAACTGCAAATCTTTAAGAATAATTTTAAAGAAATAACTTGGTATAATATATTTCTAGTCTATGAAGCCTCTAAAGTACTGACTTTGAATAAGGCATCGGAGTAGGCTCATAGGTACCTCAACAAAAATAAATACAAAGAAATGAAGATTCTCGAGCTCTTCTAGATGCTTAAAGGCCTCATCGATCGCTGATGGAGACTGTCCTACTAAGCATCTACTAAAATAGACACCTGCATCTACATCATGATACGATGCAGTGCCAAAGGCGTTAGTACGTGGAATGTATGGTATGTAAGATAGCCAAAAAGTACTAAAGATAGAATACTTACTTTAAAACTACACCTGTAGATAGCTTAACTAATAAAAATATATCATACATATGAAATATGTATGCATATTCTTAAACTTGTCAAAACTGCAACTCAATATAAAAGAAACACTTAGGTTAAAGCATTAATGAGCATAGCTAAACATACATATATATATATATATCTATATATATATATATATATATATATATATATATATATAATATGGTAATCGAAAACTTATCTCTATAC
>JAOTQJ010000102.1:6548026-6565532 GCA_025642045.1 Solanum sejunctum
TTTTATAGTAGAAGAAATATAATAGAAGTGTTGATTCGTGGACGTAGCCCAAAAAGTGTCGGGTGAACCACGTTAAAAATTTGGTGTCGTGATTTTCCCATTTTTCATATTATTGTGTCATATTTATTTTTGTGTGATTCCTTCTTTTTCCCAACAAAATGAACTATATCAGGAGAATAAACTAAGCTTGTTAACGCTTCTCACACTTGGACTTCCCTGTTCTGAATTTCCAACATATCATCCTTTGTTACTTTACAAGAACTTAATTAGGGGAATAAAAGGCAACAATCATTTCATTGCATCTTTTTTCCCCTTAATTTCAAAAAGAAGCAACACAATGATTGTTAGATTCCTGAAAGACCGAAATAGAACATCAACAAGAAGGGGTCTTAGGTCTTGAGTTGCTTATTGTAATCTGGCCACTATGAAGCAATTTGAAGAATATGTATTCTAGAATGATAACAAACCTTTTTATTTTTAGGAAAGCTAAGCTTATATGCCCCGGTAAATTATTTACATTCATATACTTTTTTTCATTTATGCCCCTTACTATTAAAATTTCTGTGCTGATGTCATGCTGACATCAGCATCCACCCTATATGATATACCATTAAGGTGTCCGGCAGGATATTACAGAGGATTAAGTTCAATCCTATATGATGCCCGATATAGTATCAATATATCCACAGAGTATCACAAAAAATATATTTTCTACTAATTTAGAATTTAATAATAAGTTATGACTTTAATAATTTTCTTTTTAATTATTTTATTGATTTTAAAAGAGCCCAAAATTATATGATATGGATAGGATATTAATATACCGATGGAGTATCACAGAGAATTATGTTCAATCTTATATGATACTGATATGATATCAATCTACTGACGGAGCATCACAATAATATATTTTCTATTAATTTAGAGTTTAATAAATAATTTTACAACTTTAATAATTTTCTCTTAGTTGTTTTATTTCTTAAAAAAAGAGTCCAAACTATATGATACCGATAGGGTATCAATATACTGATGAGATATTACAAAGAATTAAGTTTTAGTCTTATACGATAACGATATGATATCAATATATTGACGGAGTATCACAATGAATATATTATTTACTAATTTAAAGTTTAATAATTTTCTTAATTATTTATTATTTATTTCTTTTTTAAAAAGCATAATCCTATATGATATCAATAGGATATCAATATACTGCCAGAGTATCACAGATAATTGAGCTCATTTTATATGATACCAGTATGGGTATGGTATATATATATCGTCAGAGTATTCCGAAAGATTATTTCATAGTATTCATGCTTAGCATGACGTAATTGGCGAAATAAAAAGGGGAAAGTAGGGTAAATAGTTTGGGTCATAAATTCATTAAAGGTAAATAGTTTAGGTTGGGTCCAATTTGAGTAAATAATTTCACATTAGATCTATTTTGTGTAGTTTTCCCTTTATTTTTTCCACCCTCCAATTCTGTCTACATCTATATATTCTATGTTCAGAGAGGTTGAGGAGATACAGATTTCACCAAATTATTTAAATATATTTATGAGAATCCAACTTACCTGTAGATTTCTCCTTATAAGAAAATGAGAAACTTACTTGAAGAGGCGAGGTTCCAAGAGAAAAAATTAACTACAAATAAAGAAGAAAATAAGGGCTGATATCTAAAACCTTTATCCTGGATCTCCCAAAATTGAGCAGTTTGTCACATAATTGTTTAAATTGCATATATAGGAAATGTAATTACATGATACATGAAGCTTTCTTCAATTCCCTCATGTATATGCCCTGCATGATCGATGTATCTAAGAAGAAATGAAAATAACTGCAGGTATCTAAACAATGTAGGCAGTTCAACAATTGCTCTCTCTTATCTGGTATCTGGTAGTAAATATAGGAAATCATGGAATAACCTGAGCAAAACCCACCAGAAATAGTTACTAAGGTTGCTAAATATCTTGTAAACTTATCCTTGATTCGCTACATATATATTCTCACTTAATATGGCTTTGCTTCCATAGAGAGGCAGAAAGAGGACATGAGACTAAGGCTCTCACCACAACTGTTGTATTCACAGAATAATAATAGAAATTAGAGAGAAGTACTAAATACACCCTTGAACTTGACCCGAATTATTAATTTCGTCCCTAAACTATTGGTAGGCTTAAAAACACTCCTCAACTTGGCGAACTAAGCTTAAATACACCTTCAAACTTGGCACGAATTATTAGATTCGTCTCTAAATTATTGATAGGCTTAAAAACACCCCTCAACTTGGCGAACAAAGTTTAAATACACCCTCGAACTTAGTATGATTTTTAGTTGCATCTCTAAACTATTGATAGGCTTAAAAATACCCCTCAACTTGCAAACTAAGCTTTGATACGCCCTTCCCATACCACATAGCATAACAAGTAAGTACAATTTATTTAAAACACGTAAAAGGTTAAAAAAAAGACCACATCAGCCTTAACTTACCCTTTTTTAAAAAAAAAATTCTTTAATTTTTAATTACCAACTACTAGAATACCTTTTTTTTCTTCCCATTTAACCTTTCCTCCATTAATGGTGACCTCAACGCAAAATTTATTTTTTTAATTCTCATTTTTTATTGCTTGATTATCTTTCTTTTCCTATTTTATTTATGATTATTTTTTGTCAATGTGGACTTCCGACAATGTTAAAAATTTCATGGTCGGATGACAATCTCGTAAAAAGGTTTTGGGATTGTAAAAATATGGCAGCTATGAGCTCTACAAAATTTAATAAGTTACAGAAACATAAAATTGATGGGTGTTTTTAAACCTATCAATAGTTTAGGTATGAAACTAATAATTCGTGTCAAATTCGAGAGTGTATTTAAGCTTAGTTCGCCAAGTAGAGGAGTATTTTTAAGCCTATCAATAGTTTAGAGACGAAACTAAAAATTCGTGCCAAGTTCGAGGGTTTACTTAAGCTTAGTTTACCAAGTTGAGGGGTGGTTTTATGCTTATCAATAGTTTAGGGACGAAACTAATAATTCGTGCCAAGTTCAAGGGTGTTTTTAGTATTTTTCTCTAGAAATTACTACATAAGCTATCACAAGACCAGGTGAATCGATATTCAATAAAAGGCATTAAAAACTCTAAGCCTTACATGAAGCTGTACAAAATGAAGAAAAAGGTCTTCAATCTCTTGATTACTTTAGGCGGATTATTCTCTTTTTGAACTTACACAGCCACTTAATAGGATCTCAAAGTGCCTCTTTACACCTAAATCTATAGACCGAATGATGCTTTGAAGTAAACTAAGAAGGTTGACATTGTATCATAAGAAACATGTGATGTTTGTCCAAAAGCATGGAGGGATATAGAAAACACCTGATATATAAATGAAATAGAGAAGGTAGGGCATAGAGATCACCTGGTCTTTGCCTTTTCATACTTGCAGTAGTACCTTTGAAAAATTTCCTTAGCAATATCAGTTCTTTGAAAAATAATCATGTTACTACTCTTCTTAGAAAAGTTGCTCATATCTATTTTCTCAACTCTAAAGGAACTTCCCGATGAGTTCAACATACTTGCTTTGGGACAACTCAAGTGTTGTCTTTTGTTCATCAATTATTCTTGTTACTCTATTTGGAGACCATTAACCATTAGACACAAAATAAAAAGTTTTTCTCTACCAAATTGCCTGAGTGATCAACAAGATGATAATTCATATTACTCAAGATGAATTTTGTTAACGCGAAGAAGAAAACTTAATATATTCAAGTTAATATGAAACAGTATTGTCATTTATAAAGAGATAGAAACAATAGCGACAGATTTGAAGTGAAAACATGAAAAATGTGGAAACATAAAGAGCAGGTGAATTCAAACTCTTAGAAAGAAAGCACTTTTTTATAAGGAGTTAACCCTGAACTATTGGAGAAGACCCTATGTCACCTAGCAATCCCTTTTTCTCCTCTTTGTTTTCTTAAACCTTTTAATTCTAACTTATCCAAAAAGAATCATCTTAGTTATATGCATCAACTGGCTATTAATATACGCATTCTACAATTAGTTATGCTTTTTGGTTTTTTTGTTGACAATATCAGCTTTATAGCATGATAATTCAACCAAGCCTGTTATGAAATCCATAGTAACTTTAAAAGCCTTGTAACCATTACCATCACTTATCAAGTCTATTATTTTGGTAAGTTTGTAGTTCATGTACACTTTCATCAAAGTTGAAGTCTCAAAATTCTCAAAGCAAAGCTGTAGAAGTTACTGCAGTTATTGAATATTAATGGCTGTTCAGAAATTTTTGCTTGGAAAAACATTCACGGACCATGTAAGTTAAATTGATCTCATCAGTGCATGTATAATCTCAAGTTGCACACGAGGTAAATCTGCGCTCCTATGCAATAGCCTGCAAACCACACCAGAGACAGTGTATGTGTATCATTACTGACTTAATTAAAGATAGTAGATTACTCTGGGTATAGGGAGTACTACCTTTCAAGTCTTCTCACAAAATATAAAGCCATTAACATCTTCCTCGTTCTTGGTCTTTTATAGAAAGATAACATCTCAATAAGGAAAATAAGTCCAATTTTAACTTTCTAAAAAGATTAATAAATACAGAAACTTCATATAAGGATGATAAATGCACAAAAAGAGGAATAAATACAGAAACTTCATAAAGAGAATGACAAATGCACAAAGATGCTAAGTTCAAACTTAAATGCATGTGTAAAACACTATCAGCCAAGACGATCTAAGTTTGTCAAGCATTAGAAAGCAAACGTGAATCAAAGAGTGGTTGGAATGTTCTTTTTTAAAAGAAGAGCAATTGGAATACTGAATAATATTCTAACCAATTTTGTCAATTTAATCAAGGGAGATAAAAGTAAAGACTCAAAAAATAAATAAGTGGGCAAGGGTAAAATGGTGATAATCTGATGGCATAATATTAGTCTTGACTCCCATATGGATAGCTGGGAAAGAAGGCACCTTTCATATTCTACCTTCATGTTTTTTGGTTGCCCACTTTTATTACTTCTTTCTTGATTAGGGTCAGCATATGCACTGGTGCTCTAAATTCTCCTCTGATTACATACAATCCCCTGGTAATGCAGCATATTTGTTTTACATATCATGCTAACTGATTAAGATGTGAAAATAAATATTAACACAAATAACTAAAATCCAGTGAACTTACCTATATCAAGCAATGTAGATGAAAGGAATTGAATCTAAAATGATTGAAATCAGTTAAGAATATGTTGAAGAGATTAAAATATTGATGTTACGGGAGGGGAAAACACTACAATCTTCGCACAAACTTATCAATAAAAAATCACCAATGGAAGAGCGGAATTTGTCAAAAGGACTAATCAGCTTGAGAAGATGGAGATCAAGCAGCACTATTGCGACTAATGCATACTATGCGATCGTACAAGTAATATAGGTGGTTAAGTCCAGATATTGTACCCACTGAGACTTGTTGAATTGGCTATTCGTTAAGTAGCAAACAATTTTTTGGGAAGTATAAAATTATCCAAGAACAATAATAAAATTGTAACAAGCTTAGGATTGTTTGTTGAAAATCAGATGAGGGAAAGGTCCATTGCCATGGAAGTTCAACAATCCGGTTGAGTTATCCAATCACACGCTTAATTATTCTCCTAAGTAACTAGTTGCAATTGATATTACTTATGAGCATCACGTTGACAACTCTAAAACTACTCGACTATTCCTAACGCCTATATTCTTATGGTTGTCGGTCAACAGTGAAGTGCATGTATATTTCATCTTTTCAATTAAGCAAGGCTAATAGGTATATTCCTATCCACGTTAGCAAATCGATCCCCTCTTCCAATAAGATTCACAACCAAGCTCTACTTTTTCTTATTATGCTCGCAACTTCCCTTTTCTAACTCTCTTTTACGAGTCACAGATAATTTATGATAGTTGGCCTGAAAATCAAATAAATAAGCTGAAGAAAAAGTAAATAATGCAATAATGGATATTTTTCATAAGTATATGATTATCAAAGTACATTCTTCATGTGAGCACCACAACCCTAGAATTAAAACGTTTAGCCATTCTTGATTCAATTACAAAACAAGGAATTCATGAATAACATATGTTTAATGGAAAAGAAGAAACTAATACAAAGAAAACTTTATGAAAATAATGTCTGCTCTTCTCTACATACTAGATGTGATGATCTCAAAACATAGTGTTTGTGATGTGTATATGTAGTACCTTGGACAAAAATACACCTCATCAAATGAAGCACAAAATCTCTTCACTTTTCACCTTGTCGCGTGGTGGTCCACATAGCGTGGCGTGTCACAGCAAGGCTTTTGGCCAGTGGGTGACTTTCCTCGATTCGACCAAGCTTTCCAGTGCTACTGAGACACGGGCTGCCTAGCATGGAGAGCTAGTAGAGGTAACCCAAGAGATAGTTCTTTAGGATTTTGCATTAGAGATGAAGAAGGGGATCTAAAATATGCTAAAGCAAAGTGGATAGATTGTGCTACAAATATGGAGACAAAATCACAAGCAGTCCTGGAGGCCTTATAGTACTGCCAGAGTAATTGGATCATTGAGATTACATTGGAACCGAATTCATTAACTATTGTAAAAATGATTCAAAGACAGTTCAAGGTACCTTGGAAGCTGGCAGGAAAGGTAGAAGAAATAATAGATAAAATGGACAGCCTATAGGCGAGCCTAGTACATACCTTCAGAGAAAGAAATCGTGGAGCTAATTCACTTGCAAATGAGGCAGTTGAAAATCAAAGCGATAGGGACTATCACAGACTTACAGATCTATTGCCACAACCCAAGTCTAGGACCTAATCATAATACAGCGAATGAGGAATCCAAAGACACCTCACCCAAGCCTTTTAGCATTCATAGGTATGCGAATATAAATAAAATAGAATTTAAATAGGGAAGCGGGACTAAGGGACAATCATCAAAATCTCCATAAAGGGGAAAGCAAACATAAGTCTTCATACATTTTGACCAACAATACCATCTAAGTAAAATCTTGGCAGGGGCTAAGACATATTCAAAGCTCACCCTCAAGTACAAGTATAAAAGAAATACAATTTAAGAAAATTAATTGTCTCATCACTACAAGAATGAAAGAAAGTGGTCGTTCTCGAACTAGAGGACCCCCTGATCAACCAATCTTCAAACGTCCACAATCTAGCCTCCTGTTCGGGGAGGAGGAGTGTCGGTCCCTACATGGTTATATCATGTAGGAAAAATATGCATTAGTATTTTGAATGTACTAAGTATGTGAGATGCAATGCAACAATGAAATCATAATATCATAATAAGCAATATGTATAGTCATAATCAAAGAGTAAAGCTCACTATGTGATGAATGATCAGTGCGTCATTCAAAACATGCTTTGAAGTAACATAATCATTATGGCTTACCATATACATAACTATGTGGGAAGAGACTGTAACCGACACTTTAGACCATACAAGCTACTATATGGAATCCAATATTACCCCCTACATTGGCATAGGGAGACTACTTGCCAAGTAGAACTCTGTCAACTTATGTATGCACATCTTTAGCTTTAACTTTCTGCTAGTGTGGATCCACTAACTTTAGGCTACAAGGGCTCCTATGGTCGCACATAGTTAATGAAATAAGAGGTTGCTACTAAGATTCTCTTATCGAGCCCCACCTCAAGCCCCAACAGTAAGTCAAGTCCCACAAAATGCTTTAAATCATAATAATTATCATACATTCATAAGCTTTCAAAACATAATATTGTCATAATTAGGAATAGCTCATTTAACTTAAGAATCCTTCAAGTGAGAATTGTCCTTTCACAAGAGGGTTCATCTTTGGTGAGAATTGTCCTTTCACCATCTTTAAAACATCATAAAAGGACTTTGTAAAATACTTTATAACTTTCATAAACTTTCATAACATCAATTTGAAAGCCCTTATCATTCATAACATACTTCAACAAGGAACTTGACTTAAAATTTGGTGGCTTTTCATGCAATTCAAGAGAAAAATGCATAAATAATAGTTAATCTCAGTAGTATAAAACATTCTCAAATCACCCACCATAAGCATTCAAAAACCCTAGATAGGGCAACATGAAATTCATCTAATAAATCATCTACTCTCATAGCTTTGTACACCATCATGTTTGTAAGTAACTCAAAACTAAAATTATATCATAATGTAGTCATTTAATGGGACTTTATGCATCTAATAACATTTTCATACTTGAAAGCTAAGTAAAATAAGTTCATACTTGAGCTTTATGCATGAAAAAAAATTCACAAATCAAGTCCACATACCTGGATTAGAAGAGCTAATTAAAAAAAAAGCTTGAGATTTGGGAAGAAACCTTGGAAGTCCTAGCTTGCCTTCCTTGCCTTGAGAGGATTTTTCCTTGGGGAAATTTTTCTGGGAGAGTTGGAGTGGAGAGTGTATGATAGAGTTGGGGACTGACATGGGCAGAATTTATGCTTAAAATGACGTAGTATTAGGCTTAGAATGCGAGAAAATATTAAAAATTGTCCTTCATTAAAAACTGTCGGGGCCAATCTATAGACCCAATCTACATGTCGTAGATTGATATACAGATCATCAAATGGGTGTTTTGTCTTGGTTATATTTTGAACCTCGAAAACCATCTATGAAACTCAATCTACAACCCCCCTCCCTTTTTACGGCTTGTAAATTGATTGACAAATCATAAACCTATCCCGTAAATTTCGTCCACAACTTAGAAAATTTTTCAACTCAGGACCCCGACTACGACTCAATTTACGGTTTGTATGAACCATGGCTTGTCCTGTTGTTTGTAAATCAAGCCAAAAATCTAAATTTCCCCCAATTCAGACCCCATTCGATTACGACCTATGATTTGGACCACGAGCCATAAATGAGGTTCATACATTGAACTAAAATTTTTTAGCTTTTGCATTTTTTTCACTTTTATACTTTCTAACTTGGAGGGCCTTACATCTATCAAGCTTAATAGGGAGATACATCAAGATAGAAAAATTTCAAATTCCAAGCATAAGGGTGAAAACAAGAAAAATCATAATCCAATGCAAATAGAGAATAAGTCCAAGAAATTAAGGGATGCAGAATAATAGTAGTGATAACTAGCAAGCAAAGGAAAAAGGGTTTATTTTTACAGATTCGGGGGGGCGGGCACATTATGAACAAGGAAAGAATACATCTGTTCAAAATAAAGTCAGCATCAACAGTTATCGAGGTCAAAACACTCTACCATGAAAAGGGCCTGCTAGGACATGCATCATTTGGAGCTGTCCAAATTCCTCTTAGATTTGAAGGAGCATCAGCAAACTGGAAGCAACATTAGAGTCGTGAATATACATAATAAGATGGAAAACAAGATAAAGAGAAACATGAGTGAAAAGGTCTAAATATTCACATAGTAAGGTAGATCTAAGCATAAGGTACAGTCCCAAGAGAGATCATCCCAACCACCTAAGAAACAAAGATAGTCATCTGAGGTTAATCGAAGGCATAAAATCATAAAGCTGAAGAGGAAGAAGAGTCATTTGCTAACAGCTCTAAAAGAGGGAAGGAAACCCGCAGTACGAAACTGCACATTCAACCAAAGGAGATACATTTGAAACTACATGAAAGAGAGAACAGATAGAAAAGAATGTAGATCTAAGGATAGTTCCCTAATAGAAATAGATAAATTTCACTTCATGTTAGTTTCATACAAGAGTGTGATAGACTCTTCATATTCCACTTTTGTATCAGGTTCTTCATGGGACTTGGTCCTTTTTCTTGTTGAAGATTGGTCTGTAATTTCGATTTTTTAATAATTGATCATATGACCCAAAAGTTACTTCCTCTAATCACTTCCCGTGTGTGTCATTTTGTCAATTTTTGATCCATGAGGCAGAGTTTGAATGTCATAGCTCCGAGATTCCTAGTTGTTCTATTGTTATGAATTGTATTTATGTGTATATTGATGATATGAAAGTTTTGTAGGTATGAGAGATTGATGCACCACTTTTAGGTGTGGTTATCGATTGAACAACATACGTAAAGTGTTGGAAGCTGCTTGTTCTTATAAGATGTTGATAAGATGTTGGAAGTTGCTTGGTCTTATTAGTTGGTTGTTTTGAGCTTGTGATTTTGTTTGTTGAGTTAAAAGTGGGTTGGTTGATGACGATCGTAACATCTTATCGATTGATTATGGCTCCTTCTTGCAACCTAATTGATTCTCGCGTTATTGCTTTACTTTTGATTCGCCAAGCGTCATAGAGGCACCTTTGAAGATCCGATTAAAAGGTATACCAAGGCCATAATTTCTCTTCCTGCATAATCCTAATGGCCTATATATTATCGTTATATGACCTGTAGCTAAGGTTACTCATGGGTCGGATTGGATTGATTATTGATCAAAATCAAAATCACCAAATTAACTGATTTTAAATTATCAAATCAAACCAAATGATTTTAGTTTGGTTTGGTTGGTTATTCGGTTACTAATCAAACATAAAAATAAAAGGAATGATGCATTGGAATGGGAGAAATAGTGACATTTTTAGTCGCACCAAAAGTTTTCATAGACATTCATATATAGGAAATCAATAAAGATAAATGTTCTCTTATTAAGCATTTATACCTTTATAAATAAATTAAAAAATAAAATTTGATGAAAATGTCTTTAAAATTATTTGTAAAAAGAATATATTATGTATGTATGATTATAAAATACATGTGCAGAATTTTTTGGTTCGGTTTTCTTTGGATTTTTCAAACAAATCCAAATCAAACACTATCGATTTTTTAAAAAAATTAAAATCAAATTAAACAAACCCAAATAAAATTAATTTATTTAATCGATTTGAATCGATTGTTATCCAAATCATAAACACCCCTACCAGTAGCATTGAGTTAGCTACCGTAGCATGATATTATATGATTTTATTCTTGACTTAGTAATTTAGAAAAATTATGTTATGGCTGTATTTGCATCACTTGCTATTGTTGTGATGTTTTTACCGTGTGATTGTAACCTATGAGCTTGTTTTGGCCTCAACAGATACGGATACTATAGGGTTTAAGAGCTTACCAGTTGATTAATATACCATGCCTATAGAGTGAGTATATAATGCCTTAGGTAGATGGTATCTACAGGACGGATACGAGTAGGTTATACATATGGAGCAGCAATTATGTCTCAGACGTGCATATACTTATGTTTTACCTTTGCCCTTTTTATTCAGTCCTCATACTTCAATTTCAGCTTTCATTTAGTCTACATGCTCAGTACATTATTTTATACTAATGCCCCTTACATGAGGGCATTGCAATCATGCCTACAACACTTCTCACGCGACTCAAAAGTGTATTTCTTGAATATATTAAAATTCATGTATTATTTCGTGAATCCGACTTCACATTCTCGTTCAAGAGGCAAAATTATATAGGAAAATGGTTATCTACAATATATAGGTTGCTCGTATCAGAAAATAATTTTTTTGATGAAATTGCGCAAACAGTAGGATCTGTCCCAATTCTGGGTCGCGGACTTGTCACGCCTTAGGTCAAAATTTTCAAAAATTTCCTATTTTAACTGAGGGCAATTGGGTAATAACTCAATGCCTATATACACAGGAGTCTCTCATTATTTAGCCTAATTTAAGCCTAAATCACACAAAAATTCTCTCAAAACCCTCTCAAAAAGTCTTCACCAAATTCTTCTTCATCTAATTTCAAGGCTTTCAAGAATCTACTTTGGATTTCAAGAACGCAAGTGAAGTCGAAGGTCTTTCCTCAAGTTTCCTTCAAGAAATTTCAAGGCTTAAAGGTATGTGAGTTTGATTCTTGGTTTTCTTTCAACCAAGACGTCATCTTCGAAAACTAAATTTTGAATTACGTATTTTCAATCTTTGATTTATGGGTAAGTGCATATTAATTGATATTTGCTTAGATTATGATTATTCATACATTGTTATGATTATTTATAAATATTTATCAAGGTTTTACATGATTTAATTCAAGTATTACGAATATGCATGATTTAACTTAATCTACACTTTCAAACTTGGAACTCTCTTATGGGTTAATATGGTTTTGATCCTAATTGATTAATTTAAGCTTGCTTCTGATCCAAATACATGATTTTAAGATTATTTTACAAATACCACATATGAATTAGTTGATTTATGGATTTTGGATATTGATCTTTATGGCATGAATTTGAGTATATGATTTTGAGTATGGACAAGAACTATGAGTTTGAATTGATATTGGGTGACTCAAGACCCACTCGAAATCATTCCGAATCTTTGTTAATGAGTAATTCTTAAATACAAGTTAAATATGCTTTGACAAGCTAAGACCTTCTGAATTAAGTTGAGTTTTGATTATTTTGATTATGCATTATTGTCTGTTTCCATGGGATTTTGACTTAGCACCGAATGAGTTAGGAATGGGGCCCACCTAACAGGTCATATATAAAGCTTCTAATCCATAACTACGTGCCACCATTGAATATTTTTATTATGCCTTTTTAGTCCTTCCGACTAGTGGATCCATCTAATACTTCCGTTTCCGAAGTTTATATTGGCAAGTAGGCTCACTCTTTGGTCGGTGGAGAGTATAACATCGGCATTCCATATTATAGCTCATATGGCTTGTTGGTTACGGTCTTATTCCCACACCTATTTGCTTATGTGTTTCCTTTGCATTATCACATCATTATTTTGTGCTTTATTTTAAACTAATTATATTGTTAAAGCTTCGGAATTGGGCATATTTGATATGTATTCTTTGTCATTATATTTACTTGCTGCATTGCATATATACCTATATACTTAGTACATTTCAAAGTACTAACTGCATTTTGCCTACATACTTATAATAATGTAGGGACAGGTGATCTACCTCCTCCTTGTGGCTAGGTTGATCGTGAAGACTCTGAGCTTTTGGTGAGTTCTCATTCATCGGGAACAGAGTCCTTATCTTTTAGCCTTACTTGATATTTCAACACTTCATGTATTTTCTTTTATGACTTGTATTGAGGGATCTAGACTTGTATTTTTGGATCCATTTATTGTCTTTTGTTTAGAGGTGTATTTGGACTACTACTTCACTTTGATTATGTCTTAAACTATTAAGTTGAGCTTCCACTTTTAGCTATGATTTGTCCCTTAGTCTCATTCCCCATTTCATATTGTCAGTCGTCTATTATTCACTATTTGAATCTATGAAGTGCATGTATGATCTAAGAGGCTTGTTTTGGGACCTTGGGGTTCTCATTCGCCGGTCACACCTAGGCCTTACGTTCGGATCGTGATAGCGACGACCATACAAACCTGTCAAGAGCACAATTGCCCATCCAACTAAATGGTTGACTCCTTTCTTTCAAAGGTTGTCGAAATCCAAGAGGGTTGCTTGTTTTGTTGTTTATAGATTTTGGGTAGATGAGAGTTGTGCAAATGTTGTATTCATAGACTAGTGTATTGGGTTATGTAGCTATGTTGTTAGCTAAATGTTAGCCTTGTTTATTGATTGGTTAAATGTATTATTTAGATATGTAGCTGTTTTCAGCTTCTAGATAGAGATTATGGTGTCTTTGATGGTCCACAGAGCATAAAAACAAGCTAATTTGCTAACTGGTTATTGCTTTATGTAGCTATTTCCTTTGTAGAGCTATCAACATGGACCTTGCTGGCTAAAAGCTTATTATTAAGTCGAGATACATTTATTTGTTTCTTGATTGTACGTGGCTGCTAGCAAGATCAGCTCATGTCTAAGATCGACACTAGGTACTAGTAAAAAAGAACAAAGCGTTTCTTGAGAAAATTCCCACAGAATATACTACTTCTATACCTTTAGTGAGAAATGTCGAGAGCACACAGGCATTTAACAATACGCTAATTAAAAATATTGTAGACATGGGCACAAAAGGAATCTTCTCACTTTTCAGTAATACTCTTTTAGAAGAGGCAAGTTTTAATATTCAAGTTAGAAGCCAAAGTTCACTGACCAACCAAACTTGCATTTGCAGGTTGCAAAAAGATAGAAACAAGGATGGACAATGTGCAGCGTGATACTATACTTTGTGTTATGACAAACAGGACAGTATGAGAGGCTAACTCAATGTGCATGTGAAACTTGATTACCATCTGCTTAATCTTATCATAACCAACCACAACACGTAATGGATGACGATGGAAGTCGACCTGTCTGCCGTATGTATTGAACTTGCGCTCTAGTTTTTTCAGCTTGCTGATTTCTTCTAGCTTCAGCTGCAGCGCGCTTTTCTTCTGATTTTTGTCTTGCCATTGCAATCTTCTTCACTATTTTTGCTTGAGCTTGTGCTCTCATTTGTTCAACTTGTGCCTGAACAATAGACATGATGAGTGTTAAGTAGCATGAAAATTGTGCAGTAAGTTGAGCTCTGGATCATTAACTCGAGCGGTAGCAGCTTAATATTACACTCAGTATGAGTACGTGACATGAGTTGGTTTGATTTCTAAGAGATGTCTCAGTAGCAGAGTTCTAATGTACAACCATCCATAATCAGCTTCATATCAATTAAATACGTTCAACATTCTCTAAGAGTGAGGCTTTTAATCATGGTAGAACACAGGATAATCAGATATACCTCTATTTTCCTCAATTCTGCTTCTAGCTTTGCTTTCTGCTGGCTTTCCCAAGCTTGGATTTTTATCTCTTCACGCTTATATCTGGAAGATCAATGGTTAATTCACATTTGAACAGTAGAACACAGATTTAAAAATGTGTTTAATACAATTCAGAGTTCAATATTGAGGAAACCTTGCAGTGTGTTTTGACTTTTCTGCTTCTTCCCAAGCAGCTGCCCTTTTAGCATATTCCATTCGTTCAGCCTCAGCAGTATCAGCCTTGCTTTTATCCTTCTCATCTTTGCTCGCCCAAGCAGCTATATTCATTTTGCCGAGTTGGACACCAAGGGCTACAATCTCTTTTCTTGTCTTCATCTTCAATTCTTCCTCCGACAAATCCCTTTTATTGTTTTCTGGTGAAGTTTGAGAAGCATTGTCAATGTAATTCTCTGTAGGTGTCGGAGCTGGCTCTCCTCTACGAGGTGTAGATGGGATTGAAGAAGTGGGGCTGCGGAGTGGAGTTGTTGCGCCAACAGGTGTAGCTGTTCTTGAAGGCTCTTGACTTGGAATAGGTGTCATTTCTGTTCCCATATCTCTCATGGAGACTGATCTTATTGCAGGGCCAACTGCATTGATTTTAAATGAAACAGTCCACATCAGCACAGTATAAAATAGCAAACTATTAATCGGAACTGTGTGCACTGGGACTCCATTAACATAATTTTCAGCGCCAGGCCTCTGTACCATCAATAACTTCCGTTCTGCCTCTAGCAAAGACTTTAACCAGATTTTATTCACCCCAGACAGAAGCATAGTCACTTAAATTGTACCACCCGCATACCGCCCAAAAATAGACTGATCATGCATTGGGTAAAGATCGACAGCAGGCCACACCATTAATAGCATGGATAAAACAATAAGTAGTATCTGTTTTTTTCTTTTTGGCAAATACTGAGAAATGATTTATCCTACTTTATTGATTCTACTTAGAGGTACTATAATAACCGGCATTCTCGCAACAACCTGAGGTCGTAGTTTTGGCAGTGCTCCATCTCAAAATCCAATGCATTGACCTAAATGTTGTTGCATATGCTGGATGCCTACACTAAAATGCGACAATTTTTCATGCCTCTATAAATAGCACAAGATTCTACGGGAGGCGCACAATCAGTGTTTTAATCCAAGCAGTTAATGTTAATAGAACCAATAATTCATCCTAAAACTTTAATACCTCACACTCCCTCTTGCTGCTTCGCCCTGTCCCCTCCCCTGGTGAAAGTGTAAAAATCTTGATGAATATTCACATTAAGCCAGTAAAAATCAATATTCACATAATGTACCTGTTCTATCTTCGGTCAAACAAGAGTCCCCACTGACCACCTCAGTCAAATCCTTACTTTCAGGGCAAAGATCAAGTGTCACGGTATTCGATCCATTCCCTCGACTTTGAGAACCAGGTTGATCAAAGTTAAACTTGTCAGGCACTAACTGACACGCTGGTTGACAGAAATCTACCTTCTTAACCGCTAATTTACTTTCATAACTAGTCGATTCTGGAGCAACTCTAACCATGCTTGCGGCAGGGCCCCGGTATGCTTGGTTCTGTAATTGAACCTTCTTGGAATGATTAGCTTGCACATTTTGCCTATTCATTATCCACTTCTCGGCATCATTCCACTTGGAAGACATGGGCCGTGAAAACGACCTTCCTGGTATGGAATGGTGGTGCATTGATCTCTCCCCTTTATGAAATTCAAAGCTGGATGTACTATCATAATCAAAATTCTCAACTTCAGATCCTTTAACGGGATGAACTGAACTAGAATTTCCACCATCTATCTTGGATGATTGCTGCCTTTTCAACTGAGCAGCATCTCCATTTTCTTTTGGCGGGCATGAATGCAAATCCTCATCACCCTGCCTAGAATTTTGGAATGAATTTCCTGGCAATTTATTTTCTGTAGCTTCTAAATTGCAGCCTGCATAAAAAAAGGGCAGTTAAAACATATTTCCTCTCCTAGCAACTCAACAACTACTCATCTTTAATTTAGGACCACGAGATTCAAAAATTTTCCTTTATTTCTTAAACTCCATCTCCAGTCAAACTAACATACTAAAATTGGAGGACTTATTTTCCAGTTATCTACACATTATTGTGGTGTTGACACCCCTTGGACCACAGGCTAGGGATCCAGCAGTTCACTTAAATGTTCATGGATTCAAAGCTAATGAAAGTTACTTTCAGCATCAGTAAAATTGAATGAAGAAATTGACATACATTCTTCCTCAAAATCTCCATTTTGGATAGCCAGCAGACTATTGTTGACAAACTCTGAATCCTCAAGCCTGGCAGGTGAAGTTCTTGAAGAATTACTATTTGAGCCTTCTTTCTTCTTCTTCTGATGGTGAGCTCCTATCAGCTTCATCCTCAGTTTACTTGGAGATATTATACCAGTCTGAAAGGTAACCAAAACAAAAATTTCAAACAGAACCCATTTGGAATTTTCCCAAAAAGCTTCAAGCTTAATAACCAAATCTTTAAAAGAAGCTAAAACCCCATAAAATTAACCAATTGAAAAAACAACCCCACACCGTAATTCTCAAAAGCCAGGTCAAGATTCATGTTAAAGAGCTCAAAAATGAAGTTTGCGAGTATTTCAGATGAAGAAATGCATTTTTTCTCTTTTTGAGGAACCCCATTGGCGCAGCAGACAAAAGAAAAGTGATTAAATTTGTACCTGCACTTTGTGAATCCTTTCATACTCCATTAGATCCTACCTTCTACTAAGGCTGTGTGTGTGTGTGTGTGTGTGGGTGTGTGTGTGTGTGTGTGTGAGAGAGAGAGAGAGAGAGAGGGGGGGGGGGGGGGGGGGGGG
>JAOTQJ010000102.1:6571091-6581720 GCA_025642045.1 Solanum sejunctum
GTATCACTTTAACTTTTTCCATGGCTTGTTATACTAGATCTGGCCCAAGTAAGGTGGTTTCACCCACTTCAAACCATCCAATTGGCAACCTATATTTTCTCCCATACAAAGCTTCATAAGGTGCCATCGTGATGCTTGCGTGGTAGTTATTATTATAGGCAAACTCAATAAGTGGTAAATGATCCACCCAACTACCTTTAAAGTCTAATGCACAAGCTCGTAACACATCTTCAAGTGTCTGAATGGTGTGCTCTGCTTGACAATCTATTTGCGGGTGGAAGGCAGTACTCAAATTCACTTGTGTCCCTAAACGCCTTTGGAGGGACTTCCAAAATTTTACAGTGAATTGAGCTCCTCACTCAGATATAATGGATATTGGGACTCCGTGTAGTCTGACTATCTCTTTTAGATATAGCTTGGCATACTCTTCAGCTGTATAATCACTCCTAACTGGCAAGAAGTATGCTGACTTTGTAAGTCTATCAACTATTACCCATATGGAGTCAAACTTTTGAAATGAACGAGGCAAACTAGCAAAAAAATCCATATTGATCATATCCCACTTCCAGGTTGGAAGTTCTATACACTGCATATAACCTGCTGGCTTTTGGTGTTCTACTTTCACCTATTGGCAATTTGGACATGGAGCCCCAAATTATGCAAGGTCCTTTTTCATTCCTCCCCACCAAAACATTCGTTTCAGGTCATGGTACATCTTGGTTGATCTTGGATGGATGGAATATCAAGAATGATGGGATTCTTCCATTATCTTCTTTGTTAACCCATTAATATTAGGCACACATAATCTATTCTGGCAGTAAAGTGCTCCATTTTGTGCAAGGTCAAAGCCTTTTATCGTACCCTGACTCACTTTTTTCTTAAGTTGTCGTATAATAGGATCCTCAAACTATTTTTCTTTTACCTCCATTACTAATGAAGAATCTGTCATATTATGTACAATAACCCCTTCCTTTGGAGTCTTGAGAAGGCAAACTCCTAAACTAGCTAGCTGATGTAGATCCTTAGCCATTCCTTGACTTATCACAAATAGATCACTAGTATTCATGATTGCCTTATGACTCAGAGCATCAGCTACAATATTTGTTTTCCCCGGATGGTATAGTATATCAACATCATAATCCTTTATTAGCTTTAGCCATCTCCGTTGTCTTAAGTTTAGGTCTTTCTACTTAAAGATGTACCGTAGATCTTATTATCAGTATATATGTAAACGTGAACCCCATACAAATAGTGACACCATATTTTCAAAGCAAATACAACCGCTGCTAACTCAAGATCATAAGTTGGATAGTTATTCTCATGTGGTCATAGCTTCCTGGATGCTTAAGCAATTACCATACCATGTTGTGTCAGTACACATCCTAAGCCAACTCCTAAAGTATCACAATACACTACATACCCCTTAGTGCCTTATGGGAGTACTAGCACAGGTGTAGACGTTAGCTTATTTTTCAGCTCCTAGAAGCTCCTTTCACATGAATCATTCCATTGGAACTTGGTTGCTTTATGTGTAAACTTTGTTAGAGGTATAGAAATAGAAGAAAAACCTTCAACAAATCTCCTATAATAACCTGCCAAAACTAGGAAGCTCCAAATTTTTGGGGGTGTTGTTGGTCTTGGCCAATCTGTCACAGCTTCTATCTTTGTGGATCAACCCTTATTCCCTCATCAGACACAATATGACCTAAGAATGCCACAGATTTTAGCCAAAATCAACATTTAGAAAACTTGGCATACAACTATCGATTACGAAGAATCTATAACACCTATTGCAAGTGATCTGCATGATCCTCTTCTGACTCAATTAGGTCAGCCAATGTGTCACAGCCACAAACAGTTACTACACAGTCATAATAAACCCTTCTAGCCATAATAGATTCACCAGTTGGTGTAGACACTTCAAATGGTTTATTCAATAATTTGGGTATTCTCTTAAGCTTCCCAGCAACTAGTGGAGTGATGTATGATAGTGTAGAACTAAGGTCAATTAATGCATATGCATTATGTGAATAGATAGACAATGTACCTTTGACCACATCAGGTGAAGCTTCTAAATTTTTGCCGACTTCCCAGTGCATAAGTACAATTCTAAACCCCGCTAGAGCTAGCTTCCCTTTTAACACCTCTATCACGATCCATAGGTGCTTGTTGACCCCTACCTGCTGGAGGAACTGATGATCATGATGCAACAGTTGATCCCATAGATTGTGCCATGCCATACGTCTCCTTGGCAATCTCTTATCATGTGCCCTGGCACACCACACCAATAGTACACATCTGACCCAATATGACATATACCCGGATGACTTCTTCCATATTATTTATAAGGCTGTCTGAGAGTCATTGGATGGCCTGTCGAATAACCCATTGCCTGGGAACCTTGCCCTTCACCTTATTGACAAAACTAATTACTTCAGGACCCTTGAAATTATGGTAGAGCACTGGTTACAGAGTAGGAGGATGATGTCCTAGGTAGTCTATTAGAAAACTGAGGCCTAAGCTCACCTTGGGGTGATGTAAACTGCCTTGTAGATCTGGATCTTTTGGCCTGCCCCTTATCTAACTCTTGTATCCTTCTCCTCTACCTCTAATCCTCCAAATTTTATGCAAAAGCCTGCATTCTCGCTATGTCATATCTTTGTTCAAGGAAGCAATGCTGCAGTCCTTGACCAGATACATATCCAACCTATCTACATATCAATGAACTCTGTCTGCATTGTAGCAACTACATTAGGAGCATACCATGCCAGGGAATTAAATTGAAGGCTATACTCCCTCATTATTATATTCCCTTGGTGGAGATTCAGGAACTAATTTGCATAGGCCTCTCAGATCTCTAATGGCAAATAATGTCAAGAAATGCCTCTTTGAACTCCACCTAAGTAGTTGGAGGTGCATCTACATTCTTAGATTGCTTCCAAGTTTCATACCACAATATAGCCACACCCTTCAATCTATATGTCGCTAACTCGATAGCTTCTATACCAGCCACATGCATAACATCTAAAGTATGCTGAATTTGATCAATAAAGTCTTGGGGATCTTCATTAGGATCTGACCCAGTGAAAGATGGAGGGTCCAAATTAAGAAAATCATGTATCCTGATACTAGCTGCCCTATTTGTACCACTTGTACCCATAATTGGACCTTCCTGCCTTTGACCTTGGCCAGCAACTATATGAGTCAATAGTTGGACTGTATTTCTCAGATCCCATATAGTAGCATCAATAGGTGGTTCTTGGGGAATTTCACTACTCTCGGGTTTATCAGGAACTGGAGGAGTTAGAGATGTCTGTGACAAAGACTCCTCTCGAACCTCATCTCGTTATCTCACCTGGCTGAGTATACCAACCACCACTTCTACTCCCTTCCCTTCACCTTTGTTCTGCCTTGTTTCTGGCATACTTGCTGTATAAAACAATTTAGGAATTAGACATAATGCACCTATTACACTTGACTTTATGGAATAATCTAAAGAATGGAAAGAAAGTAACAACTTCTAAATGTCACGTAGCCTCCTGCATATAAATATGGTGCACAACACATCAATAAATAAGGTTTTATATAGACACAGGTTTGTAGACTCCCTAGGATGATCCACTCTGATACCACTTCTGTCATGCCCCAAAGTCCAGTTAGAGGTGCACTGGAACCCGTTGCTGATAAGGCTTAGGAGAACCAACCTATATCTATGTATTTTCTATACATGTTATAAGGGGTTTCTACGTTTAACATGCAGTTAGGCAAATAAACAGTGATAATAAGCCAAAAGAAAATATGTATGGCTAGACCATTGGGGCCATGGTGTTTAAAGTACGAGACATGACCACACTTTGACTACAAAGCCTCTAGATAAAGAAAAACATCTTATAAGGTCGAGACAGGCCTCGCCTCGACTAACTGTACAATACAAACATTTAAGCTCTAGACATACACAAAGCCTCAAAGTAACCTGGAGTTTGGTAACAGCAGCTGAATGTCCTGTACTCCTACTTGGGAAATCTACTAGCACCTGTAAGTGAAGCATGAAATATAGGTCCCCCGTAAGGGATGGAAATATGAGAAAATGTACTGAATATGTAAGGCAGGATATACTTTATGTGAAGTAATATCTCAAATGAGATCATGCACTGGTGCAAGATTAGAGACCACCTTTGGTTACACTTTGGAATCATGTACTTTATGTTCTTTATATTACTTTACCTTTACTGTATAATATACGTACAGCTGTAATAGAAATGACCAACTGATCAGTGGTAAATTGTATTGGGATCGTCCCTAGCTAGGTTCTTTCTTAACCCCTCGGGCTACCACCCATGATAGGATCATCCCTGGCTAGGTGATTCTTACACCCCTTGGGCTACCACCCATCAATAAACAATATACTTTACCTTTTAATTACCTTTAAGATAGTTCTTTTGGTGATCACAAAATTAGAGTTGTAGGACAGTATACGTAGCATGTGACATATGGAAAATCATATAAGATAATATGACAATGAAAAAGAGTATGTTACACAAATAATAAAATGCATATGAAATGGAACAACTCGTGAACTTTGTTTAGTAACAACAACCCATGTAACTTGGTATACAAGAATGTATGCAGATTTGAGGGTGACCATGTATGGGAGCATATGAACATGTCAAGAGTGGAGACATGGTTAATAGTTGTGTCAGAGTTGGAAAATGCCTTTATGCGCCAAGGAGGGATCTATGCTTCATGCTAAATAATATGGAATCAATTAGCCTTATATACCTCATTGTATGACCTTGTTAGTACCTTGAGATAACCTTACCTTCCTCCAAATACGTATTTGCAACATAGTAAGTGATAAAACTAGCATTAATAGCCAATTGATATATTTTGGGTGCCCAATCACATTAAAAAACAACATACGAGCAGCAAGCGAGTATTTATAAACACGAGTGTATTCCTTCAATCTTTCCAGCCCGAATTGTATTTTCTAATACACATTAGCATGTACATATCATGTCCAATATATTTTATGTCATAACAGTCTTACTATAGCCCACAAAGCAAAACACAACAAATCTACACAACCTAAAAATGGATAGCATAATGTTACCTTTCTTCGCTACATTTCGATGTTGATAATTCCAAACCTATTCCAACTCTAACCGAACTGTTCCAACAACATTTACACATTCAAATAGACCTAAAATAATCTTATAATAGCACTCAAGAAGTCATGAAGGATGTGAGCTAATCGCCTTCCATCCAGCAGCCCACAAGTTTTGATCAATAATACACTTAAGATAGCACAATAAAATGTGCTTGTTAAATGAAACCAAAATCAAAGCAGAAACCTTAGGATAATATCTATAACTCAAACCATGTTAAGAACATCAATTTCTCTTCATAATACAACCCACAAAACATAGAGAAATCACTAAAACAAAAGGCAAGTATGCAGCAACTTTCTCAATACATGTTGTCTTAAATTTCTAGCATAACATACTAGCATATACTTCTTGTTTTTCAGAAGAAAAACATATTAAACACATGTGTAAACTTACTTACCACTATCTTAAAGGTGTAGGGCTTCTCCAAGAACCCTAGAAGTCCCCTTGTAGCTGCTTACTAGCTCAAGAAGTAAGAACAATAAAGTTTTGAGAAAGCTGAAATGTTCCAAGTTTAAAGTGAATGAGTTTTTGTTGCTTGTAACCCCTTTTTAAAAGCCTAGTTTTGTCGCCTTACCCTTGACATTTTGACCATCTTATACCACATATTAATAAGCTAGTTATCAACCAGCTTGGCCCTTACACTTGGGCCTAAATCTCCAAGTTAATGGGCTTGGGCTGCTTATTTTTCAACTTTCCCTTCGCTTAGTTTGGGCCCAAATGGTTAGATGTGTTGTGATGTCTTTGGGACCATTTTAATATCCTTATTGGGCCAAAAATATAGTTGATTTAGGATGCTAAAACATGGGCTAAAGTGACACCCTCAACACGGATTTTGTTCATAATCGGACTTGGACAAATTCGATGTGATCCTCTCCATTTTGCTAGCAAATTTAAGCTACGCAAGTAGGTGACTCACCTGGTAGCTTGTTAAGTACTACAACCACCCCAATTCTCTCACTTCATTTAAGGTCGTAAACTCATCAATTCGACACAAAAAATGTATACTCTCGACCCTCTTAAGCATTAGACGCACATATAGCCCATTAACACAAGATTCAAGCACTTTTAAAAACTAGCGCTAATTTGACCAAACCATGTCATGTTTCATTTGCATATTACCAATATTGTAAGGTGTGGGATGTTACCAGGCACTCAACCTATTTCCATCCCTCTATATAGAATGTCCCCAGCAGAATTGCATGAATTAAAAGAACAGTTAAAAGATTGATTAGAGAAGGGTTTTATAAGACCTAGTGTGTCCTCGTGGGGTGCACCAATTTTATTTGTATGCAAAAAAGACGGCAACTTGAGAATGTGTATCGACCATCGACAATTGAATAGGTTGACAATTAAGAATAAATACCCCCTCCCCAGGATTGATGATTTATTTGATCAGTTACAGGGTGCCAAATGGTTTTCAAAGATTGATTTGAGATCAGGTTATCACCAAGTGAGGGTGAGGGAGAAAGATATACCTAAGACTGCTTTCAGAACACATTATGGTCACTTTAAATTTCTTGTCATGTCATTTGTGCTAGCAAATGCACCAGCAATTTTTATGGATCTGATGAATAGGGTATTTAAGCCATTCTTGGATGTGTTTATGATAGTATTCATAGATGATGTTTTGGAATATTCAAGATCAGATGAAAATCACGAAAATCACTTATGATAGGTGCTATAGGTTCTTCGTGATCGACAGTTGTATGCTAAGTTTTTGAAATGTGAATTTTGGCTAAAAATAGTGGCATTCTTGGGTCATATTATGTCTGATGAAGGAATAAGGGTTGATTCACAAAAAATAGAGGCAGTGAAAGATTGGTCAAGACCAACAACACCCACGGAAGTTCGGAGCTTCCTAGGTTTGGCAGGTTATTACATGAGATTTGTTGAAGGTTTTTCTTCTATTTCTGCACCACTAACAAAGTTGACACATAAGGCGACCAAGTTCCAATGGAATGATGCATGCGAAAGGAGTTTCCAGGAGCTAAAGAATAAGTTAAATTCTGCACCTGTGCTAGTGCTTCCAGAAGGCACTGAGGGGTATGCAGTGTATTACAATGCTTCAGGAGTTGGCTTAGGGTGTGTACTTACACAGCATGGTAGGGTAATTGCTTACGCCTCTAGACAACTAGGACCGCATGAGAGAAACTACCCAACACATGATCTTGAGCTAGCAACGATTGTGTTTGCTTTAAAAATATGGTGCCACTATTTGTATAGGGTTCACGTTGACATATATACTGATCATAAGAGCCTGCAATACATCTTTAAGTAGAAGGACCTAAATTTAAGACAGCAGAGGTGGTTAGAGCTTATAAAGGACTATGATATTGATATACTATACCATCGGGGGAAGGCAAATGTGGTAGCCAATGCTCTGAGTCGTAATACAATCCTGACTATTAGTGATTAAGCTATGATAAGTCAAGGAGTGGCTAAGGATCTACGTCAGCTAGCTATTTTAGGAGTTAGCCTTCTTAAAACTTCAAAGGAAGGGGTTATTGTGTATAATGTTGCGGAGTCTTCATTGGTAATGGAGGTGAAAGAAAAATAGTTCGAGGATCCTGTTCTACGACATCTTAAGGAAAAAGTGAGTCAGGGTACAATAAAGGGCTTTGACCTTGCACAAAATGGAGTAATGTATTGCCAGAATAAATTATGTGTGCCTAATATTAATGGATTAAGAAAGAGGATAATGTAAGAAGCCCATCATTCCCGATATTCCATCCACCCAAGATCAACTAAGATATATCATGACCTGAAGGGAATGTTTTGGTGGGGAGGCATGAAAAAGGACCTTGCAGAATTTGTGGCTCAATGTCCAAATTGCCAACAAGTGAAAGTAGAACACCAAAATCTAGGAGGTTATATGCAGTGTGTAGAGATTCCAACATGGAAGTGGGATATTATTAATATGGATTTTGTTATTAGCTTGCCTCGCTCATCTTAGAAGTTTGACTCCATATGAGTAATAGCTGACAGACTTACAAAGTCAGCACACTTTTTGCCAGTCAGGAGTAATTATATGGCTGAAAAATATGCCATGCTATACCTCAAAGAGATAGTCAAGCTACAAGGAGTCCCAATCTCCATTATATCCGACCGAAGAGCTTAATTTACTGTAAAGTTTTGGAAGTCCTTCCAAAGGAGTTTAGGGACACAAGTGAATTTGAGTACAGCTTTCCACCCTCAAATAGATGGTCAAGTAGAATGCACTATTTAGACACTTGAAGATATGTTGTGAGCTTGTGCATTGGACTTTAAAGGTAGTTAGGTGGATCATTTGCAACTTATTGAGTTTGCCTATAATAATAGCTACCACACGAGTATCAAGATGGCACCTTATGAAACTTTGTATGGGAGGAAATGTAGGTTTCCAGTTGGATGGTTTGAAGTGGGCGAAACCCCCTTACTTGGGCCATAGATAGTACAACAAGCCATGAAAAAATTTAAGGTAATACAACAACGGCTAGAAACAGCCCAAAGTTATCGCAAATCATATGCGGATGCTAAGAGGAGAGGACAGGAATTCTAAGTAAGGGATTGGGTATTTTTAAAAGTGTTTCCAATGAAAGGGGTTGTGAGATTTGGTAAGAATGGAAAATTGAGTCCACGTTACATAGAACCATATCAAATTATTAAGAGGTTCGGGCAGGTTGCATATGAACTAGAGCTACACTAAGAGCTTGCAATGATTCATCTAGTTTTTCATGTCTCAATGCTTCGAAAATGCATAGGTGATCTATCTCGTATCACTCCTATTGAGGATGTACAGTTTATAGGAGATCTAGCATATGAAGAGGTACCTATTGCTATTCTAGATAGTCAAGTTAATAAGCTAAGGAATAAAAAAATAGCTTCAGTAAAAGTACTTTGGAGAAATCAGCAAGCTGAAGAAATAACATAGGAGGCTGAGGATGCGTTGAAGTCAAAATACCCTTACTTAGTTAAAGATAAAGAGGAAGTCCAACATGTATAATTAGGACACTAATAGGTACGTGTGATTGAATACTCAATATGCTATCAAATGTTTGCGTAAGTAAAGGTTCAAACTTGGTTAAGCTATCCAATTGTGCTAACATTTGAGGATGAATATTCCTAAGGGGAGAGGACATAACACCCCACACCTTACAATACTAGTACAATGCAAATAAAACATGATATGGTTTGGTCAAATTAGCGCCCATTTTTAAAAAGTGCTCGAATCTCATGTCATAGGGGGATATGTGCATTTAACGCTTAAAAGGGTCGAGTGTATACATGTTTTGTGTCAAATTAAGGAGACCACAGCCTTAAATGAAGTAAGAGAATTGAGGTGCTTGTAGGACTTAGGAAGCTAGCAGGTGAGTCACCTACTTGCTTAGCTTAAATTTGCTAGCTAAATGGAGACAAGGCTCAATGTCGAATTTGTCCAAATCCGATTATGAATAAAGTTCATATTAAGGGTATAACTTTAGCCTATGTTTTAGCATCATGAATGGACTATATTTTCAGCCCAAGAATAATAAATAAAGGTCCCAAATACATCACAACCTAGTTGACTATTTGGGCCCAAAACTAATTAAGAGAAAATTAGAAAATGGGCAGCCAAGGCCCATCAACTTTGGAACCCAATTAGGCCCAATTGTGAGGGCCAAGCTGCTACATCACCAGCCTCTTAATATGTATTACTATGTGGTGAAAAGTGCTATATAAGGTCAGCCAATAAAGCTTTTAAAAGGGGATAAAAACAGCACACTAAATTCATTTCAACTTAGACAAGAAAAATCTGCTTTCTTGGTTATTCTTTGTTCTCTTTCAAAGGGGTGAAAGACAAGCTTCACAACCTTAAAAGGATACATAAAGAAGCTCTAAACCTTGAGTTAAAGGTAAGTAAATCTACTTATGCAAATAGTATGGTTTGTTTATGAAAACTAAAGAAACAAGCTGATGACACATATGTTAGAAATTTTGGGACAGCAAGTATCCCAAGGATTCTTGTAAACTTTTCTTGTTAATTAAGAGGTTTTTCTCTTGTTGGTTGGCTGTATTATGAATTAATACCAATGTATTTAACAAAGTTGATTTACAATAATGTAACAAGGCTGCTTCACAACTTTTACAACCCACAAAAGTGAGTCCTTATACGATATCGCAATTGTGTTCTTAGTATGAACTTGGGGCTATTGGATGGAAGGCTACTACCTCACGTCCTTAATGACTGATTTTTTACTATTCTAGACCGGTTCAAGGCTATTTTTATATATAGATATTGTTTGAATAGTTTGGTTAGAGTTGGAACAGGTTTGGAATTGTCGACGTTGAAATGTAGCGAAAAATGGTAACGTTATGCTATCCTTTTGTAGGTTGTGTAGAATTGTTATGTGTTGTGCTTTGTGGACTATTGTAAGACAATTATAGCACTAGAATAGGCTACACATGATGTGCATATGATAATGGGTATTAGAAAATATGATTA
>JAOTQJ010000102.1:6589639-6635016 GCA_025642045.1 Solanum sejunctum
GAATTAAATTGAAGGCTATACTTTCTCACACTCATATTCCCTTTGTAGAGATTCAAAAATTGGTCTACACGGCACTCTCAGATCTCTAACAGCATATAATGGTCAAGAAATGCCTCTTTAAACTCCGCCTACGTAGTTAGAGGTGCATTTGTACCCTTAGATTCCTTCTAAGCTTTATACCACAATATAGCTACACCCTTCAACTTACATGTCGCTAACTCGACAACTTCTGTACAACTCACATGTAAAACATCTAAAATATGCTGAATCTGATCAATAAAGTCCTAGGAGTCTTTACTAGGATCCGACCTAGTGAAGGATGGTGGGTCTAAATTAAGAAAATCATGTATCCTTATACCACCAGCCCTATTTGTATCACCTGTACCCATAACTGGACCTTCTAGCCTTTCACCATGACTAGCAACTATACGAGTCAAGAGTTGGACTGCATTTCTCAAATCCTGCACGGTAGCACCAATAGGTGGATCTGGAGAAATTTCACTACTTTCGGGTTCATTAGGAATTGGAAGAGTTGGAGATGTCTGTGACAAAAACTCCTCTCGAACCTCACTCATTGTCTCACCTGTATGGGTATACCAACCACCACCTCTATTCCTTTCACTTTACCGTTATTCTGCCTTGTTTCTGGCATACTTGCTATACAAAATAATTTAGGATTAGAAATAAGGCACCTATTACAGTTGAATTTATGGCATGATCTAAATAATGGAAAGAAAGTAACAACACCTAAATGCCATGCAACCACCTGCTTATAAATATGGTGCACAACACATCGATAAACAAGATTCTGCATAGACACGGATTTGTAGACTCCTTAGGATGACCCAGTCTGATACTACTTCTGTCATACCCCAAAGTCCCATTACGGCGGACTGGAACCCATTGCCGATAAGGCTATGGAGAAACAACCTATAACTATGTGCTTTATATACACACTATTAGGGTTTTCCGCATTTGACATGCCCTTAAGAAGATAAACAGCGATAACAAGCCTAAAGGAAATGCATATGACTAGGCAATTGGGGCCACGGTATTTAAAGTATGAGACATGACCACCCTTTACTTTACATAGTCTACAAAGCCTCTAGATAAGACAAAAACATCTAATAAGGGTTTGGATAGGCCCCGCCTCAATTAGATTCACAATATAAACATGTAAGCTCTAGATATACACAAAGCCCAAAAGCAGCCTGAAGCTTAGTAACATCTACTGAATGTTCTGTACTCCTATTGGAGAGATCTGCTAACACCTGTACCAATAGCATGAAATGCATATCCCCCATAAGGGACATCAGTATGAGATAATGTATTGAGTATGTAAGGTAGGATATACTATATATGAAGTAACAATTTAAAAGAAACTGTACACTGGTGCAACATAAGAGACCACCTTCAGTTGTACTATGGGATCATGTACTTTGTTCTTTATATTACTTTACCTTTACTATAAAATCTGTGTACAACTATAAAACAAATAACCAATTGATCAGTGGTGAAACTATATTGGGTTCATCCCTGGCTAGGTTATACTCGACCCCTCGGGCTATCCCCAATTGATAGGATCGTCCCCGGCTAGGTGCTATCTCTACCCCTCGGGCTACCACCTATCAAAAATTGTATACTTTATCTTTCAATTACCTTTGAGATAATTATTTTGGTGGCCATAATATTGGAGAGGTAGGACTGTATACATAGCATGTGATATGTGGGTAATCATACAAGACAACATGATAATGAAAAGAGTACATTACACAAATGATGAAATGCATATGAAATGGAATAACTTGTGAACTTTATTTCATAGCAAGAACTCATGTAACTTGGTATCCAAACATGCATGCAGTTTTCAAGGTCAGTATGTGTGGAATCATATGAACATTTACAAGAGTAGGGACATGGTAAATAGTGGTGTCAGAGTTGACAAACGCCTTTATGTACCAAGGAGAGATCTACGTTTCATGCCAAGTGATATGAAATCAAGTAACCTTACATACCTCATTGTATGACCTCGTTACTACCTCGAGATAACCTTTACTTCCTCCAAATACTTATCTACAACATAGTAGGTGATAAAACTAGCATTAATAGCCAATATATACACCTTGGTAGTCCAATCACATAACAAAACAACACATGGACAGCAAGCGGGTATTTATAAACCCAAGCGTATTCTTCCAACCTCTACGTCTCTAATCATATTTTCCAACACATATTCACACATACACTTCATTACCAGACAATTATGATGCCATAACAAACTTACAACAGCCTAGAAAGTACAACACATAACAATTCTACATAGCCTAAAATGGACAGCATAACGTTTCCTCCCTTCGCTACATTTCGATGTCGACAACTCCAAACCTATTCCAACTTTAACCAAACTGTTCCAACAACATTTGCACATATAAGCAGACATAAAAAAGTCTTATGAAGGCACATAATAAGTCATTAATGATATGAGCTAATAGTGTTACATACAACAACCTGTAAGTTCTAATCAACATAACGCTTAAGATAACACAATAAACACGCGCTTGTTAAATGAAACCAAAGTCGGGGTATAAACCCTAGGGTGATGTTTATAACTCAAAACATGTTAATAAAACCAAGTTCTCTTCATAATACAACTCATAAACCATAGAGAAATCACCAAAATAAAAGGAAAAGGTGCAACAACTCTCAGCACAGAATCTGTCCAGATTTTCCAGCACCAACATACTAGCATATACTTCTTGTGTTTCATAAGAAAACCATACTAAACACATATGTAAACTTACTTACTACTTACTGAAAGGTTTAGGTATTGTCCAAGAATCCTAGAAGTCCCTTTTAGCTGCTTTACAAAGTTGAGAAAAGTTGAGAGAACTTTGAAGACAAATCTATTTGTTTTTGTGAGTTGAAGTGAACAATGACTTATGGAGCTTCTTTGGAGCCCTTTATAAGGAGATATTATGCCGAACGTCTCTTGAAATTTTGACCATATTATAGCACACATTATCAATCTGGTGATCCACCAGCTTGGCCCTTACACTTAGGCCTAAATGGGTCTCTAAGTTGATGGGCTTGGGCTGCCTATTTTCCGATTCTCTTTTCACTTAGTTTTGGGTCCAATTAGCCAAGTGGGTTGTGGTGTATTTGGGACCTTTTAATATTCTACTTTGGATGATCATATAGCCTATTTATGATACTACAATATGGTCCAAAGTTACACCCTTAGTACGGACTTTATTCATAATCGAACTTGGATAAATTCGACGTTCAGCCTCGTCTCCTTTTAGCTAGCAATTTAAGCTAAGCAAGTAGGTGATTCACTTGATAGATTCCTAAGTACTACAAGCACCTCAATTCAGTCACTTCATTTAAGTCCATAATCTACTCAATTAGATATAAAACACGTATACACTCGACCCTCTTAAGCGTTAAACGCACATATATCCCGTTAACACAAGAATCAAGCACTTTTGAAAATTAGAGCTAATTTGACCAAACCATGTCATGTTTCATTTGAATTGTACTAGTAATTAAAGGTGTGGGGTGTTACATCTATCTTTTTACCTATTTCTATAATAGTAGCCACCTCGTTCTTATGCCTAAAACCATTATCTTAGCTGATTTTCCAACCTTGATTCCCTTGACCTTAGCGTCAATTGTCCTGATTAGACCCTTGGGATTTGATCTGGAAACCCCTCATTTGATAGGTGGCAAAACAAATTTCCTCCTCATAGTAGGGCTCCTCATACACGGATGCTCGTGGAGGTTGATGATTCACTATATTTACTCATTCTTGACTCTATTTCATCAACAACCCTACAAAAGTAGTGATTTGAGCGAACTCTCCTATCATCTCTTCATTTGTTTTGGCTTCTCTGAATTGGTACTAACTGAGAAAGAGATTTTAGTAGTTGACTTATCTCTCGGGAACCATGCATGGTTTATCTTTGCCACCTTTTCCAGTCGTTTAACTACAATTGGAAATAAGCAATCTACTAATGATCTACCTATTATTATGTCAACCACAACTTTGCAATTACCATCTCGTGCTCGATAAAAGATCTCTACCATGGAATCATCAATGATCCTATGGTCCAAAACACTTTTCAACACTTTGTAAATGTCTCCCACATAGTACTAACCGAACAACCAGGCAACTGCTCTAAGTTGTTGATCTGATCCTTCAACTTTAGCTTTGTGAACCTCAAAAAGAACCTCTCCAAAAAGGCTTTCTGCATTTCCATCCAAATGGTGATAGAACTCTGTTGGAATTTGGATACCCGTACTATCGCTTTGCCTTTCAAAGACAATTGGAAGAAATGTAGCCCAATAATATCTATTGACAAATTTTGGTTTCCTATCATACTCTTGCAAATGAAGATAATATTGTATAGATGGTTGTGTGGATCAGTTGATGGTAAGTCTATGAACAACCCTCTCTTCTACAACATTTGTAATAACCCAATCGATATAATAAACTTTGTCTTATCTAGTAAAGAAGGTAATGTAATTGCTCTAGAGACATTCACCAACATAGGGTAAAGCTTGTATTGATTCTATGTGTTACCACTAGCTTGAAGTTCCTGTGGTGATGGATTTACATCCTCAAGTGGTGGTGGATTATCATTATTTATATTCTAAGCAAGATTTGCAAGAATATTTGCAGCGTTGTCTTGGGCCATTCTTCTTAATATTTTATGGATCTATAGGTCAAATAGAGTCAAAGGAATTCCTCGACTGCGAGTGTTGGGCATACACTACATCTATATGCTGAAACAAAGCAAAAATGCCAAAGAACGTAAAATAATTAAAATAAGGATTAATTGACAAATCACCCAAAGTAAACCAGTCTAAAAGTTGTATTCCTCGACAACAATGCCAAAAGTTTGATGTCACCCAAACTGCACGTCTCGCTGAAGTTAAAAGTGGTCACTGTCAAAATATAGAACCTAATCATGGTTAGGGTCGATCCCAGATAGAACAAGGTCTAGACCTAGAGTAATTATAAGCAATTAGGATGAGTTAATCTACTTATCTCTCAAAAAGGAGGGCTTTGTGAAATGCAATAATTAAACCTAAACTAGAAAGAAGTTATCAGAGCAAGTGTTGCAAAATCAATGAAAGAAGTAACTAGGATATTGTGTTCCCCATGAATTTTTAACTAAGTATAACCAAATAATGGTAACCTTTTTTAGTATGTAGTACGCAGAACTAGTAAGTTATGTTTACCTAACCTTTTGATCTAGGCGAAAGGTAAATTTCACTATGTGATTCTATCCCTCCCTACCAGTGTTGCATCACTAACCCTCACCCGTTGTTCTAGTACAACTATCCCACGATCAAATTAGGTTGAATAGGTGAGAGGGATCACATCGAATCCTATTAATTATCTCTTATCCCATTTATTATGCCCATGATCCAATAAGTAAAAATTAGGTGAGTTCTAACAATGGCTACTAATAAATGCGGGTCTAAATGAAAAGATAATTAATACATGCATGCACACTTTCTAAGAATTATGGATTATCTGATTTTACTTTCTTAGTTCTCCATGGTTTCCACATATCCTTGTTATGGATTTAACTATGCATGATCATTGTAGATAAAAGAATCATGTTGTGGAATGGCATAATTAAACACTTACAATGATGTATTGAAGAACAAGTAATCCAAAAAATCCACAAGAAATCACAATGTGATAAACCCAATGTAATGTCAAAAAATAATCACAAGTAATAAGGTCTCAATCTTCTCACTGCTCTGTGGTTTGTCATGCTCTAAAAAAACCTGAAAACCTATTCATAATATGGAAATACCGAATCCAAAATGAAATAGGGAAATTGGAATTGGCAACTATGATAAACGAGGTTACGGGTCATAGATGGCAGCTTGTACCTAGGCTTTGTATTTGGCTTTGAGCAAAATCAATCTTCAACCTATGAACTCCTCCTACCGGCCATCTTCTGACTCATAGCCCATAAGGGGTCTCCTCTGCTAACTTTTTAGAAATTTCTCACAATCTCGATCCTCCAGGCACGATCTTATCCATGACCTCTCATTGGACTTACGACCCATAAGAGCTTTTGATTGATAATAGTTCACTCTTTAACATATGTTCTAATCTTTAATTTACAAACTCAAATATAGTCCATGAGTAATTCTGTGGCTCATCTGTCAACTCATACATTCAATATCTGAAATTGCCCTTTCACTAAATCTTACCTACAAACTCATCCTACGTCTCATGGAATAAATCATGACCTGTCAAAAGTTTCGTGCATCCTTAAAAACTTGAATTCTGTAGAACTTTGTCCAATATAATCCTAATTCCTAAAATCCTAAAAAATAGACATTAAAACACATCAAACCTACTAACCTCATTGTGAGAACGTATAAAATTTCATGTTTTAAGCATCAAAAGATTTGTATTTTAGCAGAACATCATTAAGCTACTCCTATGTAAATTGCTACTTATTATTATAAGTTATATTGCATTACTATGCTGATGTCTTAAATTATTCCATGGGATTGACTTAGCATTGAATGAGGCATTGAGGCGGAGTTTTATAGGGGAAACTTAGAAGCAACCTTTTGTCCTATTAACTATCTACCACCATAGAAGCCCTTGTAGGCTAAGGCTAGTAGATCGAAAATAGCTATATTAAATGAAGATATGCACGCATAAGTTGATGGAGTTCCACCTGACAAGTGGATTCCTGTGCCAACTTAAAAGGGTTATATTTTATTCCTTATAGTAGCTAACATGGTCTGATATGTCATTTATGATATTCTCCCACAAAGTTAGAAATATTATGTTTATGTTGCTTTAAACTCGCTTCATATGTTGCATTGTTCTTTACTTTATATGGAACTTTAACCTTTGGTTATGGTATTGCATGTTTTGAATGATGACATTATAATTGAATGTACTATAAACTTACAGTTTAGTGTTTGCATTGTATCTCACATACTTAGTATATTCCAACAAAATAATACATATTTTGCAAAAATAATATCTCTATATAGGGATTGGCACTTCTCTATAGGCACATGTCCTACATTGACATCCAAGACTAGTAGCTTTGGTGATCCCTTTGTTCGGGAATTACACTTTTATCTTCATTCTTTTTACATTTGAGACATTTATGTATTTGGGTTGTATTTCTAAGACTTTTACTTTCTATCTTATTTTTATGACTTTTGTATTTGAGGGGAGCTTTAGCATGTCATAGGCCCCGCTAAGTCTCTTATATAAAATAGTATTTTTGGATGATTTCGCTTATGTTTTAAGATGATTCTTTTCTGTGTTTTCAATGATTGATATCTCTTAGTCCCTTTCCCTACTTCATATTCCACATTATGTTGTTCAATTACCAATGAATTCATGATGGTGTTAACAGGCTTGAGTGAGGCACCTTTGGGTTCCTTATTTGTTGTTTTATGACTAACGCTAGGGCTTGGGCTGTGATATATAGAAATTGTCCCATGTCTTTTATAAATTCTTTCTATTTGATTAATTGAATATATGACAACATGGGTTATAATACCTCAACACACACTTTTCACAATTCCAACTGTTTCCGATCATAAAATGTAATTACTCAACTAGGAGACGGGGTCGAACCGCAGAGAAATGCTCTAGCTAGAATTTAAATCAAGAAGTCACAATGGTGCTTTAATCTTTTGTAGCATGAGCGAATCATTACATAAAAACTAAAAATAATTTGAAAGTAAATTATAGGGGAAATTCTCACTACAACTAAATAATAACAGTAAGGAGAAACAGAGTTTAAATGACTTCTAGGGGAGATACAGAGATGTACTCATAAGATGATGAATCTATATGGGTATGTCTGGTGGATGTAATATTTGATCAAGGTTTTCTTAAACTCAAGATCAACTTTTCATAATACTTTCTCAAGCTACTATGGTTCAGTATATAATCTCTAATGGAATTTTATTAATTCAACTTATTAATGACTATTCATCATTCAACCTGACCTCATTCAACTCTCTGAAACATAAAAGAGAATCTAAATATAGGACTGAGTATGCAACCTTAATCCATATATAAAACACGGCAAAACAATTAATACCATAATAATTCATCAATAACTCAAGTAAAATTAAATACCCAATAGATAAATACTACATAATAATCTACATTATCCCCTTGTAAGTAATGGGGCTTCTAGTTAAATGTCAAGACCCAAACCTACGGCCTAGATATGACATGGATAATGAAAAATCGAAGATCCCCAAACAAGCCTCTTAGATCATACATGTACTTCATAGGATCAAATAATAAATAATAGACGAGTGACAATTATAAGATAGGAATGGGACGAAAGGACATAATAACTAAAATTGATAGTTCAACTTAATAGTTCCAGACATAATCAAAGTGAAGTGGTAGTCCAAACACACCTCTCAACAAAAGACAATAAATGGAGCTAACAATATAAGTTTGTAATCCTCAATATAAAATCATAGAAGAAAGTACATAATGTGTCTAAAATATCAGAAGCAAAGCTAGAAGATAAGGCACAATTTTCGATTAATGGAAACTCACCAAAAGCTCAAAGTCGTCATGATCAATCTAGTCAAGAGATAGAGGATAAGGTAGATCACCTATCCCTACATGATTATAAAAATGTAGGCAAAATGCAAGTAATACTTTGGAATATAGTAAGTATACAGTTGTGCAATACAATAGGTAAATATAATGACAAATAACACATACCAGATATGCCAAATTCCAAAGGTTTAACAATATAATCAGTTTCGAAATAAAGTATAAAATAATGCTATGGTAATGCAAAGGAGAACTCCGAAAAGAGTACGCCTACTTGCCAAGGTAAACTCTAAAAATGGAAATACTAGATATATCCACTAGTCGAAAGGCCCCAAAAGGCAGAATTCTATGGTGGCAAGTAGTTATGAGATTAGATGCTTTATATAAGACACCTTAGTTTGAGCCCCACTCCCAACTTATTTAGTGCTAAGTTAAAATCCCACAAAAACAGACAATGCATAATCAAAATAATTAAAAGTCAACTTAATTCGGAAGGTCTGAGCTTGTCAAAGCATATTATACTTGTACATAAGAATAAATCCTTAACAAGGATTTATAATGATTCGTAGTGGGTCTTGAATTACCCAATATCATTTGAAACTTATAGTTCTTGTCCTTGTGAAAAATCATCTCAAGTTCATGCCATAAAGGTCAATCTCCAGAATTCATAAATCAATTTAGTTCATATTTAGCGTTTGTCAAATAACCTTAACATCTTATAATTAATCAGAAGTCAGCTTAAAATACCTAACTACGTAATACAGGATCAAAAGCATATTAAACCTTATGATAGTTCCAAGTTTAAAAGTGTAGATTGTTAAATAATGCAAATACATAATGCTTGAATTAATTTATGTAAAACCTTGATTGAAATTCCTAAATAACCATAAAAATACATGAATAACCATAATTTAAGAAAATATCAGTTAATATGCAACTACCCGTAAATTAAAGATTGAAAATTTGTAATTCAAAATCTAGTTTTCGAAAAGGACTTATTAATTGAATGAAAACTAAGAATCAAACTCACATACGTTAAACAAAAAATACAGAAGAAAGTTGAAGAGAATCTTAGATTTGATGAAAATCTTGGAAGAAATTTAAGCTTATTCTTCAATGGATGATTTCAGTCTTCTTCTATCATGACCCAAAATCAAATCACAACTAAAGAGAATAATGTAAAGCAAAAGAAACTACCACAATTAATATTAACATGGTGTCAAAATACAACACATTTGATGCCTAAAACTTGAGATTTTATGTGCTCTCAATGCGACATTTCTTGTTTTTATGTGTTTTTGTATTTATTTTTATAGGAAAAGCAGGTTGGCACAATTTTTAGAAGATTGCAGACTTACGAGACTCTCTATAAGTTGTAGAGCCATCTATGAGTCGTAGAGTTAGTTTCGTAGGGATTTCTCGTGTTGGATAAAAGTCTAAAGGTTTGATGTTCGGCAACACAAGGCCACTTTACAACTCATAGTTCACTCTACGAGTCAAACTGAGGGGTTTCATAGAAATTTTTAGTGTTTCCCATGGTTGGACCAACTGATGCAGTATGGACTACAATAGGACAATACGAGCTGTATATCAAATTATGACTCATGAAGATGTTTCATAGTAGTGATGTCCAAGATCCAAGAAACTTAACATAAAAGCCCGATTATGACTCGTACACCCAATTACGAGTCGTAGTAGTCACCAATCGGTTTTTCTAATTTATTTCGGGACTTGTTTGTAAATACTATAAATAGTAAATTTTAGGTCATTAGATGTAGTTTTTTGCAGAGTAGAGTGCACAAAATTAGAGCATTTTTAGGGTTTTAGACTTGGAGACAAAAAATTGGGGAAAAGAATACACTTGTGGATTTATTGTATCTTTCAACCTTGTGATTCTAAATACAAATTGGGTTTGCTTGTTCTTCAATCAATTTAGGTAAGAGATTAATTACGTTTTCTCAATTCATAGTTTCTTTATTTTACCATAGCATGAGTGGGTAAACCAACATCTTGGGGTTCTGGGAACCATGAAGATCTAAGCAAATAGACTTGGATTATTTGCACTTTTTAGAATGGGTGTTTGTGTGTATTAATTAAACCTCTTCATTTTGCATGTTTTCTAGTGGTTTCCAACATTAGAACTTGTCTAATATTATCTTCCTTACCTAGGTGGTGATGAATAAGAAAAGAGATTGATTAATAGGATTCGATGATGTGTTCTCATCTAATCAACTAAACTGGACTATGGGGAGGTTGACTGGGACTATGAATAATCGTTAGTCTAGCACACTATAGAGATAGCCCAAGTCCTATAGTGAAATTCAACCTTCACCTTTGACCAAAGAGTTGGAAGAACTTAAATTAACATTCTATTTGTGATGTTCTAGTTGAAAATTAAGATATCCGGGGATGTTCAGTTACTGAATCATGCGGAACACAATATCCAAGTTGCTCCCCATTATTGATTGTCTTCTATTTTAGTTAGTTTAGTTTAATTTCTTATCAATCATTGCATACCCGTCCCCCTCCTTTTGGGAAATTGAGTTAGTTAATACTTTAATTGCTTATTGGTGAATCAATTTGGAAAGTATCCATATTCATTGCGGAACTCAACCCTAACCTTGGTTAGATTTATTACTTTAAAAACGATCACCTTGACCTCATCAAAGAGGTCTATCTTGAGCATGATCAAAGAAAATGATGTTGTTGCCAGGGATTAAGGAGAGACTTTGATTAAATTAACTAGTACTATAATTCTGGTGTTGCTTTCTTAGTTCCCTTGTACTTTACTTTTCTTTTTGTCTTATTTGTTTAGTTTCTTTTAGACTATACAGGTGTTCTATGCCCAACACAAGGAGTTAAGGCATTCCCTTAGCTTTTATTGTCTGAGAAATCCAATAGTGTTCAAGAAGAATGGCTCAAGCAAAAGCTAATATCACGATAAATGGAGCTATGAATCAGAATGTTGATTTTGATGACAGGGATGACAATCTACCTCCTTTAGAGAATAGGCCACAACCTAGGGACTTCAATGAGATTGGTTAAGGATGAAATCAATATAGATTGAATAGCATGGCCATGGTTGTAACAGGAGCTATAGTGTTTCCACCACTATCGGCTGACAATAAGTTCACTATTTCAAATGGATTGCTTTAAATACTTCAAAATCGTGGATTGTTTGCAGTTCTAACATCTAAGGATCCTTATAGCCATTTACAAAATGTAGCTTCTGTTTAC
The DNA here is from genome assembly GCA_025642045.1 of Solanum sejunctum. Classification (NCBI taxonomy): domain Eukaryota; kingdom Viridiplantae; phylum Streptophyta; class Magnoliopsida; order Solanales; family Solanaceae; genus Solanum; species Solanum sejunctum. The sequence continues at coordinate 6,601,467 of JAOTQJ010000102.1, forward strand.
AAGAGTGTGATGGGGACACAAAATCTATACATGGATGTTGTCGGATTGCGTATTTTCCCACTATCTCTTACTACTAATGTAGCGGTGTAGGTATTCGATCTCCCACAATGCTCGATCACCAGTTGGGTGGATTTAAAGAAGACCTTATTGGAAAGGTACATCTTGAGCTCAAAGAAGTTCAAATTAAAGATTAAATGAATAATTTTGAGCAACTACCTGGTGACTCAATTAGTACAACGTGGGAGTGATTTGCAAACTATTTGAGAATCATCCCTGACTATAAAATTGTTGACGATGCCTTCGTGGAGATCTTCTACCATGTCCTCGATGAAAATAGCTAAGATTGTGCAGATACTGTAATGGGGGGCAAGTTCTTAGATTAACCGTTTACAAGGATCGTAGAGTGCATGGAGCAAGTGGTCAAAACTTACTATGCATGGGGCAATAAGAAAAAATATCTACAAAGAATTCTTCTGCCATGAATATGGGTTCTGAGCAAGACAAGACCAATTAGGAGATTATGCAACAAGTTGTATAAATTCGAACTTGTATAGAGGTTATGATGAAATAAAGTCAAGAAATACTAAATGCGGTAGTCCATCAACCACCTCGTGTACCCATGTGTGAAGAGTCATATTATGATAAGGATGCTTGTTTTGTGAGTGATCAAGTGGTGGGTTTCTGGAGCAATGCACAAAGGTCCAATCAAAACTATTAGCGTCAAGGTTCCGGGAATCAAGGACAAAACTATAGAAAAGATGGAGCTTATAAAGATAACCAAGGTGGTTATTATGAGAGGAATAAGCTACCTGAAGCAGATTGGGGTAGAAGAGATGGTTTTATGAATCATCCATATGTGTCACTGCATAATCGAGACTCGGGTATAAGTAATTATAGAATTAAAGAGATGTTTGACTGTTTGTTGAAGAAGGCTGAGACCCAAGATGAAACTCTAAGGGGAATGAAGTCTGATATTTCAAGTATAAATCAAAATATAGAGTGTTATTGAGTGGCTATTAAGCTACTTGAGCAATAATTTGGTTGAGTATGTACTCAATTGAACCAACGCGAGAAAGGTACATTGCTTAATAACACAGTTCAATGTCCAAAGAACGAAGGGCAGTGGTGATAACTAGAGGTCGCAAGAGTACCATAGATCCTCCTCGGTTGAGGTAGATAATGTTTGTGATAAGGGAGTTGCAAATAAGGATGTTGTTGAAGTAGAAGATTGTGTAAAGAATGGGGTAGCTGAAGCGGTTGAAAAGCTGAAGGAGTATAAGACCATCCTAAAGCCTCCTCCTCCTTTCCTTCAAACACTCAAAAAGATGGAGAAGGAAGGAAAATTCAAATACTTCTATCTATGGTTAAGTAACTATCTATAAGCATCCCTTTGATTGAAGTTTTAGAGATAATGTCGAGTTATAAAAATATACGAAAGACTTGGTTACCAAGAAGACTATTGTGAGTGAAGAGCTTTCTAAATATATTTAACATTATAGTGCCATCACTAATAAGTCATTTGCGGAAAAGTGTGAGGACCCAGGTGCTTTCAATATACAGTGCACTATAGGAGATGTCAAGTTTGTAAGAACACTTTGTAATTTGGGTGATAGTATCAACTTGATGCCTCTTGTAATTTTTAAGAAGCTTGGTTTCGGTGCCCCTAATCTTACTATAATGAGGTTGTTAATAAAATATAGATTAGTCAAGAAACCAGAGGGAATACTTATAATGTAATGGTAAAAGTTGACAACTTCATATTCCCACCATAGGGAGAACTCTGGTGGATATGGATTTTGGTCAACTCAGATTTAGGGTGAATAATGAAGAAGTGGTTTTTGATATTTGTCAGTCTATGAAGCATCCTGATGAGTTAAAAAGTGAGGTCTTGGGGCTACTTGGGAGGCTACTTGGGAGGCAACCCAAGCATTTTTTATGTTTTAGTACAGTTTTAAGTTTATTTTTAGTTTTCAAATGTTGAATTGACAGTTTGATTATGCTTTGATTGGTATTCTTCACATTGGGTTTGTTGCATATAGGGTGCAAGAACATTTTATGAAGAGCATATAGGTTCATAACTAGGATTAAAGATTTTGCTGAGAACTGCATCTGGTGCAGCCCCTACGACTACGCTTACAAGTCACACTGCACTTTATGACTCATAATCCTTTCTCGTAGAAAGTTATAGTGAGCAGTTTAAGTTGCACTCATCTACGAGCCAACTTAACGAATTATAGATCAACCTACGAGTCATTAATGGGGTTCGTGGAACCCAGGTATGTTTTCGAATTTTTCTAAGTGTTAAGTGGTCTACAAGACTAGTATTTATGAGTCATAGACCAAGCTACGACTCATTGATGGGGTTTCATAGACCCAATCTAATGAATTAAAACTTTTGACTTGGTAAGGCTATAAAAGGGGGGTCAAAATATTTTGACCCCACTTTTGCCTTAAATTGACCAAAAATGTCCCTAATTCCTTTGACCCATTATTTTCGATCATCTTTTCCAACATCAATGGGTGTTTTCAGGTAAGAAATTTTACTACGCCTAGGGTTTTTGGCTCCTCATTCTCTCTTCTTCTTATTCATGTCTATCATCTCTTGTGGTAAAATTTTTGCTTCAATTTTGATCCTTTCACTTGCCTTGTTAGTGTTGGATTGTGATGATTATCATAGTATTGATTGCGTGCATGAATTTTTTGTAATAAGATGTGTGAGTGAGAGATTAGGGTTACCATAAAGTGAATCAATTGTTTATGCCTAGAGTTAAGTGTTATAGCTTTGATATTGTTGGTTGAGTTCCCATGATACCATGTTTCATGTTAGATTGAATTGTTACAATTTGTTCATGAATGTAAATTAATTTTTAGCTACACAAGAGTGTGATTTTGTTTGGTCTATATTGACGTAATCAAAATCAAATGGTGATTAATTCTTGTTTTGCCTGTTGAACTATACCCCAAATGATCTTGAATGTGATTAAGTGATTGTTATATATGACTTGGTGGGTGGTGATATAGGTGTATGTTTGAATGAATTTGAGAAGGATGAAATGATTAGGTATTGATTACTAAATCCTATTCGATGGGGTAAATTTATTTTCCAATCATCTTTGGTGTACAATTATTTTGTACTTAACATATGAGTGTTCGTATGCTTACTTCAGTGCTTGTAGGATAGTGATTGAGTTGTTTGTAGGGTCAGTCTAATAAACTGGGGTACTTTAGGTACCTGTAGTTTTTTGTTAATGGGAGTCTTTTATGACTTGTAGATTAATCTACAAGTCATAATAGCCTCTCATGGGAATTTACTATGATTGAAATTCCTTAGTATCTATTATACGAAACCTTCTAGGAATCATAGAACACCTTACGAGTCATTGATGGGTCTCGTGGACTTTTGCCTATTTTATTTTGCTCACTGGAACTTTATGCAAAACTTCTTTAGTACCCATAACCCAAGTTACAAGTCGTAACTAGGTGTCATACAATCTTCCAGTGTTCAATACTATTTAGCAACTCTAGTTTATGAAACCATTTTATGACTAATAGTTCAAACTATGACTCGTAACTTGTTCCCTTATTACCTTTTTGGAACTGATCTAATTCATTTTTTGGTTTTTCTTTCTATATTTTATGGGGATAATTATGGTTCATCTATTTTTGATTTGTAGGAAATATGGCCCCAAAAGGAAAATGCTCAATGATTGATGCATTCCAAAGGAAGCTCATTAATGAGCCTATAGATGAGGAGCGTTCGAGTGACCAGCAGACCAAATTGAGTGGGCCATTAGAGATTGTTAATGTTCGTCTAGACCCAAAGGCTGGGGTACCTCAAACTAGAGATCCAGTAAAAGCTACAAAAACTTAGGCTCGTGTTGATATTCCTTCTCAGTCTGATGAGGAAGGCAATGTAAGAGTGATAGTGGTACACCCCAAATGAATCCTTTAGATACAAAATCTAGTTTAGAAGAGGGCTACCAACTAAGAAGACATGCTGAATCCTCAGTCGCACCATCATTTTCTTCAGCACTGGATGTTCCTAAGCACTAGTATGGATACCATATTTTTGGAGGTTATGCAGCCAAAGAGTGGGGCAAACCCACCCATTCAATATATTAGGAGCCCTAGTTTATTGATAATGGATTGAGCTATGTCCTTGGACTACCGAACAGGATATTACGATATGGGCTCAAGTCATTGACGGATAAGCTTGGATGAGATGTCCTGCTTATTGTATGTGAATTTTATGTAGCTTACACATCTATTATTCTTCTTTATCTTTCCAAGGAGAAGAGGTGTCGTACATAGTTGAGATTGAAAGAGATACTAGTAGGAGGGCGGCGAGTTGATATTTCAGAGAAAATGATTTGTCATGTACTTTTTGGTCTCGAGTACCAAGCCCCAAAGTTGATAGCTGAGTTTGACAATCAATTGAGGTAGGCTAGAATAACATTGATTTCAAAGAATTTGGTAAAGAGGATAGAGTTATTGAGATGGGCGGCTGATCACATTGCTAAGTGGGGTCTAGAGCCTACATTGATCACTGCCCACATGGAGGGTATTATTAAAGCCGCCCTCTCTTTCCTCGCCAAATGTTGGTGGGAGGTTGTTACATCTCCCATCTGGCCTACTATAGACGATAACATACTTACATTGGAGCAAGAGATATTAGTTGCCAACATCGTGGTTGGCTAGGACATACATTGGGCCCGAATCATACTGGAGCAGATTCATGAGTTGGTGTTCAAGTAGGCCATCTCCATCCCATTTTCATTTCTGATTTACATACATTATCTAGAGTCAAAGGTGGAGTCATTGCAATACATAGATCAGCTAGTTGCGGCCTAGCACACTCTAGAGCCTAGCCTGATAAAGGTTGATGAGAACCCTGTGGCACTTCAGAGGATGCAACCTGCTGTTATGCTTGAGATATTGTCTCTAGATTCACTACCTGAGGGTTCATCGACTGCCACTACTATAACTTATGTTGCTACTACTAACGAGAGACCCCAGTTGCCTGAGGCAGTTAATGTTGAGAGGTGTCCCACTATAGCTGCTCCTGCACAAGAGGCTAGTACTTCACAGACTTCTACATCGGGCATGGTTTATGTATCTATTGCCTCTATTTAGGCTATGGTGCATGATTATCACAAAATAAGGCACAGTTGTCTTAGCTTATTTAATAGCTTTGGACTTGGGTCCAGTAGACTATTGTGGATTCATTGGAGCGATGTCGAGTATTCACCCTATCTATTGTTCAAGAGCATGATAGAGCGATCAATATAGGCCTATCCAGAAAAAGTTTGATTGCTGTGTATATTACCCTGCTGGAGGTAGATGTCCAGATGAAGCCCGAGACCGCTGATTAGGCACCAGGATATATTTTTGACCCTTTGTATTTACTTTGATTTTGACTTTGTATATTGAGGACAATGTATAATTTTCTTCGATGGGTTGTGCGCAGTTATGGACCTTGGTGAAGTCTGATTAGCTTATGCTCCATAACTACCCCAAATTTTGATCCCAAGATTTTCTTCTCTATTTTTTCCTCGTGGATATTTAATTTCAGTTGAACTGATATGTTTAGAATGTTTAGATAATATATGTGGCATATAGTACTCAGAATTATAGCATATAACTTATTTTTGATGTTTTATGTTATGATTTGAAAAATGGTTCCCATCAAAAATATTTTGATTAGTAGCTAAATTGCAACCATTCATATTTGGGTATTTAGCAATATTTGTCTTGATGAGTGAGGGTAATTGAGATATGAAGCATGATCTGTGAGTTTCTTGTTAATAATATATGCAATGACTTGTGTGACTGAGCTTGTTTGCTAGATTCATGTATATTTTGTGCTAATTCAAAACTTGATCTGTTACTTGACCTGTTACTCTAAGTTGATCTGTTGTTCTTGAGCATAGTGAACATTGATTGACGCAAAATGCCCAAGTTGAGGGTGGCTACCAAAAAAGGCCCTGGTTTGGGGAATAGATTTTGTGTACTTCAATACAGGCTAAAAAGCCTAAGTTGAGGGTGGTCGATTTAGAGGTAAAATCACAAAAATAAGGGGGTGAGTTAGGAATAAGTACAAAAAGAAGAAAATCATGTACTGAGTACAAGAAAAAGAAAAATGATACCTTAGATTGAGATTAAAAGCAAAATGATTTGTGTAAATGAGGCAAAAGCTAAAAAAAATGAGAAGAAAAATACCCGAAAGAGCTTGATTATGAAGAAAAAGGAAAAATAAGGTGAAATTGATTGAGTTGGTAAGGTGAAAAGGATGAAAAATGTGGTTAAGAATGGTCTTTAGTCACCATGTTTCTAAAAAAGCCCTACCAAAGCCCTATTAGCCTATATTACAAGCCTAAAAAGTCCTAGAGCGATCCTAATCCAGTTGGTTGAAAATCTGAGTCATGACCATATGGGCAGGCCTATGGTATTAGTCAATGTGCACGAATATATTTCTTAGTGTGAGTGTGTTTGCACAGTCAGTGTTAATATTGCTAGCATGATTGAGTGTTAAAATGAGACTTCTTTCTGTGAGGGCATTTGAATTGCATTGTTAGCATTTGACTTGTTCAGTGAATGTGGACTATTGATATACTCTTATTTGTCATAGTTCTGTTTTCAGATGCATCATTATGTGATGGTTTTCTAAAATAGCTATCTGATCCTATTTAGAAAAGTAGGTGTGGGTACCTGAGCCTGAATTGTAGATGATACATCCATAAAGTTTTGTTTTGTGTCTTATTGTGTTATCCGGTTACATTGAGTCATCGCTTAAGGACAATCAACAATCTTAAGTTGAAGGTGTTGACGCGTTGTCAAAATACAACATATTTGATGTCTAAAACTTGAGATTTTATGTGCTCTCAATGCAGCTTTTTATGGTTTTTATGTATTTTTGTGTTTGTTTTTACAAGAAAAGTAGGTTGGCACAATTTTGGGAAGATTGCAGACTTTTTTTGATTTTTACAAACTTACGAGACTCTCTACGACTCGTAGAGCCATCTACGACTCAGAGTTAGTTTCGTAGGGATTTTAAGTGTTGGATGAAAGTCTAAAGAATTGAAGTTTAGAGATACGTGACCACTTTACGATTCATAGTTCACTTTACAAGTAGTATTAAGGGGTTTCATAAAATTTTAAATGTTTTCCACGGTTGTACCAAGTGATGCATATATTGACTATGAGAGGATAATATAAGTCATAGATCAGATTATGACTCCTTAAGTTATTTCATCGCAGTGAAGTGCAAGACCCAAGTAGTTGAACACAAAAGTCTGATTACAACTCGTACACCTAGTTATGAGTCGTAACTCCAACTAGTAGCAGCGCCAATCAGTTTTTTGAATTTATTTAGGGACCTATTTATAAATATTATAAATAATAAATTTTAGGTCATCAGACGCAATTTTTAATAGATTTTCAAATGATAGAGTAAAGAGAACGAAATTAGAGCATTTTCAGTGTTTTAGACTTGGAGACAAAATATTGGAGAAGAGAATGCACTTGTGGATTCATTGTATCTTTTATCCTTGTGATTCTTGATACGAATTGGGTTTGCTTGTTCTTCAATCTATTTGGTTAAGAGATGAATTATTTTTTATAGTTTCTTTATCTTCCCATAGCATGAGTGGCTAAACCCACAACTTGGGATTGTGGGAACCATGAAGATATAATCAAATAGACCCAAATTATATGCAATTCTTATAATGGCTATTTGCATGTATTAATCAAATTTCATCATTTTGCATGTTTTCTAATGATGGCTAACATTAGAACTTGCCTTGTGTTACCTTCCCGATCCATGTGGTAATGAATCAGAAAAGAGATTTATTAACAAGATTTGATAATGCATTCTCATCTAATCAACCGAACTAGACCAAGGGAAGGTTGAATGGGATAATGGGTAATGGTTAGTTTAGCACACTATGGAAATGGGCTAAGTTCCATACTAGATTTTGACCTTTACTTTTGACCAAAGGGTTGAAAGAACTTAAATTACTATCCTACATGTGATATTCTACTTGAGAATTGTGATATCCCAGGATGTTGAGTTAGTGAATTATGGAGAACACAATACCCAAGTTGCTCTGCATTATTGATTGTCTTCCATTATAGTTAATTTAGTTTAATTTATTATTGATCATTGCAACCCCTCCCCCTCATTTTGGGAAATTGAGTTAGTTAATACTTGAATATTTTATTGGTGAGTCGATTTGGAAAGAGTCCATATTCTTTGTGAGATTCAACCTTGACCTTGGTTAGGTTTATTAGTTTGACAACGATTGCTTTGACCTAAAAAAAGAGGTGTATCTTGAGTGTGATCAAATATGAAATACAAGAACATCTAATGTAATGCAAGTGAGTAAATACAATTGTCTGAAATGAAAGTACATAGTTGTCTGAATAGGAAGTACATAGTCTAATATAGAAGTCAACAAAAAGAAGCCTCAAATAAATAATGTCAAATCAAAGTCTGAGACTTATCACTGAATTTTGTAAAGAAGGACTCTGATGGAACTAAATCAACTACCCTATGGGGGTTCCTGTGAACAATCTGTAGGGATGAAACAAAGTATGGATAAGAGCACCAAAATATATCCAGTAGGTCCAATTAATTTGGTAGGAGATATTGAATAAGCATTAAATAACTAAAAGTCTCTACTACCTGTATCACAAGGTTAGTACACAATATAAACATAAAAAAGAGTAGATAAAGATAGTAAGTGCAGTCAATGATGCAATGCATATGAGATGTATGAATGCAATGGCATCGCAAATCATATATCAGGTTGAATTATGACCATCACAGGACCAATGTACACATCTATCAAGCCAAACCTACCAAATAGAACTCTGAGGTGTTGCAGGACATGTACTCAAATATTTAAAGGTGTCACAACCATTTAACTGAAGTATCTCGAGTCGTCATAGCCCTTATACCAAAGTATCTCAAGGTGGTTCAGCGCTTATGGGTTACTTAAAGTATGGGTTGGTTGTTATGGATACACCTAAGTTTGCATATTTCCTTCATTTCATCATGAGATATAACATGACATAACATGCTTATTAAATGATGTTGAAGTCAAGAATGAATGAATTATGAAAGTGTGAGTCCTCTCATCTAACTATGATTTTGAGATGATGATAGCCCGTTAGCAAAGGCATAAACAAGATTTAAGTGCTATTCTTGTGATGATGATTAATGTTCTAAATGCTTTTGTGATTGGTTAGTAGAATACCGTTCCATAATAGATAAATCTATGTTTCATGCTTATGATTATTCCATGAGAGTTTTACTTAGCACTGAGTGGACCATAATATGAATTCGGAAGATCCCCAATAGAAGAGGCATGAGACCATCAGTAGAATCCCATTGTCCCATAACTATGTTCCACCGTAGGGAATAAGATTTACCTACTAGTAAAGGTTTCTAGACCACCCATTAGTAAAGGCTTGCTCAATAGTTGGCTTTAGTGGATCCACTTAGGCATCTTAAGAGGTCACCTTGGAAAGTGATCTCCCACTTTATTTTGGCATAAGGAAAACATCGAGACTCCATAGCTTAGCTCACATGGTATGTGCTAGTTAAAGATTGCTCTCCCATATATTCATGTTCTCATTTTCCCAAGTGTTCTCTTAGTTGATTTATGATGGTTCCTTCATATTATGTTCAAAGTTCTTTCAAAGTTCCTATGACTCATTGTCTCAAAAGTTCAAATGGTATTTATCCTAAAGGTATATGACTATGTCTTCATGTATGCAATGTGGTCTCCATTAAGATTACTAATATTTCTTTCATAATAAAATAGTCTTTTATGTAAAGTGATGTATTTTTAACCCAAGGATATTAATATCTTAATTGTTCATAACAACATGTATTTTCTTACTAACCTAAGTTTATGTGCCTCATCATGCATTCAAGTAAGTGTACGATCTATATTTGTTATATGCATTATCTCATGTTCTATGGCTAAAGTAATCTATTAAATGGTCACCATATGTATGTTGTCCTCATACTTCAAAGATGTTTCTTCTATGGTATATGGTTTAAATCCATATATTTCATGTATATTTCAACTTTATATGATTTCTTTATTCATGACTAGGTTCATCCACGTATCTTACTAAGTTCTTTCTATAGTTGGCATTTTATGTTTAAATGATATTGTCTTGATTATGACTGACGAATGCCATTGTAAATGTATATTTAATATGAGACTTAGCATTAGTGGGCCAAGACATCACTTGGGCTCACCCTAAAAAGATAGTATCCAAAATAGACAAATCAAAATAAGACATAAAAGTAAGTCAATGTTGTCCCCAGACGTGGAGGATTCACAATAGCAAATCTCCGCTAGAACCATCTAGCCACGTGGAGAAGGATGGATAGGAACTCCGATCCCTACATAGTTAGATCATGTAGGGAAAAAGTATGTATTAGTAGTTGGAATGTACTAAGTATGGGGGCGCAAATGCAACAAGGAACATAAGTTATAATTACGTAATATACATAATCATAATCAATGGATATAAGCTCAATATATAATGCATGCTCAATGCCATGGTTAAACATACATGAGGAATCATCAAATCATATAACATAGCATTCATATAGGGGGACAGGACCATAGTCGACATGTAATACCAAGCGAGCTACTACATGAATGGAATCCTGATGTTCACTCCTCACCAAAATACGAGTCCTCTTCTTTTGTAGGGTAAACCACACAGTCACATTATGGGAACTTCACCCTTTTCCAAAAGTCCTTTATAATCGCCTTATGGGAATACCACCTATTTCAGTATTTAGTTCACATATGTCTATGGCAACACCACCTTTTTTGGTCAATTATGCAACTTAAGCTGTATGTATCCATTAGCTAATTCATAAACCTATGGTGGCAATAGAGTTATGTGACAATTGTTATCTACCAAGGTCTGCTCGGTGCTAGGTCACAATCCTAAGGTATAATCAAATCATACTTATAGCCATAATATGCAAAACATCATAATATCATCATAGATCATAGTGTAGCTTATCAAAACCAAAAGGGTTTCATAACGTTCATAACTTTTACAATATTCACATGTCTCATAACATGCATAATAGCCCATTAAAAATTCATATCATTCATAGCTTCACAAAATTTTCTATAAGGCCTTCACAATCGTAGAAGCTTGGTATACATCTTTATTCAAATCATAGTAGGCTCATATACAAACTTTACAACTATGCAAATCATGTGTAACTACTATGAGAGTCACAAAATAGAATCACTTATTAATTATTCAAAGAACCCACCAAAACATAGTAAAGCTCAACTAGGGTATCATCAAACCCTCATAAAAACCCATAAATTTCACATGGCTTTTCAATGCATAGTCATATACCAAGGCATATCAACATAAAATATTTCATATTATCATCATATAAAAGATTTCATAAATTCACTGTGTAATATAATAACTTGACGAATCACAAAAAAGAAGGAGAATGGTTGATCTTGTGGAGGAAAGTTCTACAATCAAAAACCTACATACCTCAATGATAAGAGACGAAAAAAACTTAGAAAAATGACGAGAAATTTTTAATCCTATCCTGCACCTTCTTGCTTGAAACCTTGGGGACTTAAGAGTGGTTTGGGACTTAGGAGATTTTGAAAATGGGTTGGAATTGAATAAATTTGGGTTATAAATCTGCGCCTGGTTCACATCGCGCCTGGTGCATGGACTAGTGTATTATTTGCCTTGGTTTTCTTATTTCATCCAAAGACATTGGGTTAATAGCCTCATGCCCATTCAAACGTGAAACCTCCCATACTTATCTATTTTTCAACTCTATAGTTCACAAAACCCTCTCTAAAACCTCTACAAGACTTTATCAAATTTCTCATTTAAATTCAAAAATTTCTAGCTCAATTTTGAAACTCAAGAACCCATCTCAAGTTTTAAGTCTCATTCAAGTTCATTACAAGAAATTCAAGGTTTTAAGGTATATGGGTCTTCATCCATGGGTTCTTTCAGCCAAGGAGCCCAACTTTCCCATTTTATGAAAATTGCATGACTTCAAGTTGTATTACTCATGCTAATCTTTTATTATGAAAAATGAACATAAATTATGTTGGAGATTTATAAAGTATTGATTAATTATGCATGATCATCTACTTTAAACTTATTCCATTTGTGGATCAATGTTTATTCAAACTATGTATGACTTGATATATGAAGCCTCTTAACTATGATGAACTTCTGATATGGATTTCATGATACCTAAATTGGGGGTTTTAATACAATGTTGGTGGATTGATTTTGAATTGATTTTACTCTTCTTGAATACTCTTGAGTTGCATGATTTTGAACAAGTTTCTTGAGCCCACCATGTGTTTGATAAAATTACATGACAAGAATTCTCAAGTTGTTGATGAACTATTACATGATTTACAACTCAAGTGATTTCATGATGAGTCTTTATGATCTACAAGTGAATTATTGAGCTCTTATGCTAATTCATTTCGGTCTTGTGAATTGTGAAGCCTACTAGAAGGGATCATGAATCATGTTGTAATCCTCACCCTCTAGTAGAAGGTAAATGTCTACATAGGGGTAATGAACCATGTTGCAAGTATTACCATCATGTACAACTTATTATGATGCATTACCTAATGTCTACATGAAGGGGTTATGAACCATGTTGCAAGTATTACCCTTATGTACCACTTAATATCATGTACTATTCGCTATCTACTAAATAGGGCCATAACTCATGCTATACTCTTTACCATCTAGTACAAGGTATTTAGATGAGACAATCATGTCATGATATTATGTGGGAAAATCTATGCAAGTAGGATTACTCTCAAGCATGTTACACCTACACCTTCATCATACATGATATATTGAGCTCATGTCTATATCCTATGATTATGCATCTTGATTATTATGCTTATGATGTTTGTTGCATTGGACCTTGCATACTTGGTACATTCCAAGTACTAAAATGTACTTTACGCCTACATGATGTTACCATGTAGGGACTGGAGCTCCTATCGATCATCCTTCTCCACATGACAAGTATGAACATTCAAAGCTAGCTCTTGATGGTCCTTACATCCGGAGACAATATCTATTTTCTTTCATGTTATGTTGAAAATTCTAATTTATGATGGATACTTACTATTCTAAGGGTGAGCCCGAGAAGTGTCTTGGCCCCTACTCCATTCTAAGTTAGAGGTGTTATTGGATACTATGTTTTATATATACTATCAGCTTGAATATTTTTATGCTTTTATGATTATCAAAGACTTCCCTTAGTCTTGTTTTCCTTTTTTATTAATTGACTCTTATTATTGCTTAATTTTGCTTCCGTAACAAAGGATGTGTGCACGTTACAATCAAGAGGTTTGTTTGGGTTGTCTTTGAACTTCTCATTCATCATGGGACATTTAGGCCCTAGGATTGGGTTGTGATAAGATTGGTATCACAATAATAGGTTGTTAATGGTCCTCGGAAAGCCAATACACCACATCAATTAAAGTCTAATTCGTGGTTGTAAAGCACTTCACAACTATGAATGGGAGTCTATGAGGCATTTTAGGAAATGTTTCACTTCTTCCTAATCTATATCGTGCTTTAGATATAAGAGTAAGGCCTTTTCCCCCTAATGAATGCTCTTTGCTCTTCTAGATCACTCCACTACAAACATAAAGACTAAATAGAGCCCATACACCCGAGGAGCAATCGACCCCTCCTTCTACTCAAGCTCCTTAAGATAGATGGGCTACCCAAGTTAAGTTCTAGAATGCTATCAATATATTGCTCCATGCTATAAATAACCAATTGAACCATGAGGGCCTAAGATCCTCATGCTCCTAATTTGACCTCAAGGGTAAGGAACTTTATAAGGATGAACCCTCTGGAGTTTCATGGGTCCAAGGTGGAGGAAGATCCCCAAGAATTTATCGATGAGGTGTATAAGGAGCTAGATATGGTAGGGGTGGACAGAACTAGTAACCTATCAACTTAAAGGTGTAGCTAAAGTCTTGTTTGCTCAACGGAAGTTGGATAGGAGAAATGATGATGTTATTCCTTAGGAGAACTTTAATGTAACCTTCCTCAACCGGCTCTTCCCTATTGAGTTAAGAAAGGCTAAGGTGATGAAGTTTATGAACCTCAAGAAAGGATACATGAGTGTGAGGGATTATTCCCTCAAGTTTAACAAACTTCCCAAGTATGCTCCACATTTGGCTACTGAACCTAGAGCTAGAATGAACAAGTTTATATTGGGGGTGTACGACTTGGTAAATCAAGAATGTCATACCACCATTCTTGTAAGTGATATGGACTTGTCTCGGCTCATGACATATGCCGAGTAACTTGATGGGGAGAAACTTAGAAAGACACAAAGTGGAGAGTCCAAGAGGGCTCGATTTAACAGTGGTTTTGAAAGTTCTAAGGGAGCCGATTTCATCAAGGTCAAAAATAGCAAGGCCAAGGGTCCTCTAGTTCTCCCAACAAGAGATTTGATAATGAGGGGGTGCCTAACCCAAGGTTGCATGGTGAAAATAGTTGGATGACTAATCTTAAGTGCCAAAAGGATGGGAGGAATCATATGGTAAATGCTTGAAGGATTTGAAATGCATGTTATTGGTGTGGGAGAGTGGTCCATAAGCTCTTTGATTGCCCTTGTGTTCAAAACAAGGGCAAGGATGGTCGTCCTCAAAGGCAAGATGGTCATGGTGATCAAAGGGCTCAAGGTGACCAATAAATGGGTGATCCATGTTACAACTAGTTGTATGCACTCTAACGAAGGGAAGGAGTGGATGAAGTACCCGATGTTGCTATTGATATGTTAAAGGTTTTAATTATTATTGTATGCATTGATAGATCTAGGTGCCACTCTTTATTTCATTACTCCTTTTGCATCCAAAAAGATTCACGTGTCTCCCGAAATGTTGTGAGAACTTATGTAGTGTCTACCCCCGTTGGTTAGTCCATTGTTGCTGAAAGAGTCTATAGAAATTATCTTGTACTGATATTGCATAATGTCTTACTTTATGATTTTGTTGAACTTGACATGGTAGATTATGATACTAATCTGGGGATATATTGGTTACATAATAATTATGTTTTCATTAATTGAAGGAATAGTAAGGTGAGATTCAATCCCTACTAAGCCCATTATTGAGTGGGAAAGATGTGATGTGGTGGTCAAGGATATAATCATTTCTTGTCTTAAAGCTAAACAAATGATTTCTCAAGGTTACATTGAACATCTTATAAGGGTTAGGTATATTGAGTGCAAAGTCCTTCCCATTAAGTTTCAGTGGTCAATGTGTTTCTTTATGTTATTCCTGATGAGCTTGCCGGTGTTCCTCCAGAAAGGGAAATAGACTTTGGTATAGACCTCTTTCCCGATACGCAACTGATTTCCATTCACCCTTACCGTATGGCCCTAGTGGAGTTGAATTATCAATTTAGGGATTTGTTGGAGAATGGTTTTATAAGGCTAGCAAGTATCCTATGGGTGCACTAGTGTTGTTTATAAAGAAAAAGGATAGTTCCCATAGAATGTGCATTGATTACCGGCAACGCAATAGAGTCACTATAAAGGTCAAGTACCCTCTACTGAGGATTAATGACTTTTTTGATCAAGTACAAGGGGCTAGTCACTTTTCTAATATTGATATTCGATCTAGATACCACCAAGTGAGAGTGAGGGAGTGTGATATTCCTAAGATGGCTTTTCGTACTAGGTAAGGCACTTTGAGTTTGTAATAATGTCCTTTGGGTTGACCAATGCGCCAACTATATTTATGGATCTGATGAATAGGGTCACTAAACCCTACCTTTATTTGTTTGTGGTGCTCTTTATTGATGATATATTGGTTTATTCCCAAAGTGAAAAGGAGCATGTGAATCACTTTAGGGTGGAGTTGCAAATCTTGAGGAAGGAGAGGTTGTTTACCAAATATGAAAAGTGTGAATTTCAGTAGAAATATATTGCTTTTCTATGGCATGTAGTGTCGGGTGATGGCATTAAGTTGGATTCTAAGAACATGGAGGTGGTAAGGAATTGGCTTAGACCCTTGACTCCATCAGATATTTGGAGTTTCTTAGGTTCAGCGGGTTACAACCGGAGGGCTATAAATGGTTTCTCTTCTATTGCTTTCCTTATGACAAATTTGACACGAAAGAAGGTAAAATTCTTTTAGACCAATGAAAGTGAAAAGAGTTTCCAAACTTTGAAAGACAAGCTTATCTCCGCTCCTATCTTAGCTCTATCAAAAAGGATAGAAGGATTTCTCATTTCGTTGGATGCCTTAAGAATTGTTTTACAGTGTGCTTTGTTGTCAAATGACTATGCCTCTAGGCAACTTAAGGTGCATGAGAGAAATTATCCTACCCATGATCTTGAATTGGCGGCCGGGATGTTTGCTTTGAAAATTTGGCATCACTATTTGTATGAGGTTCATGTTGATGTGTTTACCAACTACAAGAGTCTCCAATATGTGTCCATAGAAAAAGATCTTAACTTGAGAGAAAGAAGGTGCTCAGAAGGCCTTAAGGATTATGACATGAGTGTGCACTATCATCCAGATAAATCTGATGTTGTGGTCGATGCTCTAAGTAGAGTGTCCATAGGTAGTCTAGCTCATATTGATGCTGGTGGCAAAGAGGTGACTAAAGAAGTTCACCGGTTGGCTAGGTTGGGTGTTAGGTTGAAGGATATTTAAAATGGTAGTGTAGTAGTTGTTGATGGTTGCAAATCTTCTTTGATTAAGGAGCTCAAGTAAAAGTAAGACCTTGACCCCTCCTTGCTAGAGTTGAAGGCTTTAGTGATGGATAGCAAAGTAGAAGTTTTCTCCAAAGGGGTAGATGGTGCCCTTAGGTACTAAGGTAAGTTGTGTGTGTCAAATGTTGATGACTTGAGGGAGTTGATTTTTGAAGAAGGCCCATAATTTATCTTAATATATTCAGCCAGGTTCAACAAAGATGTATAGAGACTTGAGGAAGGTGTATTGCTGGGGTGGTATGAAGGGAGATATTGCTACGTTTGTAGCCGGTTGTTACAATTTTCAACAAGTGAAAGCTGAACATCAAAGGTCGGGCGGATTAGCCCAAGACATAGATATTCCTACTTAGATATACGAAGTGATGAACATGGATTTTGTCATTGGGTTGTCAAGGAAGCACTTTGATTGTATTTGGCTTATAGTGGATCGGATGACAAAGTTGTCTCACTTTCTATTGGCTAAAATAGCCTTTCGTGCCAATGATTATGCCAAGTTTTTTATTCATGAGTTGGTTAGATTGCATGGGTACCCTTGTCTATCATTTTGGATTGTGGTGCTCAATTCACTTCTCATTTTCTGAGATCCTTCCAAAGGGTTCTTGGTACCAAGGTCAAGTTTAGCACGACTTTTCCTCCTCAAACAGATGGCCAAGACGAAAGGACTATCAAAACTCTTGAGGATATGCTTACATCATTTTTTTTGGAGTATAACGGTTGTTGGGATAAATATCTTCCATTTATTGAGTTTGTTTACAATAATAACTATCACTCTAGCATTATACGGCCCCATTTGAAGCTTTATATGGTAGCATTGTAGATTCCCGATTAGGTGGTTTCATGTGGGGGAGATGGCTTTGTTAGCACCTGATTTTGTTATGGAAGCTTCAGAGAAGTTAGGTTGATAAGGGAGAGGTTGAAGATGGACCAAAGTAGATTAACATTTTATTACGATATGAGGAGGAGGAACCTTGACTTTAAGGTTGGTGATTGGGTTTACTTAAAGGTCTCACCCATGAAGTGTGTGGTCCAATTCTACAAGAAAGAGAAATTGAGCCCAAGATTTGTCAAACCTTATAGAATTTTGAGGAGAATTGGTAAGGTTGCCTAATAATTGGAGTTGCCTATGGATATGAATATGGTACATTCGATCTTCCATGTGTCTATGTTGAGGAAATGTGTTTGTGACGCAAGTACTATAGTGCCCTTAAAAGTTGTGGATGTTATAGAAGGTACTTTGACCTGTGAGGAGGTCCCAGTTGAGATTTTCGATAGACAAGTGAAAAGGTTGAGTAACAAAGATGTAGCATCCGTCAAGGTCCTTGGAGGAATCAAGAAGTTGAAAGTGACACATAGGAAGCTGAGGCAGACATGAAAAGTGATATCCATACCTTTCAACTCTACTTAAGCTTAAGGTAGTAAATCAAGTCCCATCTATGATTTCAAATATTATCTTTCAGCCATCAAATCATTTTACATGCTTTTATGTTCATAGTAGCAAGTTTATACTGATTTTTGATATTTATGCTGGGACTTTTTTTGAAAATGATGTTTAAGTGCATTTGTTGCATTCATGTAAGGGTAAACACTTCATATTTACTTATCGTACACATCCTTCTTTGACATTCAGGATGAATGTTCCCAAAGGGGAGATATTGAAATACCTCCCATGTGCTTTAGAATGCCCTATAATCATTATTTTCATATATCTCAAAATTTGCGCATGATTTCAAAAGTCCAACTTCATATTCTTAATTAGGGCGAAAATTTAGGTGGGAAATGGGTATAACCTAGATTTTAGAAGTCCTATAGAGAAAAGTCATATTTGCTAATTTTTTGATTTCCAGTATCTATTCGCGCCCAGGATGTGATGTGCCTGGGGTGCGGACTAGTGTATTTACTTATCACAGTCTGGTACGCGGACCAGTGTAAGATTTTACTTATTTTTGTCATCTCATCCAAGGGCATTGTGTAATAGCCTAATGCCCATTTAAACATGAAATCTCCCACACATATCTATTTTCAACTTAATAGCTCACAAAACCCTCTCTAAAACCTCTTCGAGATTCTATCAAATCTCTTATTCAAATTCAAGGATTTCAAGCTCAATTATGTAACTTAAGAACCCATCACAAGCTTTAAGTCTCATTAAAGTTCATTTCAAGAAATTCAAGGTTTAAGGTATGTGGATCTTCATCTATGAGTCCTTTCACCTATAGAGCCAACCTTCTCTTTTTATTAAAATTGCATGATTTCAAGTTGTATTAATCATGGGTATCTTTTGTTCTGAAATATGAACATAAATTATGTTAGGATTTTACCAAGTATTGATTGATTACGCATGAACGTCTACTGTACACTTATTCCATGAGTGGATTTATGTCTATTAAGACTATGCATGATTTTAGTTATGAAGACTATGAACTATGATAAAGTTTTGATATGGATTACATGATTCCCAGATTGGGATTTTTATTCCAATGTTGGTGGATTGATTTTAAATTGAATTTACTCTTCTTATATACTCTTGAGTTGCATGATTTTAAACAAGTATCATTAGCCCACAATGTGTTTGATAAAAAACTCATGGAAAGAATTCTCAAGTTGTTGATAAACTATTATATGATTTACAATTTAAGTGACTTCATGATGAGTTATAATCTACAAGTGAATCATTGAGCTCTTATGCTATGTTTTATGCTCTTGTGAAACCTACTAGAAGGGGTCATGAATCACGTTATACTCCTGACATTCTAAAACATGGCAAATGCCTACATGAAGGGGTCATGAACTATGTTATATATCATAACCCCATGTACAACTTATTATGATGCATTACCTAATGTCTACGTGAAAGAGTCATGAACCAGTTGCAAGTGATACCTTCTTCTACAACTTAATATCATGTACTATCCGCTACCTAATAGTTAGGGTCATGACTTATGCTAAACTCTTTATCCTCTAGTGCAAGGTATTTGGATAAACTAATCATGTTATGATATTATGTGGGACAATCTATGCAAGTAAGATTACTCTCAAGCATGTTAAACCTAAGCACTCATCTTACTTTCATATTGAGCTAATGTCTATTGCCTATGATGTTTCATCTTGATTATTATGCTTATGATTCTATTTTCATTGCATCCCGCATACTTCGTACATTCCAAGTACTAACACATACTTTATTCCTACATGATGTCACCATGTAGAGATCAGAGCTCCTATCGATCATCCACCTCCTCGTGGCTAGTCAGACCATTCAAAGCTAGCTCTTGGTGAATCCTCACATCTAGAGACGATAATTATTTTTCTTTCATGTTATGTTGAGACTTCTTCTTTTTGATGGAGACTTACTATTATGAGGGTGAGCCCCGGCAGTGTCTTGGCTCCCACTCCATTCTAAGTTAGAGGTATGGTTGGATAATATATTTTGTATATGCTATGAGCTTGACTCTTTTAATGTTTTTATGATTATCAAAGACTTCCCTTAGTCCCATTTTCCTTTTTATTAATTGACTCTTATTATTGCTTAATTTTACTTCCGCAACCAAGGATGCATGCATATTATAATTAAGAGGCTTGTTTGTGTTATCTTCGAACATCTCATTCGTCATGTCACATCTAGGCCCTAGGCTTGGGTCATGAAAAGCTTGGTATAGGAGCAGTATGTTGTTAATGGTCCTTGAAAATCCAGCATATCACATCAACTAGAGTCTTATTCATGGATGTGAAGCATGCCACAACTATGAATGGGAGGCTATGAGGCGTTTTAGGAAATGTTTCACTTCTTCATGATCTACATCATGCTTAAGATTTATAGATAATGCCTTTTTCCCCTAACCAGTTCTCTTTGTTTTTCAAGATCATGCCTCTACCAAGAAAAAGACTAAGGTGAGCCCATACACCTTAGGAGCAACCAGCCCCTCCCGGTTCTCAAGCTCCCGAATATAGAGGGGATACACAAGTTGAGTTCTGGAATACTATCACTATGGTGGCCCATGTTATGAATAACCAATTGAACCAAGGGCCTTAAGCATCTCATGCTCTTAATCTGGCCTCAGGGGTGAGGGACCTCAAAAGTATGAAACCTCTGGAGTTTCATGGGTCCAATCCGGAGGAAGATCCCCAAGAATTTATCGGTGAGGTATATAAGGTGCTAGCTATTATGAGGGTGAATTTGGAAGAGAAGGCGAAACTAGTGGGCTATAAACTTAAAGGTGTGGCTCAAATTTAGTTTGCTCAATGGAAGTTGGAGAGTAGAAATGATGATGCTATTCCTTGGGAGGACTTTAAAGCCGCCTTCCTCAAGTGATTCTTCCCTATTGAGTTAAGAAAGGCTAAGATGATGGAGTTTATGAACCTTAACCAATGTTCTATGAGTGTGAGGGAGTATTCCCTCAAGTTGAACAAGCTTTCCATGTACGCTCCACATTTGGTTGTTGACCCTAGAGCTAGAATGAAAAAGTTTGTGTCGGGGGTATCTACCATGGTAGATGAAGAGTGTCATACCACCGAGGTTGTAAGTAATATGGAATTGTATCAGCTAATGACATATGAAGAGCAACTTAAGGTGGAGAAGCTTAGAAAGTGATGAAGTGGGGTGTCCAATAGGGATCGGTTTGATATTTCTTTTCAAGGTTCTAAGGGTGGCCGATGTCATCAAGGTCAAAAATATCAAGGCCAAGGGTCCTCTAGTGCTGCTAACAAGTTATATACTAATGAGAGGGTGCCTAACCCATGGTTTCAAGGTGGAAATAGTGGGATGACCAATCCTAGGGGCCAAAAGTATGGGAGGAACCATAGTGGTAGATTCTTGAAGGATTCAATTGCATGTTATGCGTATAGGAGGGTGGTCCATAAGCTCATTGTTTGCCCTTATGTTCAAAACAAAGGCAATGATGGTCGTACTCAAAGGCAATATGGTCATGTTGATCAATGGGATCAAGGTGGCCAACAAGGGGGTACTTCATGTCACAACTGATTCTATGTGCTCTAAGGAAGGCAAGGAATTGATGAAACACCCGATGCTTTTACTAGTATGTTAAAGATTTTTTATGATGATATGTACGCATTGATAGACTCGAGTGCCACTCTTTCTTACATTACTCCTTTTGTTGCTAAAAAGCTTCATGTGTGTCCCACATTGTTGTGTGAACCTTATTAGGTGTTTACCCCTATTGTGAGTCCATTATTGCTAAAAGAGTCTATAGAAATTATCCCATATTCATATTACATAAAGTTTTACCTTGTCATTTTCTTGTACTTAACTTGGTGGATTTTGATATTATTCTTGAGATGGATTAGTTACATACATAGTATGCTTCCATGGATTGTAGGACCTCTAGGGTGAGATTTCAATTCCCTAATGAGACCATTCTTGAGTAGGAAAATTATGATGTGGTGATCAAGGGTAGATTCATTTCTTGTCTTAAAGCTCAAAAATTGATTTCTAAGGCTGCATCTACCATCTTTTAAGGGTTAGGGATGTTGAGTCTAAAGTCCTTCCCATTGAGTAGGTTTTGGTGGTCAATGTGTTTCTTGATGTCATTCATGATGAGTTTCCCGGTGCTCCTCTCGAAAGGGAAAGTGACTTCGGAATATATCTCCTTCTCGATACACAACTATTTCCATTCCCCCTTACCCTATGGCCCTGGCAGAGTTGAAGGAGTTGAAGGATCAATTGAGGGATTTGTTGGAGCAGGGTTTCATAAGGCCTAGCAATTTACCCTAGGATGCATTGCTGTTGTTTGTAAAGAAAAAATATGGTTCCCTTAGAATGTGCATTGATACCAGCAACTCACAAGAGTTACTATAACGAAGAGGTATCCTCTACCAAGCATTGATGACCTTTTTGATCAACTACAATGGTATTGTCACTTTTTTAAGATTGATTTTCGATCCAGATAACACCAAGTGAGAGTGAGGGAGTGTGATATTCCCAAGATGGCTATTCGGACTAGGTATGGCATTTTGAGTTTATGGTAATATCCTGTGTGTTGACTTATTTGCCAGATATATTTATGAATCTCATGAATTGGGTCTTCAAACCCTACCTTGATATGTTTGTGGTGGTATTTATTGATGATATAATGATTTATTCACGAAGTGAAGAGAAGCATGTGAATCACTTAAGTGTTGTGCTGCAAATCTTCAGGAAGGAGAGGTTGTTTGCTAAATATGCAAAGTGTGAAATTTGGTTGAAAAAAGTTGCTTATCTAGGGCATGTAGTGTTGGGTGATGGAATTAAGGTGGATATGAAGATGGAAGTGATAAGGAATTGGCCTAGACCCTTGACTCCGTCGAGTATGTCATGACACAAGTCTAGGGCCTAGATGAGATAGGTAAATAAGTAACCCGAAGGAACCCCAAACTAGTCTCTTAGCATATCATTGCACATCCTTAGTGGCAGAATTAAGTAATTAACATAAAAGTTTTGAAATTAGGGTGTAAGGGACTATGGGAAATCTTGTATATCAACAAAATTAAGAGACCAAAAGACTCAAGGCTCATGTCATAGATACATAACATGTCCAACAACACCTCTACTACATAGATAAAAGTGCGGGATAAGACAAAGCAACCAGTCTCGCCCTCATAGTCAAAATAGAATATAAAGAAGAATATCTCAATACATAATAACAGAAACATAGACTAAGGTCCTCGGAGTGGAGGACTCACCAAATAGCTTGAGAAGTTCTGACTAGCCAGTTGGATAAGAAGGATGAGCAACTTGGGCTCCGGCTCCTACATGATGATATCATTTAAGCAAGAGTATATGTTAGTAACTTTGAATGTACTAAGAATGTAGGATTCAATGCAACAAGAAATAGGCATCATAATCAAAATGGATAACGATAGACAATAGGCATAATATAGCAATATGGCATATAGATCAATGCTAAAGTAAAACATTCTTAAATAACTCATGCCCATATAGGATATCATGTGTAGAATAGACCAAATTAGATTTTCAAAGTACAAACTCCTTGGTAGGTAAGTGACGATGCTGCCCCATCACTTAGGTAGTGAAGTACAAACCCTTCACTCTGTTGATGAATACAAACCCCCAACTCGGTTGGTGATAATGTCGCCCCATCACCTAGGTGGTGAAGTAATAACCTTTCACTCAGTTGATGAGTAATAACTCCCAACTTGGTAAGTGATGATGTCGCCCCATCACTAGGTGGAGAAGTACAAACCCTTCCCTCGGTTAATGAGTACAAACCCCCATCTAGGTTATCCGGGTTCTAGGAAACCCCCCCCCTATATTATATCTCATGCTTTAAACCTTCAAATCCTCAAGAAGCCATAATCAGACATTTTATCGAACACTTGGAGGGTGTGAAATGGCAGTATAAGACCATGCAATTTAGAGATGAAATCATGTAAGAAAATCCATTATAAAACCATCAATTAACACCTTGAAACACCCTCAAGAAATATAAATCAAAACCCCTCATCAAATCTTACATTGGATCCAAGATTTATAGCTCAAAACATAGCAAAAGAGTCATAACTTTACATAGCTTTAACATAGTTCATAGACATGTTCATAATAGTAAACCCATTTTTACAATAAACTTTAAGTTATGAAAATTGAGTAAAAATGGGATTAGGGCACCATGGATGGAATAACCCAATGGCTAAAACCTACATACCTTAGCTTTGGAGAAGCTCTTAGTGAAGATTGTTAATGGAGGCTTGAAGTTTGAAGGAAATCCTTAGTTTAAGATGACGGTCTTGACACTTGAATTTTGGAGTGAAAATATGGCGAACTATTTTGGGGATTGTTGGGAAGTATTTAGGATGATATAAGGATGAAATATGGCTAAGTATATAGATAAAAACACGTTTGTAAACACTTAGGCCTAACACCCCAAAGCCTTGGACCGAGATAGAAATTATTGGCAGTGAAATACACAGGTCCGCAAAGCGGACCTGTCATGGAGGCCAAATTAACTCATATCCGTGATAGCTATGCATTGCAGTGCTATTGCGGATCATCTCTAGAAAATAAAATTCTTAAAATTTTAAATTATGATTCGATTTATGTAAAATCAAGGTTACACCCGTTTCCCCCAACTTTTTCCCCCTGATCAAGAATATGAAGTTAGATTTTTGAAATAACAAATGGATTTTGAGATATGTGGAATTTACAATTTTGGGCATTCCGAGGCATATTTTTAGGCTCCTCTTGGGGTCATTTCAATATCTCCCCCTTGGAAACATTCATCTCTGAATGTAAAAGAGATGTACAAGACAAAAATGATAATAAACAAACCAGCCAAAACTAAAATGCGATATTACATTGAAAATACCATTTTCAAATTCTTAACATACGTGTAAAATTATCATAACTTACCAACTTAATCATGAATGTACATGAATGACATTGGGGCTAAAACATAAGACTTGAAATCACAAGAATTGCAATATGTTGTCATAAACTTGAATAGAATGAAAGATGTACGAATATCGCTTTTCCATGCCTGCTCTAACTATCCTAGATACACTTTTGACTTGATGATTCCTTCAAAAGGGCCTTAACGAACACTACAACCTTAGCAATCAACTTGTTCAACCCTTCCATCAAATACCTCCATCGGGACTTCTTCCTAAGGCAATATATCCTCTACAACATCCACAATCTTATGAGTTCTATAACACTAGAGTTAGCACCACATCCCTTCAACCTAAAAGCATGAAAAACTAGACAAACCATAACCATATCCCTAGGTAATTCCAATCTTTAAACAACCTTACGAATCCTCCTCTACATTTGATAAGGACTCGCAACCTTAAACTCATTGTCAGCCTTAATCACATATAGTCTGCTTGGTACCATAAACCACTATCTCCCCCTTGGGAGACAACCTCTGCTCTATCATCTTTTCACCCAAAACCTCCAACTATAATAAGGTGGAATCAAGGCCCAAGCTTAATCTAGACCTCTTCAGTCGAAGAAGATTTGGAACCATCACAAATACTACACCACCATGCTCAACTTGCTCTAACCTAACCCCCAATCCAACCAACTGATGGACCTTTCTAGTCACCCTTTTGCCACAATCATCAACATATGCTAGGCTACTCATGGGGACCCAATTTAGAGCACATACCGTAACATTAGTCTTACTGGGGAGATAGTGCACACTCCTATTGTAATCTTTAAGGAGTTCTAACCACCTTCTTGTTACCTTCAACTCTCACCTATCGTATTTAGCAAAGAACCTCTCATCCCCCAAGACTTGCAACGCTACCCTAAATAATTCATGAGCTCTAAATAATCCAATACTCCACCACTAGACACCACCATAAAACATGTCAAAGTAAGGTTTTAAGACCCTATTCATGAAACCCCTAAACAAAGCCGGTGCATAAGTAAACCAAACAACTCTACCAATACTCAAAGTGGTCACTCCTAGTCCAAAAAGACACTTTGGGATATCACCTACCCTCGTCCTCACTTGGGGACAAAACTTGAACCAAAGAGCAAGCTTAGAGAAGTGACTAACCCATTGTAGTTGACCAAATGGATCAACCATACTTAACCATTATATTACAACCTTATGGGTTCTACACTCATTGGAAGCATGCTATGTAAGTAGCCAAACCTATAAGACCTCCAACCCATCAAAGCAAGTTCAACCAAGATCACAAGATAAGACTCTATGCAATAAGAACGTGGCAACCCTCATAGACTCCTTCTAGCTAGAATTGACTCGCGCAATCATCTGGACACACACATGAATCCTATCAGCACAAAGAAATAACATGAGAGGTTGTATCTCCTGGACCTATCAAATCACCCTACTCAAAATGTCGGTTACAACTTAGGCCTTACTTAGAGTCAACTAAGTCATAGGTGAAGTAATAGAAGTTAACCTATTCACAACTTCTGCTATTAGCCCGCTAAGCCCAAGAAGCTCCTAATATCTGATGGATTCCAAGGTATAGGCCAATCTCTAATCACCTTAGTCTTAGTAGTGTCCACTTTAATACCATCAACTGGACAACACGGCCTAGAAAGACAATCCCTTACAACCAAACTCCCACTTCTCCTATTTAGCATCCAACTTTCTTCCTTGAACTTTGTAGTCTCAAATGACTCACACGCAATAACTCAATAGGGAAATGAGCCATCATATCATCACCAAAACTGCCATAAGCCTATTATAGTAAGGGATAAAGGATCTTATTCATGAGAATTATAGGCATACCCAGTGCGCTACTCCAACTAAAGGACACCACCCCAAATTTGAAATATTGGAAAGGAACATTCATGGCCTTATTTACCACCACCAACAATTCTATAAACAAAACAACTTAGGTTCAACACCTCCAATTCTCATAGGATGACAAATACAACCCCTTAGAGACTAATTGTATCTTAAGACATGAAATGGACCTACCTCCCTTGCCACTATTTTGACAATCTCCCACTCAAGAATGGGCTCATTAGCGATATGAGATCTAGCTTTATGGGTTCTACCATCCTTGAAGACACAACATGCATGCAACCATTCCATCCCTATAATGATATCAAAATTCACTATACCCACTACAACAAGCCATAAATCAAAACCAAATACAATACAACTTCAGATCAATACCTATAAAGCTTCCAGCAATAATATACCAAACAAAAAGATATACACCAAAGATCCACTCAACAATTTTGGGACACAAAAAGCCCCACTAGTGACCAAAAAGAATAGAAAAGAAATAGTGGTACTCTGGGGCATTAATATAAGCACATCAAAGCTAAAAGAAAATTTCAACATACCGGTAGCAATATCGGGCGCCTCATCCCTTCCTTGAGAGTCTTGATCAACATCACCACCCTTACTCTTGTATGGACCATGTGGGCAATCCATATCTGTGCCTATCTCACCATACCTAAAGCATATACCTATCTTTCTCTAACACGAGCCACCATAGTCCATCCTACATGTAGGGCACTTGGGATTAGTCATCCCCCCATCAACTTCTTTGCTCTTATTGCGTTTATGAGGGAAAAACTTAACCTTATGACCCATCTTCCCACAACCATAACAAACATTAGTACCTCTCAAGCATTGGCCATCATGGCCCCTATGTCATGACCTAAGCCTAGGTCCTAGATGTGACACCGTGAATGGTCATGGCCCCTATGTCTTGATCCAAGCCTAGGGCCTAGACGTGACACCATGAATGGGGAACTCAAAGAAACCCTAAACAAGCCTCTTAACTTGTCATTACACATCCTTGGTTGTGGAAGCATATAAAAGACATATAGAGTAGGAATAGGGGCAATGAGGCTAAGGAAAAGCTTGCATGAACATCATAATCAGGAGATAAGAGTCAAAGCTCATACAATAGATATATTTCTCTAATAAACACCTCTAAATACATAGATAGAGCAGGGCCCAAGACAAAGTAAGTGGGATCACCCTTATAGTCAAAATAGAACATAAGAAAGTGTCTCAATACATAGATAATAGCAACATAGACTAAGGTCCCCGAAGTGGAGGACTCACTAACTAGCTTTGATTAGAACTGATCTAGCCATATGGACGAGGATGATGTTTAGCTTTAGCACTAGTTCCTACATGGTGATATCATCTAGGCAAGAGTATGTGTTAGTTCATTTGAATGTACTAAGTATGTGGGATGTAATACAACAATAGATAGATATCATACTGAAAATGCATACATTAGAATATAGACCTAGTGTAACAATATGACATGTATGATTAATACGTAAGTAAAACATGTTTAAGTAGCTGATGCTCATATCGAATATCATATGTGTAGAAGAGACCAATAAGTATCCCAACTTTGTTGGGAGATGCCATACACACTTGGACACCCTAGGAACAAGGTACATACTACTCACATGGTTGATGCCATTCATACCTGGACATCCTGGTAGCAAGGTACATACCCCTCACATGGTTGATGGAATTCACACCTTGACATCCTAGTGGCAAGATACATACCCCCCACTTGGTTATATGAGCTTCTATACCGCCCGAATCTGGCATGGTCTAATGCAACACATTATATAGAACATATATCATGTACATAAGCTCATGTCATCATCATATAGTCAATCATTCATATCTCATAATTTGGACTTTCATTTCCACAAGAAATCCTAGCCAGACATTTTATCAAACACTTAGGGGGTGTAATAGGGGTAAAAGACCATGCAATAAGGAGATAAACTCATGCAAGAAAATTTGTAATAAAATTACCAACCAACACCTTACAATACCCCAAAACATTTACATCTAAAACCTTTATCAAATCAAATATTAGATCCAAGATTTAGAACTCAAAACATGCTAAAAATAAACTATACTTTCATGAACTAAAATCACTGTGCAGTAAATTTCTCAATATACAAGACCCACATGTAAAATCAACATTAAATCATGCAATATTAGTAAAAAAGAGGCTTAGGAAACATGGGTGAAAGGACCTAATGGTTCAACACCACATACCTTAGCTTTGGAGAGTTCTTGGTGAAGATTGATGATGAAGGCATGAAGCTTGAAGAATAACCTTGAAGGAAACCTTAGATTTGGATGAGGGTTTGGGACATGAGTTTAGGAAATGAAAATATGACTAAGTGTTTGTCTGACTATTGGGAAATGTTTTGGGTGATATGAGGTGATATTTTGCTAAGTATAGGTATAAACAAGTTTGGAAAAACTTGGGCACAACACTTAGAAAAATTTGTACGAACTAAACAAAATAGGCAGAAAAATACACCAGTGCGCGTCGTGAAGAGGACACATACTGCTCTTTGGAAATTATAATTTTGAAAATCAAAATTGCTAATCTTTCAGTTTTAAATTGGGGGTAGACCCTTTTTCACCTAATTTTGACTGCCTGATCACAAATATAAACTTGAATTTCTGAAATAACGTATGGATTTAAAGATATATGCAAATTAAAATTCTAAGAATTTGGAGGCATGTTTTGGGGCAATTTTTTTTGGGGCTCATTTCAATATATCCCTATTGGGAACATTCATCTCCGAATAGAAATGAGACGTATAAGACAAGAGTAATCCTGAACAAATCAGCCCCAACAAGAATGCAACATAACATGTAAAACACCATTTTTAAATTCTCAACATAAATGTAAAATCATCATAATTTTATCAACATAAACATGAATGTGTATGAATGAGATAGGGGATGAAATGTAAGACTTGAAATCACATATGGGACTTAGGATTTGTACCTCATCCTTGAGTGGAGTGGAAAATATAAAGATACCACTTTTGCATGTCTATTTCGCCCTCTCATGTAGAACTTTCAATTGGTTGGTTCCTCCAAAGGACCTTAATGGATGCCACCTCTTTATTACTCAATCTCTTCGCTTGCTTATCCAAAATCTGAATCAAAACCTCCTCATAAATCAATTTATCCTTGACAACACTCAACAATCAAGAGGCACAATGCCATTAGGATCACCTACACACTTTCTCAACATAGAAATATGGAATAACGGATGAACCAAATTCATTTCACTAGGCAATTTCAATTCATAAGCTACCTTGCAAACCCTCTTTATCACCTCATGACGACCAACATACCTTGGACTCCACATACCCTTTTTACCAAAATAGACCAGACCTTTCATTGGAGAAACTTTCAAATAAACCCAATCACCCAGCTGGAATTCTAGGTCTTTTCTTCTTACATTGACATATCATTTTTGTCGACTATGGTCTATCCTCAACCTTACCCTAATCATCCTCACCTTCTCACGTGCATCTATAAGCAGATTTGGCCCCAATAGAGCCACCTCTCCAACCTCAAACCAACAAATCGACGACCGACAATGTCTCCTATAAAGAGCATCAAAAGCAACCATACCGATGCTAGAGTGATAGCTATTGTTGTACGAAAAATCAATAAATAGAAGATGGTCATCCCAACTACCTTTAAGTTCTAAGACCCAATCTCTAAGCATATCCTCAAGAGTTTGAATTGTCCTTTCGGCTTGGCCATCCGTTTGAGGGTAGAAGGTGGTACTAAGGTGACTTTGGTACCAAGACCCCTTTGAAACCTCAAAAAGTGCAAAGTAAGTTGTTCACCCTAATCCGATATAATGGATAAAGGAACCTCATGTAATCTCACTAACTCATGGATGTACAACTTTGCATATATTCAACTCCATATATAGTCTTGACCGGTAGAAAGTGAGCCGATTTTGTCATCCTATCAACCACCATCCATATGGAATCAAAAACCTTTCCATTCTTAGGCAACCTAACCACGAAGTATATATCAGTCACCTCCTATTTCCAAGTAGGAAACTCTATGCCTTGGCTTAGGTCACCCGACCATTGATGTTCGACTTTCACTTATTGACGCAGAAATAAATTTGGAAATGTCCCTCTTCATGCTTCCCTACTAATGCACTTCCCTCAATTCTCTATACATGTTGGTTGAAATGGGGTGGATAGAGTAAGAAAAAGTATAGGCCTCATCAAGGATGCTCTCCCTCAAACAATCAACACATGGAACATATAACCTATATTGATATCTAAGCACTCCATCTCTCCCTTGGGAGAAAACTTCTATTTTTGCCTTCTTTTACCAAGGCTTTCAATTCAAGAAAGGAGGAGTCTAGATCTTGTTTTGCTATTACCTCATCAACCAAGAACATTTAGAACCAACAACAACAACTACACCATTACCCACATCTTCCAACCTAACCCCAAATCTATCAAATCTATGCACCTCCCTAACTATCTACCTATCATCTCCATCCACATAAGATAGGTACCTATAAACACCCGAATCAAAGCATTCACCATAACATTTGCCTTACCTGGATGAAAATGCACACTCATGTCATAGTCCTTAAGAAGTTCTAGCCACCTTCTTTGTCTTAATTTGAGATCTTTTTGAGTGAAAACATATTGGAGGCTTTTATGATCATGAAGACATTGACATGCACCCCATACAAATAATGACATCAAATCTTTAATGTAAACACCATGGCATCCAATTCAAGATAATGGGTATGGCAGTATTTTCATGCACTTTGAGTTGTGTAGAGGCATAGGCTATGACGTTACCATTTTGCATTAGCACACAACCCAAACCAACTCTAGATGCATCACAATACATAATAAAACCCTCAAACTCCTCTGGTAATGACAATATAGGAGTGGACACAAGTCTATCTTTTAATGTTTGGAAGCTCTTCCCACATTCATCTGTCCACGCAAACATAACTTTCTTTTGAGTCAATTTTGTCATAGGGGAAGCAATTGAGCAGAACCCATTAACAAACCTTCTATTGTAACCCGTAAAGCCCAAGAAACTCCTAATATCTGACAGGATCAATGGTCTAGGCCAATTCTGAATAAAATCGATCTTTTTAGGATCATCCATAATACTATCCCCCAATACCACATGACCCAAGAATGCAACCTCCTTCAACCACAATTCACATTTTTCATTTTTAGCATACAATTTCTCCTCCCTCAATATTTGCAACACCACCCTCAAATGACCCATATGCTCCTCCCTACTATATGAATAGGTCAAAATATCATCAATGAAGACCACAACAAAGGAATCAAGTTAGGGCTTGAAGACCCTATTCATCATGTCCATGAAGATAGATGGTGCATTAATCAACCTAAAAAATATTACTACAAATTCATAATGCCTATATCTAGTTCGAAAGGCTGTCATGGGATATCATACTCCTTCACTCTCACTTGATGGTACCCAGATCGAAGATCAACCTTAGAGAAAAAGCCATCCCCTTGCAATTGGTCAAACAAGTCATCAATTCTTGAAATACGATATTTATTCTTTACAGTGACTCTATTGAGTTGTCAATAGTTCATGCACATTCTAAGTGACCCATCTTTCTTCTTTACAAACAACACCAGTGCACCTCAAGATGAATAGCTTGGTCTAACAAATCCCTTTTCCAACAAATCTTTCAATTGCTTCTTTAACTCCTTCAACTCTGCCCAGGCCATACGGTAAGTGGGAATAGAGATAGGTTAAATGTCTGGAAGGAGATCTACGCCAAAATCTATCTCCCTTTCATGAGGGACACTAGGAAGGTCATTTGGGAAGATGATGTGTTGTCAAAATATATCACATTTGACGCCTAAAACAAGGGTTTTTGTGAGTTTGTAATGCGACTTTTTATGTTTTTTATGTGTTTTTATGTTATTCTTGCGGATAAGTTAGATTAGCATGATTTTGAAGAAAAGTTACAGATTTTGCTGAAACATAGGACATACAAGCTCACCTACGACTTGTAGTCTAGGCTACGAGCCTACTTACAACTTATAGCCTAAGCTATGAGTCATAGGGTGTGTCATATAAGGAGACGAAGACCAAAAATTCAGAAATCTTCCAAGTGATAGTCACTCCTATGAAGCTATCCTACTAGTCATATGGCGCACTATGACTCATATAGGTGGGATCATAGCAAGAACCAGAGAGCCACAATGTTAGACCAAAACCTGTGTCCAAGGCTATGAGACAAGCATACGAGTCATAGCCCAAGCCACTACTCATACAATGGGTCGTAGCAGTTGAGTCCAAGATACCAAGACCCTGATACGAGACCCGAATTATGACTCATAGGTCACACTACGAGTCACATGTGAGACATACCAACTGTCAACTATCTTTTCTGCATATTTTTTAGGATTTATTTTTGTACACTATAAATACTTTAAGTGAGGTTTCCATTTCAAAAAAA
>JAOTQJ010000102.1:6636516-6665746 GCA_025642045.1 Solanum sejunctum
AGTTGGGCTAAGCTGTAGAGGGTGTTCCTAGAAAGATATTTCCCAAGGTCAAAAAAGTTGATGCTTAAGGAGCAAATTACCAACTTTGAGAAATTGCCTGGAGATTCTCTTAGAACTATATGGGAGAGATCAACAAAATACAAAATTGTTTTTCTTGATTAACCATTTGAGCTAGTAGTCTAAAGAATGAAACAAGTAGTGAAGACCAATAGAGGATGGGGTCAGAGAAAGCTTGGTAATACAAAGAGTTCTTGTGTTGTTACCATAAATAGTGACCAAGAAAAAGTAAATGAAGAGATTATGGAGCAAGTTACTCAACTTCGTAGGAGCATGGATTATTTTTTGAAGTAAAACCAAGTTAGTATGAAGGCAATAGCTTACCAACCCCCAACAACTTTTTTGTATTATAATCAACTCTTTGATCAGGATGCATGTTATATAAGTAACCCCCAAGGGTCCAACTCAGACTATTGGAGGCAAAGTTCCGGGAATCAAGGTCAAAACATCAATCGAGATATAACATACAGAGATAATAGGGGTGGATACTATGAGAGAGGAAGAATGTCGAATGCAGAATAGGGAAGAAGAGAAGGCTATAGGAATGGTCCCTATGTACAACCACATAATCGTGACACTGGATCGAGTAATTTGAGGATTAAAGAAATGTTCAATAAATTACTGAAGAAGGCCGATCACCATAACCAAATTTTGAAAGGGATGAAGACCGATATATGAAGCATAAATTAGAACATTGAGTCTCACTCTGTGGCAATCAATCAACTTAAGCAATAATTCAGGCAACTATTTTCATAGTTGAACCAATGCCAGTAGAGCACCGTACCTAAGAATGAAGGGCATTGCATGTCCATGATGACTAGGAGTGGAAAAAGCATTGTAGACCCCTCTATGGCAATTGTTGATGATAAAGTTGAGGAGAGAGCCATTAATAGCAAGGTGATGAGTGAGGAAGAAGATCTAAGGAGTAAGGGAGTGGAGGACCAAGAGGTGGGTGAGCATGAGAAAGCCAAATCAATCCCAAAACCTCCTCCTCCATTCTTACAAATGCTTAAGAAGAAGGAAGAAGATGGCAAGTTCAAACATTTCTTGTCAATGTTCAAACAACTATCCATCAACATTCCTCTGTTGAAAGGGTTGGAGAAAATTCCTAGATACGCCAAATATATGAAGGATTTGGAAAAAAAGAAATGCACCTTGAGCCAATAGCTTTCACAAGAGCTCCGACAATGTAGTGCAATCATAACCAAATTTGTTATGAAAAAGCATGAGGACCTTAGTGCATTCACAATTCCTTGCACTATTGGTGAAGTTTAATTCGCAAGAGCACTCTATGACTTAGTACCTAGTATCAATCTAATGACTCTTGCCGTATTCAAAAAGCATGACCTTGGCACTCCTACCCCGACGAGAATGAGATTGCTCATGGCAGATCAAACTATTAATAATACTAAGGGAATCCTGCTGCATGTGCTTGTTAAAGTTGATAAATCTATTTTTTTGACATATTTGATGATTCTTGACTGCAAGATTGAATTTGTTGTACCCATCATTTTGGGGAGACCTTTTCTGGCCACTGACAGAGTGCTGGTTGATATTGATTCATATCAACTTCAATTTAGTATGAATGACGCTAAGGTCATATTCAATATTCGCCAATCCTTAAAACATCTGGATGAGTTCAAGAGCAAGGTGTGGACCATTGATGATTGTTAATGAAGGACAATGACAAAGTCGATCCACAATGTTAAACAATGTGCTTCTTGGAAGGTAACCCAAGCATTTTGATGATTATTTGTTTGTTTAGTACATAGGGTAGTAGTTGTCGGTTTTAAATTAGAAGACAATGATGCAATTGTAATATTTTTGAGGATTTCTATGCTTTAAGACTTGGTTTACAGGTAAGAATTGAAAGAACTAAAGATCTTTACAAAATAGGAACTAGAGCAGCTTCTATGAGCAGGCCTATGTTTCATAGCCTCCTCTATGACTCAAAGTCATGCATCGTAGAGGGAAATGGCGAGTATCTAAATTTTGCACATACACTATGATCTAACCTTACGATTTATAGGATCCCCTACGAGTCATAAGAGGGGTTTGTAGTTCCCAGGAATGATTCCTAATTTTTTACCAAGTGTGAGACTGATATGAGATCGGGACCTACGTGCCATCGGAGGACTTTTGATTTGTAATCAGGTTCTCATATCCCTGATCAGGAGATTTTTAAAAAAAGTCATGATTTGCTTATGTAAGGGGTCAAAACCATATTTGACCAGCAAAAAAACTCAAATTTCCTAACACTAAGATGACAGAAATCCCCTATTTCACTCAGTAACTCCTTCTCTGACCAAAAGCCCAGCAACCTATAACATTTTAGGATGAAAAATCTGGCAAGGTTATTGTTCTTTAAGGTTTCTATGTGATTTTGAGTCTCCTTTTCTTTGGTTTACTTCTCCAATAGATTGGTAAGCTCTTTGGTTATATTTCACAATCTTTGGTTATGAGTTTGTTCTGTATACAAGTACATGTTTGGTTGGATCATGTTTAATCATGCCATTCAGTGATTATTGAGTTAGACTATATCTAGGGTTTTTAAGCTTTAAAGAGTTGAGTTGTGAATCAAACCTTGTTGAAATTATTGAGTGAGTGATTGTGAATGTGAAGTTTTTAATCCATGTTATGTAATGTGTGATTGTTGCCCTCTCATAGTCTAAATGGTTGTTGGATTTGGAATTTAGAAAGTGTGAGTGTGATGCCAATGATGTAGCATGTGGGATTTGATTGAATTGTTATGTATGAAAATTTCATCCTTTAGAGTATTTTATATTTGTCAAGTGTTAGTTTGCAAAGTATATTGTTTTCAGTGTGTTTGACATAATGTCGAATCAATTTCAACTCTTAGGGATGATGGTCATTTTGAATGTCTGATCTTGAGATGGAATTGATTATGTGCTATGTGGATTTGTATTGCACTTATATGCCAAATTTTATTTGAATTGTGTGGTTGATTTCTGCTTTGTGTGGGAAAAAGTTAGGAATTACAGGTGACTTCTGTGCTTACTACGAAGCTCTCCTACCACTGATAATTGCCTATATGAGCCATAGTAGCCTTTCATAGCAAGCATCAGTCACCTGTAATTCCTTCATGTTTCTCATACGAGATCTACATACGACTCGTAGAGCCTGCTATGACTCATAGTCAGGGTCTCATAAGCTTTGCTAAGTTTTGAAAATGTTTTTGGAAATAGGTACAAGACCAAGACTATGACTCATAGGGTGACCTACGAGTTGTAACTATATCTCGTATCTATGATCACAAAGTATTTTTGAAGGAACACTGTATCTACGAGGCCAGTATATGACTCGTAGGTCACCTTATGAATTGTAATTTCACTGGTATCTACAAACTGGCAGTTGTATCAGTACTTGATCTAATTTTAGTTAGTTTTTATCCATTGTTCTTTGTTGTATGTTTAATTACCTAAAACATCTTGATGCTCAAATGGGTCATTGGTTCATTTGCAGATACTATGTCTCCAAAGGACAAGTGAGCTATTCAAACATTCATACGGAAATTAGTAGATGAGTCTTCTGAGACCAAGAGATTAGAGGGCTCAATAGAGGTGCATAGGGTCAGAATAGACCCCATGGAAAATGTGCCTCAGACCCGAGCATGTTATACTCTAGAGCCAATGGAAGTGAGTAGTGCCTCACTTTATGAAGAGGAGGTACAAAAGGTTGAGAAAAATGGTTTGGGTAATAGATTGCAATAGATGACTCTTACATATTCCGACTCTGAGTTAGAGTCTGAAAGCACCTCTCAATCTCACAAGAAGAAGCCTAATCTCAGCCCTCAGCCAACCCTAGATGGTGTGATATAGGCATGAAGGAAATATATGACCAGGGATTGGAGAATAAGGGGCAAGGCAAGCTGGTCCTCCAATTTCATGAAGAGTCTAGATTGAACACCGTGGGACTAGACAAATTACACGGATTGGATGCTAGGTTGGACGATCATGGACTATGATGGACTACACAATAGGCAACTATGCCTCTTTTATTGTCAGTGAGTTCTATGCGACATATCTTGCTATATTCTGTCGGGCACTGCTGAAGAACAAGAAGTCAATTAAGTAGCCTAGGCTATGAGTTATGACAGTTCAGGGGAGAAAGGTTGATATCTCGAAGGAGACAATCAGATGAGTGTAGTTTGGGACCATTTATAAAGTACCACAGTCGACCGTAGAGTATGATAGCCATATTGATCAAATGAGAAGAGTGTTGACTGGGAAGGATGTCAAGTTGAGGACGGAGCTTCTTCGATAGATTGCCATCCAGATTTGTAAGGTGGGTGTCGAGCCAACATGGGTCATAAACCACGCCAATCCAATAGTTAAAACCTACCTCTCCTTCTGGGCTAAGTTTCAGTGGTCTATTATCCATTAGCGTATCAGGATAACCTTTATGGATAATGTGATCAACCTCAAGAGATCCATATTATTGGCCAGCATTCTAGCTGGTTATTCTATCGATTAGGCCAGGATTATATCGGAGCAGATCCATAAGTCTATAGCTCGGACAAACACCTCACTGCCATTTCTAGTTCTGATCCATCAATTATATAGTGTAGCAGGTATTCCTATAGACCGCCACCAGGACCCACATGTTGAGGCCATACGCACTATGGATCCCAGCCTGATAAAGGTTGAGGAGAACCCAATGGCTTTACCATGAGCAGCTCTTCCATCTATCCCAAAGGCATTTTTGGACAAGCCTCTAGTTCCAGGTTCACCTCCAGCTCCTACGAGCACTACTTTGGCTGCTATAAAGCTCATGCTAATGGTCGGGATTGAGTCTACACCATCCTCTAGCACTCTAGCACTAGAAATAGCTACTTTACAAGTGTACCCTCTTTTTAGTCCAACTACTTTTTATGCTTTATTGTGCAGGGTGGCTATAACAGAGAGCAAGGTCCATGAGTTTTTAGCACGACTCCAGCCATTGATTGATTAGACTTTTTAGGATTTTGAGGAAAGGACGATGGTGTTTGCCCAAGATTTAGTTGATGAGAGTGTCCGAGCGATAGATGCCCAGGTAAATGCCTTCTGAAATAAGGTCCATAGGATTCTCAAGTGAGCTAGGCCTATTGATGCCATTGCAGTGACTGAGGAGTCAGCCAAATTCAAGGCCAACTTACTACAGATGTTGGTAGCCCCCATTGTAGCCATAGAGGTAGCACTGGTAGGTGATGAGGCATTTGATTGTCTCACCGATCATCCCAACATCCTTGGGAAGAGTCCCTTTAAGTATGCTAATCTAGAGCCTACCCCAAAAAGGCCGATTCCTGAGGAGAAGGAGCCCATACCAAAGGAGGTAATGCAGGAGTGGCTACTGTTGGTGACCATTCAGAGAGAGATAGAGCAGAGATCGCCCTACGTGAAGAGGCCACATCAGGAGTAGCTACAGCCCAGGTAGCTGAGAAGGAGAGGCAGACCCAGGACCACGCAGACCAGCCCGAGACTGGTGTATGAGCACCATGATGTTTGAACACTTTTGACCTCAACTCTTAATTTTCTTTATGGATACTCTATCTTTTTGTTAGACAATATTATTTTTATTTTGGTTTTTGTTGATGTTCTTATTGGATAATGCTTTCATTTTGGTTTTGGATATTAGTTTTGTTAACTGTTAGTTTTGAATGTATATATATCTATGTTATGTTTTCATATGTCCGACTTTCTTTGTGTTGTTACTTTGAGGACAAAGTGTCCTGTTTTGGTGGTGGGGGAAGTTATGGACTAAGGTGAAGTCTGAGTAGCCTCATCCATAACTTTCTCTATTTTTGATCCCAAGGTTTTCTTGCCATGTTTCTTTTTCTTGTGGATGCTTAATTTTCTGTTTAACAGGCATGTTTTAGGAAGTATAGATAATTTGTAAATGCATAGTAATGTTATCTTTTGGCATATATATAGTTCTTAGATTTTATTTAAACTTTTGATGGAAAATTGGGTACCCTCAAAATTTTTGAGGTTGTGATTATTGATGCATTCATACATTTTTGAGTATATATCAATGTTTTTATTGAAATTAAGGTAAATTAAGACTGAAAGCATGACCAGTTAGCCTATACTTGATTGTGGATACAAATGTCATGTCTATTATGAGTGTATTTTGCTTTCTTCATGCATCCTGTATAGACTTAAAACTTGCCTTGTTACTGTAAGATTGGTTTAGGTAATATGGTGGAGATGGAAATGATCTTAGGCCCTTGTTCTTTTAGTGAAATCACTTTTAGCCTAAATGATCCACCAAATAAGTGAGTGAATCCCTTGTCCTAAATTTTTGAGCATCTCATGCACCCATTCTTTCTTGACACTCTTCTGACTTAACCTTGTTTGATGAAACACCTTGATATTGGCCCTGGTCTATCCTTTAACATGTGAACCTTGATTGAGGCCAAAGGCCTAAGTTGATCGTGGCTGCACTTGGTGGCCCTGGTTTGAGGCATAAATATTTTGAACTTCATCTAAGGCTAAAAGCCTAAGTTGAGGGTGACCGTTATTGTGATAAAGTAATGATAATAAAGTGGTTAATTGGGGAATTAAGAAAGAAATAAGAAAACATGAACCGACTGAAGAAAAAGAAGAAAAGTGCCTTAAATTGAGAAAAAAGATTAAAAAAATGAGTTTCAAATAAGGCACATTTTAAAAAGAGAAAGAAAGCACTGGATAAAAGTTCAAAACAGGAGAATACAGGGGGATTGATTATTTAATAGGTTGGATTATGAAAGCAAAAAGTGTTGGTAAACATGGTTAAAGGATAGCTTTATTCACTATTTGCCAAAAATACCATACGAAAGCCCCCTGAACCTATGTTACAAGCTCTTAAATCATAAAGTGATCCAAATCCACTGTCACTTAACTGAAAGATGAGCATAGGGGCAAGTTTATGATGTTAGTAACTGTGCATGAATTTCAATTGTGAGAGTGAGAATGCTTCGTCAGTCCCCGAATTATAAATGCTTTTGAGTGAGTATGAGGGACTTCTTTCTAGTGAGGGCATTTGCACTACTTGAGTAGCATCTGACTATACCATTGATTGTGAAAGGTTGATTCACTTTAGGTTATCATAGATGGGTTGCCAAGTATCTCATTGTGTTCTTATTTTGTTGACTAACTCTAAAATCCTATTTTGAAAATGGTAGTTGGGTACCCAAATCAGAGGAGTTAATATATATTCCATTAGTATAGCTACTCTGTATTTCTCTTTGTCTGCATAGAGCGAGTCATTGCTTGAGGACAAGCAATAATTCAAAGTTATAGGTGTTGATGTGTTGTGAAAATATAACACATTTGATGCCTAAAACAAGGGGTTTTGTGAGTTTTTAATGTGACTTTTGTGGTTGTTATGGTTTTTTGTGTTATTCTTGCACAAAAGTTAGGTTGGCATGATTTTGAAGAAAAGTTGCAAATTTTGTTGAAGCATAGGAGATATGAGCCTACCTACGAGTCGTAGCCCAAGCTATGAGTCATAGGGTGTGTCATAGAAGGAGAGAGAGACCAAAAATCTACAAATATGCCAAGTGAGGGTCACTCCTACGAGGCCATCCTACGAGTTATATGACACACTATGACTCGTACAAGTGGGATCGTAGGAAGAATCAGAGAGCCAAAATGTTGGACCAAAAACTTAAGGTCAAGGCTACGAAACAAGCATACGAGTCATAGCCCAAGCAATGGTTCATACCAGTTGGTCATACCAGTTGAGTCCAATACGCAAAGACCATGATATGAGACCCTGATTACACCCTACGAGTTATATATGGGAGATACACCAGCTGCCAACTGTATTTTCTGCATATTGTAAGGGTTTATATGTTTACACTATAAGTACTTTAAGTAGGTTTTTCATTTCAAAGACCTCACATTAGAAATTTAGAATTTGTCTCTAAAATATTCTCTCAAGAATATTTTAAGGTTTCACTTCAGATTATTGTTTTCTCTTTGAAAACCCATTTTTGGGATTGAAAATCTTGTTCTATCACTTTGGAAATCTACAAAGCTTGTGGGTTTGCAACTTGGGTGTCTTCAACTTCCATTATTGTTGGTAAAATTCTCAATTATGTCATTTATTTGCATATTTGTATGTTTTGCGTTAGCCATTAGTAGCTAATCACCTACAACTTGGGGTTATGAGAACTATAGGTCGTTACTTGAGATGAACTAGGTTGTTTGGACTTCTATGATTAGGGTTTTGTATATATTGTCTATTTCCCCTTATTATTAATGTTGTTTGGTGGTGGATGACACCAAATCCCGCCTACTATCACGATCCCGACGAAGGTAGTGCTGAATAGGAAAAGGGAAGTAGATGATAGGATTCGGTTGATGTGTTCCCATCTAATTGACCAACATGACCAATTGGAGTTTGACTGGGACATTAGCTAATTGCTAGTTGGCATGCCATGGTAGTCGACCAAACGCCATGGGGAAATTTGACATTTACTTTCACAATAGGGCTGGAAGAACCTAAGTTACCGTCCTGCATCCAAATCACCAATTGTAGTTATGTTATCTAGGTTAATCTAGTCAATAAACCATGGGGAATACAATTCCCAAGTTATCCCCAAAATTGAGTTTTTTCTCCCATTTTAATAAGTGTTTATTTTATTTTGTTTTTGAATCATAAAAAAAAAACCTTATTTAGAGATTTTAGTCATAAATACTAGAAATGATTAATAGTGAAGTCTTGTAGGCAGAGCCCTGTATTCCGTGTGGATTCGACCCTAACTTTGGTTGGGTTAATTACTGATAGCGACCGCTTTCTTATTGGAGCATAAACATCATCAGAAAACATAACAAAACTCTTTTACAACCAAAACTGACTCAACAGAAGGGACCTTGGACTCCATATCTTTAGACCTCATGAGATGATACAAACACCCCTTCGAAATAAACGTATGAACTTTAATGCATGAGTTGAACCTAACGCTTACTACTACATCATGACTTTCCCACTCAAGGACAGGTTTATTTGGGAATAGAAACTTGACCCTACGGGTTCTACAATGTGTAGAAGCATAGTATACATGCGACCAATCCATCCCAAGAATAACATCAAAATCCACCACATCTAATTTAATAAGATCACAAGCTAAGTTTTTATGCAGGATGAAAATTGGACAATTTTTGTACACCCTCGTAGCAACAATAGATGCACCAATAAGAATAGACACCTCATATGACTCATGCAAAAACTTCGACCCAACATGGAACTTTTTAGCAACCAAAGAGGTAACAAAGCAAAGGGTGGCACCCGGATCAATCAAAGCATATAAATTAAGATCAAAGAGTTTCAACATAAAGGTAAGAACATCGAAGACCTCACCAACCCCTTGTCTCCCATATAGAGAATAATATCGATTGTTCCTTGGGGCACCACCTTGAAGACCACCGCTACCCAAGGGAACCACATTTGCACCTCAAACTTTGCCACGGTTACTTGGACATTCTATCCTCTTGTGACGAAGCTCCCAACATTCAAAGCATGCATTGGAACCCCTCAAACATGGGCCCCTATGAGTCTTTCCACATCTAGGACACACATCATTAGGGTCCATTCCACCCACACCATGACACCTAGGGAAGTCATTGGCAAACCCCTTATTAGTAGTATGAGGAGGCCCTTGGATTTAATGAAATCTAGTATTTTTTTGAAACCTAATCTCAAAATGGGCCCTCTTGGCCTCATAACCCTTCCTCTTTCTCAACTTTTCTTCCTCTATTTTCTCAACATAAGTCATCAATCGAGACGAATCCATTTCACTAATTAGCACGGCGGACCGACATGCTTCACTCACCAAGTCGGAGACCTCCAACACAAATTTATTCATCTTTGATCTAGGTTCGGCCACCAAGTAAGGAGCATACTTGAAAGTTCATTAAATTTGAGGTCACACCCTCACACTCATAGCACCTTGTTTCAAGTTCATAAACTCTACCTACTTTGCTTTCCTAAGCTCAAGAGGGAAAAACTTATTAAGGAAGACCTATTTGAATTCCTCCTAAAGCACCACATAACTTTTACCCATCTCTCCCTTCCATTGATCATACCAAAATTTGGCTACCCCTTTGAGTTGGTATGCCGCCAACTCTACCTTTTTAGTCAGCCCAAAACCCATGATATTCAAGATTTTGTCGACCTCATCAATGAACTCTAGTAGATCTTCATCCACCTTTCACCCATAGAAGACTGGAGGATTCATCCTCATGAAATCTCTTACCCTAGCTCCTGGGGTAGTTGCATTAGGGTCTTTGGCTCTTGTTGGACTTAATTAGCCACCACTTGGGCAAGTATAGTAAGAGCATCTCGGAGCTCACCTTTGGTGGGTTGCTCCTCGGGAGTTTGGACACATCTTCCTCTAGTGTTTTGCATGATCTAGCATAGCAAAGAACAATCGTCATGGGGAAATACTTACAACAACTCTATAGAAATACTAAGAACATTAAGAAGGAAAACATTTCCTAAAACAGCTCATAGCCTCCTACTCATAGTAATGGCACGCATCACAAGCATGAATAAGAATCAACAAAGTTTGTTGGACTCCAAGGATCAAATAACCTAGTGCTCTAATACCATGTTTGTCATGACCCAAGCCTAGGGCCATGACGTGACACGGTGAATGGGGAACCCAAAGGAACCCCAGATAATCCTCTTAACTTGTCATTACACATCCTTGGTTGCGGAAACATATAAAAGACATAAAGAGTAGGAATAGGGGCAATGGTGCTAAGGGAAAACTTGTATGAACATCATAATCAAGAGACAAGAGTCAAAGCTCATAACA
Organism: Solanum sejunctum; assembly: GCA_025642045.1. Classification (NCBI taxonomy): domain Eukaryota; kingdom Viridiplantae; phylum Streptophyta; class Magnoliopsida; order Solanales; family Solanaceae; genus Solanum; species Solanum sejunctum. The sequence continues at coordinate 6,647,378 of JAOTQJ010000102.1, forward strand.
TAGATACATAACTTGTCCAACTAACACCTCTAAATATATATAGGGCGGGGGCCAAGACAAAGTAACCAGGCTCACCCTCATAGTCAAAATAAAATATAAGAAAGTGTTTCAATAGATAGATAATAGCAACATAGACTAAGGTCCCCCAAGTGGAGCACTCACCAGCTACCTTTGAGTAGAGCCGATCTAGCCATGTGGATGAGGAGGATGATAAACTTAAGCACCGGTTCCTACATGGTGATATCGTGTAGGGGAGAGTGTGCGTTTGTACATTTGAATGTACTAAATCTGTGGAATATAATGCAATAATAGGTAGACATCATACTCAAAATGCATACATTAGACAATAGGCCTAGTATAACAATATGACATGTATGATCAATGCGTAAGTAAAACATGCTTAAGTAGCTTATGCTCATATCGGATACCATATATGTAGAAGAGACATAAATAGAATCCCAACTTTGGTTGGGAGATGTCATTCACACCTGGACACCCTGGTGGAAAGGTACATACCCCTTAAATGGCCGATGCCATTCACACTTAGACACCCTGGTGGCAAGGTACATACCTCTCACATGGTTGATGCCATTCACACCTGGACATCCTGGTGGCAAGGTACATACACCTCACATAGTTATCCGGGCTCCTATACCCCCCGAACTAGACATGGTCTAATGCAACACATTATATATAACATACATATCATGTACATAAGCTCATTTCATCATCATATAGTCAATCATTCATATCTCATGCTTTGGACTTATATTTCCATAAGAAACCCTAGTCGGACATTTTATCAAGCATTTGGTATGTGTGTAATGGGGGTAAAAGACCATGCAATTTGGAGATGAAATCATGCAAGAAAATCTGTAGTAAACCATCAATCAATATATTGCAACATCCCTAAGACATTAACATTAAAATCCCTCATCAAATCCAACAATGGATCTATGATTTAGAGCTTAAAACATGATAAAACAACCATATATTCATGAACTAAAATCACTATGTAGTAAATTTCTCAATATATAAGACTCATATGTAAATCATGCAATATTAGTAAAAAGGAGGCTTAGGTACCATTGGTGAAAGGACGCAATGGTTCAACACCACATACCTTAGCTTTGGAGATGTACTTGGTGAAGATTGAAGATGGAGGCTTGAACCTTGAACAAGAATCTTGATGGAAACCATAGCTTTGGATGAAGGTTGGGGACTTGAGTTTGGGGAGTGAAAATATACTAACTGCTTCAGTAAGTATTGGGAAATTTTTTGGGTGATATAAGGGTGAAATTTTGCTAAGTATAGGTAAAAACACATTTGAAAAAACTTTATCCCAACAATTAGAAAAATTTGGATGAACTAAAAAAAACTAGCAAAAAAATACACCGGTGCGCGTCGTAGAGAGGACACGCACTGCTATCTGGAAATTGCACATTTGGAAATTGAAATTGTTAATCTTTCACACTTAAATTGGGGTTAGATCCTTTTTCACCTAATTTTGACTCTCTAATCACAAATATGAAGTCGGATTTTTAAAATAATGAACAGATTTTAAGATATATGGAATCTATAATTCTAGACATTTCAAGGCATATTTTTGGGCACTTATTTTTGGGTCGTTTAACTCTACAACATTTTGAATAAGGTACCCCATCACCACTACCTCTACACTTGAGAGTTTGGAACTTTCCCATATTATGGGCCCTCTTAGCCTCACAACCTCTTCTCTCACCACTGTAAGTCTCGGGAGCACCCAGATGTTGATCGAGGTGAGTTTGCCAATTTTTCTGCCACTTTGGCCACTTCCCATAAAGTATTATAAATATCCATGTTCATCATTGTACCTTCCTGACTAACTTGAGAAATTTCCTAAAATGTAATGGTTAGGAGGTTATCAATAAGCCCTAGGGAACCTAACTCTACTGCACGACATGGATCATGAAGAAGTGAAACATTTTCTAAAATGTCATAGAGCCTTCTACTCATAGTTGTGGTCTACAACACAACCATGAATAACACTCTAATTGATGTGATGTGTTGGAATCTGAGGATCTATCAACCTAATGCTCTAAAACCATTATTGTAATGACCAAATCCTAGGTCCTAGACGTGACTGGTGAACAGGGAACCAGAAGGAACCCCAAACAAGCGTCTTAGCATATCAACACATATCCTAGGTTGTGGAAATAAGTAATTAACATAAAAGATTAGAAATTAGGGGCAAGGGACTTAGGAAAAGCTTGTATATCAATAACATCAAGAGACTAAAAGAGTCAAGGCTCATATCATAGATACATAACATGTCCAATAATACTTCTACTACATAAATAAGAGCAGGTGCCAAGACAAAGCTACCTGGATCACCCTTAGTCAAAATAGTACATAAAGAAGAATGTCTCAATATATAATAAGAGAAACATAGACTAAGGTCCCCGGAGCAGAGGACTCACCAACTAACTTGAGTAGTACCGACTAGCCACGTGAAGGAGAAGGATGATCAACTTGGGCTCCGGCTACTACATGGTGATATTATATAGACAAGAGTATGTGTTAGAATGTTTAAATACACTAACTGTGTAGGAAGTAATGCAACAAGAAATGGTCATCATAATCAAAATGCATAACGATAGACAATAGGCATAATATAGAAATATGGCATGTACGATCAATACTAAAGTAAAACATGCTTATATAACTTATGCTCATATATGATATCATATGTGTAGAATAGATCAAATTATTTTTCCAAAGTATAAACCCCTTGGTAGGTTAGTGATGATGCTACCCCACCACTTAGGTGGTGAAGTACTAACCCTTAACTCGATTGAAAAGCACAAACCCCCAACTCGGTTGGTGATAATGCCACCCCATTACCTAGGTGGTAAAGTATTAACCCTTTACTCGGTTGATGAGTACAATCTCCCTACTCGGTTAGTGATGATGTTGCCCCATCACTAGGTGGAGAAGTACAAACCCTTCCCTCGATTAATGAGTATAAATACCAATCTCGGTAACCCGGGTTCTTGGACTCCCTCAGATTGGTCATGGTCTAATGCAGTACTTTATATAGGAGTAATGATATGCATAAGCTCATTCATCTTTATAAGATCAATTATATAATATTTCGTGCTTTGGATCTTCAATTTCTCAAGAAGCCAATAACCGGACATTTTAGCAAATACATAGAGGGTGTGAAATAGTAGTATAAAATCATCCAATTTAGACATGAAATCATGAAACAAAATCCATTGTAAAACCATCAATTAACACCTTGCAAGAAATATAAACAAAACCCCTCATCAAATCTTACATTGGATCAAAGATTTATAGCTCAAAACATAGCAAAACAGTCATAACTTTACATAGCCTTAACATAGTTAATAGACATGTTCATAATAGTAAACCCATTTGTAAAATAACATTTAATTCATGCAAATTGTGTAAAAAAAGGATTAGGGTACCATGGGTGGAAGAACCCAATGGCTAAAACCTACATACCTTAGATTTGGAGAAGCTCTTAGTGAAGAGTGATAAAAGAGGCTTGAAGCTTGAAGGAAATCCTTTGCTCCAGATAAGGGTTTTGGGACTTGAATTTTGGAGTGAAAATATGGTGTATTTTGGGGAGTATTTGGAAATGTTTAGGATGATATAAGGGTGAAATTTGGTTAGTTATAGATAAAAATATATTTGGGAAGACTTAGGCCCAAGACCCCAAAGCCTTAGACCGAGATAGAAATCGCTGGTAGTGAAATACATTTGTTTGCAATGCAAACTTGTCTCGGAGGCCAAATTAACACATATTCGCAGCAACTGCACATCGTGGTGCTATCGCGGATCGTCTCTAGAAAATAAAATTTCAAAAATTTGAAATTGTTATTCGATTATTTTGACATTGACGTTAGACCCTTCCCCCACTAATATTGACCCCATGAACAAGAATATGAAGTCAGATTTGAAAAATAGCAAATGGATTTTGAGATATATGAAATTTAAAATTCTTGGCATTCTGAGGCACATTTTTGCGCACAGTTTGGGGTCGTTTCAATATCTCCCCCTTGGAAACATTCTCCCCTGAATGTAAAAGAGGCGTATAAGACAAGAATGATCATAAAAAACCAACCCCAACCAAAATGCAACATTACTTTTAAAACACCATTTTCAAAATCTTAACATAAGTGTAAAATTATCATAACGTGCCAACTTAAACATAAATGAATATGAATGACATAGAAAATGCAACACAAGATTTGAAATCACAAAAAGGTGTTAAACATGTTATCATAAGCTTGACTAGAATGAAAGAGGTATGGATATTGCTTTTCCATGCCCGCTCCAGCTCCTCGAGAGACACTTTCGACTTGATAATTCTTTCAACTAGGCCTTACACCACACCGTTAACAATCAACTTCTTAAACTCTATAAGGACTCACAACCTTAAACTCATTGCCAACTTTAATAACACATTCCGCTTAGTACCACAAGCCACCATCTCCCACTTGGGAGACAACTTGCACTCTATCATCTTTTCACCCAAAACCTCCAATTATAATAAGGAGAAATCAAGGCCTTGCATAATCTAGACCTATTAAACCAAAAAAGAAGATACCATCACAAATACTACACCACCATGCTCAATTTCCTCCAACCTAACCTCCAAACTAGCCAACCGATGGAACTCTCTAGTCACCCTTTTGCCACAATAATTAAGATATGCTAGGCTACTCAAAGGAAACCTACTTAGAGCACCAACCATAACATTAGGCTTACTTGGGTGATAATGCACACCAATATCATAATCCATAAGGAGTTCTGACCACCTTCTTGTTACCCTCAACTTACACTGATTGGATTTAGGAAAACATTTCTCATCCCGCAAGACTTGCAACATTACCCTCAAATAGTTCAAAAGCTCTAAACAAGCCAATACTCCACCACTACAAACCACCACAAAACATGTCAAGGTAGGGTTTTAAGACCCTATTCATGAAACTCCTAAACAAAGTTGGTGCATAAGTCAACCAAACAACTCTACCAATAATCGAACTGCTCGCTCCTAGTCGGAAAAGACACTTAGGGATATCACCTACCCACATCCTCACTTGGGGTCAAAACCTAAACCAAAGATCAATTTTAGAGAAGTGACTAACCCATTGTAGTTGACCAAATAGATCGACCATCCTTGACCATCATATTACAACCTTATGGGTACTACACTCATTAGACGCTTGCTATGTAAGTAGCAAGACAACTCAAAGACCTCCAACCTATAATACCAAGTTCAACCAAGATCACAAGATAAGAATCTATGCAATAAGAATATGGCAACCCTTATAGACCCCTTCTAGCTGCAATAGACTCGCGCAACCATCTAGGATATACATATGAATACTATTAGCACGAAGGAATTACATGAGAGATAGTAACTACAAGGCCTATCAAATCACCTTACTCAAAATTTTGGTAACAACTTACGCCTTACTTAGGGTCAACTAAGTCATAGGAGAAGTAATAGAAGATAACCTATTCACAACCTCCGATATTGGCCCGCTAAGCACAAAAAGCTAATAATATCCACTGGGTTCCAAGGTCTAGGCCAATCTCTAATCACCTTTATCTTACTAGGGTCCACTTTAATACCATCACCCGGCACCACACAACCTAGGAAGGTAAACCTCTTACAACCAAACTCCCACTTCTCCTATTTAGTGTCCAACTTTCTTCCTTAAACTCTATAGTACTACCCTCAATGACTCACATGCACTGCCGTAATAGGGAAATGAGCCATCATATCATCATAAAAATTGCCATAAGCCTATTAGAGTAGGGGTAAATTATATTATTCATGAGACTTATTGACATAGCCGATGCACTACTCCAACCAAAGGACACCACCCAAAATTTAAAATATCAAAAAGGGATATTCAAGGCCTCATCTACAACTAACGACAATTCTATAAACAAAACAACTTAGGTTCAATATATCCAATTCTTACAAGATGATAAATGCAACCTCTTGAAGACCAAATGTACTTTAACACATGAAATGGAACTACCTCCCTTGCCATCATTTGACAACCTACCACTCAAGGATGGGCTCATTAGGGATACTAGATCTAGCTCTATGGGTTCTACCATCAATAAAGACATAACATGCATGCAACCATTCCATCCCTATAATGACATCAAAATTCACCATACCAACTCCTACAAGCCATAAAGCAAGACCTAATGCAATACAATCCCGGATCAACACTTATAAACCTTCGAGCAATAATATACCAAACCAAAGGATAGACACCGAAGATCCACTTAACAACTTGGGCATACGATAAGCCCTACCAGTGACCAAAAAGAATACAAAAGACATAGTGGCACTCCAAGCCATCAATGCAAGCACATCAAAGCTAAAAGAAAATTTCAACATACCGGTAGCAATATATGGCGCCTCACCCCATCCTTGAGCCTCTTCATCAATATCACCACCCTTAATCTTGTATCGACCATATGGGCAATCCAGAATTCTCTGGCCTATCTCACCACACCCAAAGCATACACCCATGTTCCTTTAACACGGGCCACCATGGTCTGTCCTACATGCAGGACACTTAGGATTAGTCATCCCCGCATCACTTCCTTTGCTCTTATTGCATTTAATAGGGCAATCCTTAACCATATGACTCATCTCCCGGCAATCATAACAAGCATTAATACCTCTCAAGCATGGGCTATCATGGCCTCTACCACATTTTGGGCACCTAGCATAAGGTACCCCACCACCACCACCTCTGCACTTGAGACTTTGGAAAAGTACCCATATTACGGGCTCTCTTGGTCTCACTACCTCTACCCTCACCACTAGAAGTCTTGGGAGCACCCACATGTTTATTGAGGTGAGTTGACAATTCTGTCGCTACTTTTACCACTTCTCATAGAGTATTGCAATCTCTGTGTTCATCATAGAACCATTCTAATTAACTTGAGACATATCCTAAAATATAGCGGTTAGGGGTTAGTAATAAGCCCTATTGGACCTAACTCTATCATATGACATAGATCATGAAGAAGTGAAACATTATCTAAAATGCCTCATAGCCTCCTACTCATAGTTGTGGTGCACAATACAACCATGAATAAGACTCTAACTGATGCAGTGTGTTGGACTCTAAGGATCTATCAACCTAGTTCTTTAATACCATCATTCTCACGACCCAAGAATAGGGCCTAGATATGACCGGTGAATGGGGAACCCCAAATAAGCCTCTTTGCATATCATCACACATCTTTGGTTGCAGAAATAAGTTATTAACATAAAAGATTTGAAATTAGGGGCAAAGGACTAAGGGAAAGCTTGAGCATCAACAACATCAATAGACCAAAAAAGTCACGACTCATATCATAGATACACAACATGTCCAACAATACCTCCTACATAAATAACAGCGGGATCCAAGATAAATCTACCCAGCTCACCCTCATAGTACAAATAGAACATAAAGAAGCATGTCATAGTACATAATAAGAGAAACATAGACTAAGTTCCCCGGAGTGGAGGACTCATCAACTAGCTTGCATAGTACCGAATAGCCATGTGGAGAAGAAGGATAATCAACTTGGGATCCAGCTCTTATATCATGTAGGCAAGAGTATGCATTAGTACATTTGATTGTACTAAGTATGTAGGATGAAATGCAACAAAAAATAGGCATCATAATTAAATTACATAATGATAGACAATAGTCACAATATAGAAATATGGAATGCGTGATCAATGCTAAAGTAAAACATGCTTAAATAACTCATGCTCATATACGATATCATATATGTAGAATAGAACAAATTAGATTTCTAAAGTACAAATCCCTTTGTAGGTTAGTGATGATTCTACCCCATCACTTAGGTGGTGAAGTACTAACCCTTAACTTGGTTGAAAAAAACAAACTGCTAACTTGGTTGGTGATAATGCTACCCCACCACCTACGTGGTAACATACTAACCCTTCACTCGGTTGATGAGTACAGACCCCCTACTTGGTTAGTGATGATGTCACCCTATCACTAGGTGGAGAAGTACAAACCATTCCCTCGGTTAATGAGTACAAATCCCCATCTCGGTTATCTAGGTTCTTGGACCCACCGGATTGGGCATGGTCTAATGCAATACTTTATATAGGGTTTATCATATACATAAGCTTATTCCATCATCATAACATCAATTATATTATATCTCATGCTTTGGACCTTCAATTCCTCAAGAAGCCATATCCGAACATTTTATTAAAACACATAGAGGGTATGAAATTCTAATATAAAACCATACAATTTAGAGATGAGATCATGAGAAAAATCCATTGTAAAACCATCTATTAAAACCTTGCAATACCTTCAGGCAATATACATCAAAATCATACATTAGATCCAAGTTTAATAGCTCAAAACATTACAAAACAGTCACAACTTTACATAGCTTTAACATAGTTCATAGACATGTTCGTAATAGTAAACCCATTTGTAAAATCAACTTTAAATCATTCAAAGTGAGTAAAAAGGGGATTAGGGAACCATGGGTGGAATAAGCTAATGGCTAAAACCTATGTATCTTAGCTTTGGAGAAGCTCTTGGTGAAGATTGAAAGTGGAGGCTTGAAGCTTTAAGGAAATCTTTAGTTCTAGATGAGGGTTTTGACACTTTAATTTGGGAGAGAAAATATGGCTAAGTGTATTGAGGAGTATTAGGAAATGTTAGGATGATAGAAGGGTGAAATTCCGCTATGTATCGATAAAAACATGTTTAGGAATACTTAGGCTCATGACCCCAAAGCCTTGGATCGAGATAAAAATCACTGGCATCAAAATACATAAGTTAGTGATTTGTACCTATGGTGGAGGCCAAATTAACACATGTCCATGACAGCTGCACATTGCGGTGTTGTCGCAGATCGTCTATGAAAGATAAAATTTTGGGAATTTGGAATGGTGATTCAATTATTCTAAAAATTGGCATTAGACCATGTACCCCATAATGACCTATTGAACAAGAATATTAAGTCAAACTTTTGAACTAGCAAATGACTTTTGAGATATATGGAATTTAAAATTTCAAGCATTTTGAGGCATATTTTTGGGCATTATTTGGGGTCGTTTCAGGATATTAGAAGTTATTTGTGTTTGGTCAGTTATTACTAGAGGTTTGTGAATATTTTCTCTTCTATAGTTTCCCTAAGAAAAAGTTTACCCAAAAGAAGGCAAAACTTATTTGGATGTATGAATGTGAAAATATTCTTCAAATGTTGAAAGAAAAGATACTCTTGGCTCCTATTTCGCTTTATCAGAAGGGTTATAAGGATTTGTAGTTTATTATGATGCCTTATGAATTTGTTTAGGGTGTTATTTGATGCAAAATGGCAAGGTATATATCATATTCCTCTAGGAAACTTAAGGTGCATGAGTGAAATTGTCCCACCCCTAATCTTGAATTGGCGGCCGTGGTGCTTGCTTTGAAAATTTGGCATCACTATTTATATGGCGCTCATGTTGATGTGTTTACCAACCTCAAGGGTATCCAATATGTGTTTGGACAAAAGATCATAACTTGAGACAAATAAGGTGGTTAGAACTCCTTAAGGATTATGACATGAGTGTGCATTATCATCTCGACAAAGCTAAAGTTATTGTCGATTCTCTAAGTAGAGTGTCCATGGGTAATCTAGCTCATATTGATGTTGGTAGCAAAGACATAGCTAGAGAATTTCATTGGTTGTCTAGGTTGGGGGTTATATCGAAGAAAGTTGAAAATGGTGGTGAGGTAGTGATTGATTGTTTCAAATCTTTTTTGATATAGGAGGTCAAGTCAAAGCAAGACCTTGACCATTCCCTGCTAGAATTGAAGGCTTTAGTGATGGATAGCAAGGTGGAAGTGTTCTCCCAAGGGAGAGATAGTGCCCTTAGGTACCAAGGTAGGTTGTGTGTGCCTAATATTGATGACTTAAGGGAGATGATTTTAAAGGAGGCCTATAATTCAACTTATTCTTTTTACCCCGATTCCACAAAGCTGTATACAAACTTGAGGGAGGTGTATTGGTGAGGTGGTATGAAAAGAGATATTGCCAAGTTTTTAGTCAGTTATCACAATTGCTAACAAGTGAAAGCTGAACATCAAAGGTCGGGTGGCCTAGCCTAAGATATAGAAATTCATACTTTGAAGTACGAAGAGATCAATATGGATTTTGTCGTTGGGTTGCCAAGGACTTGGAAACACTTTGATTCTATTTAGGATATTATGATAGGATGAGAAAGTTAACTCACTTTCTAACAGTCAAAACCACCTATGGTGCCGAAGATTATGTTATATTGTATATTAATGAGTTGGCTAGATTGCATGGGGTACACTTGTCTATCATTTTGGATTGCGATGATCAGTTAATTTCTAATTTTTGGAGATCCTTCCAAAGTGGTCTTGGTACCAAGGTCAAGTTTAGCATTGATTTTCATCCTCAAATGGATGGCCAAGCCGAAAGGACTATCCAAACTATTGAGCATATGCTTAGAGCTTGTGTTTTGGTGTTTAAGGGTATTTGGGATGAACATCTTCCACATATAGAGTTTGCTTACAACAATAGCTACAACTCTAGCATTGGTATGGCCCTCTTTAAAGCTTTATATGGTAGGCGTTGTAGAACCCTGATTGGGTGGTTTGATGTAGGGGAGATGCCTTTGTTAGGCCCAATTGTTATAGAAGCTTTGGAGAAGGCAAGGTTGATAAGGGAGAGGTTGAAAAAAGTCCAAAGTAGACAAAGGTCTTATTCCAATATGAGGAGGAGGAACCATAAGTTTAAGGTTGGTGATTGGGTTTACTTAAAGGTCTCATCCATGAAGTGTGTGGTCTGGTTTGGAAAGTAAGAGAAATTTAGCCCAATATTTATGAGACCTTATCGAATTTTGAGGGGTGTTGGTAAGGTTGCTTATGAATTGGAGTTGCCTTTTGTTATGAATATGGTCAATCCGGTCTTCCTTGTGTATATGTTGAGGAAATGTGTTGGTGACTTGGGTACTATAGTGTCCTTAGAAGTTGTGGATGTTGTAGAAGGTACGTTGACCTATGGGGAGGTCCCGATTGAGATATTTGATAGACAAGTGAAAAGGTTGAGGAACAAAGATGTAGCATCTGTCAAGGTCCTTCGGAGGAATCAACACGTTAAAATTGTCGCATGGGAAGCCGAGGCGGACATGAAAAAGTAATATCCATACCTCTTCCACTCTACTTGAGTTGAAGGTAATAAATCATGTCCTATCTATGATTTAAAGTCTTATGTTTTATCCCTTATATCATTTTGCATGCACAAATGTTCATGGTAACAAGTTTATGGTGATTTTTTATATTTATGTTGTGAATTATTAAAATAATGTTTAAGTGCATTTATTGCACTCATGTCAGGCTAATAACTTCATGTTTACTTCTATTATGCATGTTTCTTTGACATTCGAGGACAAATGTTCCCAAGGGTGAGATATTGAAACACCCCCCCCATGTGCTTTGGAATGCCAAATAATTGTAATATCTATATATATCAAAATCCCTATGTGATTTTGAAAATCTGAATTCATATTCTCGATCAGGGGGTAAATTTGAGTTTGCAATGGATACAAGCTGGATTTTAGAAGTCCCATAGTGAAAAATAATTTTTGTTAATTTTTTAATTTCCAGTATCTGTCTGCGCCCAGGCCACCATGTGACTGCGGTGAGAACTAGTGTCTTTGGTTATCCGCATCGTGCTTGGGGCACGAGCCAGTGTACGATTTTACTTGGTTTTCATATTTCATCCAAGGGAACGAAGGTAATTGCCTCATGCCCATTTAAACATGAAATCTCCCATACTTAGCCATTTTTCAACTCTATAGCTCACAAAACCCTCTCTAAAACCTCTTCAAAACTATCAAATTCTCATTCAAATTCAGGGATTTCAAACTCAATTTTGGAATTCAAGAACCCATCTCAAGCTTCAAGTCTCATTCAAGTTCATTTCAAGAAATTTAAGGTTTAAGGTATGTGGGTCTTTATCGATGGGTCCTTTCACCCATGGAGCCGAACTTTCTTTTTTGAATAAAATTGCATGATTTCAAGTTGTATTACTCATGGATATCTTTTGTTATGAAATATGAACATAAATTATGTTGGGATTTTATCGAGTGTTGATTGATTATGCATGAATGTCTAATTTAAACATATCGCATGAGTGGATTTATGTCTATTGAGACTATGCATGATTTGAGCTATGGAGACTATGAACTATGATGAACTTTTGACATGGATTTCATGATACCTAAATTGGGGTTTTTATTACAATATTGGTGGATTTATTTTGAATTGATTTTAGTCTTCTTGTACACTCTTGAGTTGCATGATTTTGAACAAGTATCATAAGCCCACCATGTGTTTGATAAAATTACATGATAAGACTTCTCAAGTTGTTGATGAACTATTACATGATTTACAAATCAAGTGATTTCATGATGAGTCTTTATGATCTACAAGTGAACCATTTAGCTCTTATGCTAAGTTTTATGCTCTTGTGAATTGTAAAGCGTACAAGAAGGGGTCGTGAATCATGTTGTACTCCTCACCTTCTAGTACATGGAAAATGTCTACATGAAGGGATCATGAACCATGTTATATACCTTACCCTCATGTACAAGTTATTATGATGCATTATGTAATGTCTATATGAAGGGGTCATGAACCATGTTGCAAGTGTTACCCTCTTGTATGACTTAATATTATGTACTATCGACTACCTACTAGATGGGGTCATGACTCATGCTATACTCTTTACCTTCTAGTGCAAGGTATTTGAATGAGTCATTCATGTCATGATAGTGTGTGGGATAAGCTATTCAAGTAGGATTATTCTCAAGCAAGTTACATTTAAGCATTATATATGTCATGTTGAGCTCATGTCTATTGCCTATGATTATGCATCTTGATTATTATGCATATGATTCTTAATTCATTGCACCCCGCATACTTAAAACACCAAGTACTTACACATACTTTATGCCTATATGATGTCACCACGTAGGGATCGAAGCTCCTATTGATCATCCTTCTCTACGTGACTAGTTGGACTGTTCAAAGCTAGCTCTTGGTGAGTCCTCACATCCGGAGATGATATCTATTTTTCTTTCATGTTATGTTGAAACTTCTTCTTTATGATGGATACTTACTATTATGAGGGTGAGCCCGGGAAGTGCCCTGGCCCCTGCTCCATTCTAAGTTAGAGGTATTATTGGATGCTATGTTTTGTATATGCTGTGAGCTTAACTCTTTTATGCTTTTATGATTATCAAGGACTTCCCTTAGTCCCATTTTCCCTTTTTATTAATTGACTCTTACAATTACTTGATTTTTCTTGCACAAGCAAGGATATGTGCATGTTACAATCAAGAGGCTTGTTTGTGTTGTCTTCGAACTTGTCATTCGTGATGTCACATCTAGGCTTTAAGCTTGGATCATGACACTTTGAAGGTCAAAACAACATAGCAAAGGCATTAGACAACAAGAATGGTTGAATTTACCTCTTTTAATATTTTACTGGACAGGACAATGAGACCCCATTTATAAGGCATGGTCCATTCTACCAGCCATAGATAAGAGTCTCATCTGATGAAATTTCAGATTTTTAGAAACTTTTTCTCTGGTTCACATTCCACGACATGACTTAAACTTGCAAGTAACTTTACATGTCATCTGATAAGTCATACATCCAACTTAAGAAGTTATCATTGTCACCAAGTCTGAGATTCAACCTAAGAGCAACATTTACTGCCCATGGAACATTTTGCGGGTTGTAAGTCCCCTCGTAGCAACTATTACTAAGAAAATTCTCAGGACTCTTTTCTTGCACTTTTCCTACTTCTCATAGGTGGGGCCTTACACCTACTTAGAATGGATCCCTAAAAGTCATTTGAACTAAGAATTTCAGAAACTAAATATGTTTCCATACTAAAAACAATGATCCAGACTCAACAGAATAATTTGAAATCAGTTTTATGGTCTCTTTGCCACAGTTACCAATGCAAGTCGATAAAACTAGTTTAAAATTGAAAATATGAAAATTGCCCTAGGAAACTCCAAATATTATTTTGAGACCATTTCTAGTATTAGTTTCACCATGCAGAACTAATGGAACTATTGCAATTCTGATTTGAGCGTCCGAAATGCATATGTTGACTAAAGTCATACTTTGATTTCAAAAATGACTAAAATCATAACTTTAGGGCTAAAATCTCATTTTATCTTCTAATCCGGTTCTGAATATCCTGTAATTTAGTTCTTACATTTCGGAGCTAATGGGATTGCCAAGTCCTATATAGAACCTCCAAAACTCAAAATGATGCAAAAAGTCATTTTTTCAATAACTTAATTCTCCAAAAATGGCAAAATTAATTTTTTTAACTTTTAAAACTTAGAATTCCAATTTTAACCATTAAATAGTTCAAGATAGTTCCAAAGCAACTTGCAAAAGGGTAAAACTATAATTTTTCACAAATAATGCGAAAAACAACCAATTAGGTTATTACATCATTCACCACTAAAAAGAGTGTTGGTCCTCAAACATAAGGAAAAAAGGAGTACTTGAAGCCTAAAAAAAGATGGGATATCTGGCCCACATGTCAACTCCAACTCCCAAGTTGCCTCATCAGTAGAATGGTGCAGCCACTGAACCTTCATCGGAGGTATATCTTTGGATCTCAATCTCTAGACCTACCTATACAATATAGCTATAGGTTCATCTTTAGAGGACAAATCTGGACCTAATTGAACAGAGTCATAAGAAATCATGTGAGACTCATCTTGAATATATCAACGAAGCATAGACATATGAAAAATGGAATGAACATAGGATAATCTTACTAGTAAATCTAACTCTAGGCTACCTCTCCAACTCTCCTCAAAATATCAAATAGCCCAACTAATTTGGTACTAAGATTATCCCCCTTCTTGAATCTCACCACACCCTTCATGGGTGAAACATTCAGCCAAACACTATCACCAACAAAGAAATCAAGAGGCCTAACCCTCTTTTTTTATAACCCTTTTGGCTACTCTGGGCAGTCAAAAGTCTACTTTGAATCAGTTAGACTTGGTCCATGCCATCCTGAAGCAAATCAAAACCTACTACCTCATCGAAACAGGAATTAAACCATCTAATGGGTGATCTACACCTTTGGCCATACAAGGCCTCAAGCGGTGCCATGTGAACGCTATAGTAGAAACTATTGTTATATGCAAACTCTACCAAAAGTAAGTGTTTATCCTACCTAGACCAAAAATCAATAACACGTCCTAAGCATATCTTCTAGCACCTAAATGGTGTGCTCTAACTGACCATCAATCTGAGGGTAAAAAGCTAAACTCAAATTTACTCTAGTATCCAAACCATACTGTAGAGCTCACCAGAAGTGAGAAGTAAATACTAACCCTCTGTTTGATACTATAGACACTATCACACAATATAATCTAATAATGTTGCAAATATACATCCTAGCCAGTTGGTCTACACTATCGCTAGTCCTTACTAGTAGGAAATGTTTTAAGTTGGTTATTGATCAACGACCACCCAAACTAAATTAGACTTACCCAAGGCCATGGACAATCCTGTAAGAAAATTTGTAGTTACTCTCTTACACTTCCACTCGGGTATGGGTATATTTTGCATTGATCGATCGGGCTTTTGATCCTCATACTTCACTTGTTGATAATTCAAGCAGTATGCCATAAACATTGTTGTCTCATGTCATACCAAACCACTAATAATGCTCTTTAAGATCATGATACATCATAGTAGTAACTTGATGAATGGAATATCTAGTACAATGGGCCTCTTGTAGTAGCAATCTCACCCAATTCCTAACTTTTGGCATACAAACTGTACCACTAACCGTCAAAACACCATCAGAATCAATAGTAACAACTTTAGCCTCACCTCTCAACACTTTTACATGAATCATGCATAATGTAGGATTCAAAATGTTGTGCACATATATAATCCAACAAAGAAAGTCTAGCCTCAACAAAGGCTAAAGTACTCTAAGGAGGAGAAATATCAAAATACACTATGTGCCTAGCAAGTGACTGAGCCTCTACATCTACGGGTCTCTTCTCATCCCTGAAGAATGCCAAACTCCCCATACTATTAGTTTTCCAGCTCAAAGTATCTGCCTCCACATTAGCCTTCATGGAGTGATATAGAATAGAGATATCAAAGTCTTTAAGCAACTCCAACCACCTAGGCTATCTCATATTCATATTAGGATGAGAAAAGATGTATTTGAGACTCTAATCATCGGTGAAGATCTCATAATGCACCCTATAAAGATAATTTCACCACAACTTTAATATAAATGCAATTGTAGAGAACTCCAAGTCATGGGTAGGGTAGTTTTTCTCATACACCTTCTATTATCGAGAAGCTCAAGCTATCACCTTTCCCTTTGAATCAATACACCTCCCAAGCCTTTATTTGAAGCATCACAATATAACACAAATGGAGCACCCTCCTCAGGTAAAGCAAGAGTAAGTGCTGAAGTCAATAAATCTTTGAGCTTTTGGAAGCTCACCTCACAATCATCCAACCATTGAAATTCTACAATCTTCTGAGTGAATCTAGTCAATGGGGCTAATATAGATGAGAAACTCTGAATAAAACACTAATAACACCTTGCTAAAGCAAGAAAACTGTAAATCTTAGTCACAGCTGCTACCTTGGCAGAATCGACCATAATACCCTCTTTTGACACAACATGGCCAAGAAATGCAATAGACTCAAGCCAAAACTTCACTTTTAGAGCTTAGAATAAAACTTCTCTTCCCTCAATCTTTAGAGTACAGTCCTCAAATGTTGAACAGGATCTGCCTCACTCTTGGAATAAACTAAGATATCATCTATAAACACAATAACAAAAGATTTCTAAATAGGGCCTGAACACTTGGTTCCTAAACTTTTTAAAAGTAGTCAAGGCTTAGTCAACTCGAATGACATAACCACAAATTCATAAGTCCTGAAAGCTATCTTTGAGATACTGAACCCCTGAAATCTCAACTGATGATAATCAAAACTCAAGTCAGTCTTGGAGAATATTGAGACACCTTGCATTAAGCAAAACAAAAAATCCTCAATGCGAGGCAAGGGATATTGGTCCTTGATGGTCACTTTGTTAAGCTAACGATAGTCAATACACATATGTATGGTGCCATCTTTCTTCTTTATAAATAATATAGGATCACCCCAGGGCGATACACTTAGATGTACAAAGACTTTCTTTAACAAAACTTACAATTGTTCCTTCAACTCCTTTAAATCAAACAGGGCTATTCGATAAAGAGTAATAGATTTAAGCATAGTGATCGACTCCATATTAATACCAAAGTCAATACCATGATTCGGAGGAACACTAAGTAAATCAGTCAAAAATACATCCATAAATTCCCTAACAATACTACTAGTAACCAGTGATGGGGACTCCTGAGAAACAGCCCAAACAGGAGCCAACTATACCAAACACCCCCTTCCCTATCAATCGACATGAATGCATATAAGAAACAACACCTTTAAGATATGAACTATGTTCTCAAGTCCATATCAACTAATTAAGGAAAATCGAAGCAAGATAAGGTCACGATCTTTGCATGACAGTCAAGAATAACATGATAAAGTGACAATAAATCCATGCCAAATATCATATCAAAATCAACTATATCCAATAATATTAAATTGACAATAGTATATCTCCCCCAAAAAGTAAAAACACAACCCTAATAAACCTGATTCACCACTAAAGATTTACCTATCGAGGTGGATACACATATTGGCTTAGTAAGCGGCTCAAATATAATAATAATATGATAAGCAAATTAGGCTGATGCATAAGAATAAGTAGAGCCTGGATCAAATAAAACGAAAGTTAAATTGTGACACACTAGAACCATACCTATGATAATTGCTTTAGAATCCCTTTCCTTGACTCTATAGGGAACAACATAGCAAACTCTCTAACCACCACTAGCTGTGGGCCTCCACAGGTAGCACTTCTCCTTGTACCATGACCTCCTCTAACACTACCACTTATGCTCTAAGAGGCATCTCTAACTGCTGCTTGAGGTCCTAGAGCCTGAGTAGGAAGCACTCAATGTGGATACCAGTTGGAAAAGTGCCCAACCTCATTACAAATATAGCAAGCCTTGGGATCTCGCCCTTAAGATGACTGAGATGAAGAACCACCACATGTAGCTAAACCAAGGGGACCATCATGACCTGTTTGTGTAGGCCTAGATCTGTCAACATTGTTAGATGCTAGAAGAGGTGCCT
>JAOTQJ010000102.1:6672509-6695414 GCA_025642045.1 Solanum sejunctum
CATTAACACAATACACACAGAACCTACCCTGATACCTAAGGTCATCATCTCCCACTTAGGAGAAAACCTCTACTTTGTCCTCTTTCACTAAGGCCTTGAATTCAAGCAAAGAGGAGTCAATATCGTGTTTTACTATCACCTCATCAACCTATAATCTTTAATTTGGCCAATTGATGTACTTCCTTAGCCTTCTCCCTATCACCACCATTAATGTGAGCTAGACTACCTATAGAAAACTGACTCAAAGTATCTGCCACAACATTTGCCTTATCGGGAGAGTAGTGCGCACTAATTTCATAGTCTTTAAGAAGCTTTAGCCATGTTCTTTGCCTCAAGTTCAGATCTTTTGAGTGAAGACATCTTGGAGGCTCTTGTGATCGATGAACATAACTACATGCACCCTATACAAGTAATGACACTAAATCTTTAATGCAAATACAACGACAACTACTTTAGATCATGGGTAGGATAGTCCCTTTCATATACCTTGAGTTGTCCAGAAGCATAAGCTATGATCTTACCATTTTCCATCAACACACAACCCAAACAAACCTAGGAAGCACCACAATACACCACAAATCTCTCAAGCCCATCCAGTAGTGACAATATAGGAGCGGACACAAGCTTGTCTTTCAATATTTGGAAGCTTCTCTCACACTCATCGGTCCACATAAACTTAACATTCTTTTGAGTCAATTTCATCATAGGAGAAGCAATGGAGGAGAACCCATTAACAAACCTTATATCATAACCCGCTAGGCACAAGAAGCTCCTAATATTTGATGGGGTGAATCCTGTAGGCCAATTCCTAATCATATTGGCTTTCTTAGGATCTATTTTTACACAATCTCGCGAGACCGCATGACCCAAGAATGCAACCTCCTTCAACAAAAATTCACACTTTTCATATTTGGCATACAATTTCTCCTTCCTCAATCTTTGCAACACAACCCCCAAATAACTTATATGCTCTTCCCTACTATGTGAATAGATCAAAGTATCATCAATGAAGACCACAATAAAGGACTCAAGGTAAGGTTTGAAGACCCTATTCATTAGTACCATGAAGATGGTTGGGTGCATTGGTCAACCCAAAACACATCACAACTCATAATGCCCATATCTAGTTTGGAAGGCCGTCTTAGGAATATCACACTCCCTCACCCTCAATGGATGATACCCAAACTGTAGATCATTCTTAGAGAAAAAGCTAGCCCCTTGCAATTTGTCAAACAAATCATTAATTCTTTGAAGAGGATATCTATTCTTCATGATAACCCTATTGAGTAGCTGGTAATCAATGTACATTCTAAGTGACCTATCTTTCTTCCTCATAAATAATACAAGAGCACCCCAAGATGATTGGCTAGGTCTAATAAATTCCTTCTCCAATAAATCTTTCAATTGTTCCTTTAACTCCTTCAACTCCATCGGGGGTATATAGTAAGGGTGAAGGGAGATAGATTGAGTATCAGGGAGGAGGTCTATGCCAAAATCTATTTCCCTTTTAGGAGGAACATCGGGAAGGTCATTTCAGAAGACATCTAGAAACTTATTTACAATCCTAATTGACTCTATGGAAGGGACTTCGGAATCCACATCTTTAACCCTCACTAGAATGTAGAGACACACTTTAGAGATTAACCTATAAGCTTTAATGCAAGAAATGAATCTATCCTTGACCACCACATCTTGACTTTCCCACTCAAGGATGGGTTCATTTAGAAATTAGAATTTGACCCTACGGGTTCTACAATCAATAGAAGCATAGTAGGCATGCAACAAATCCATCCCAAGAATAATATCAAAATCAACCATGTCTAATTCAACAAGATCACAAGGAAACAACTTATGCAAAATGCACATAAGACAACTTATGTAAATTTTCCTAGCAACAATAGAGGCACCAATAGGAGTAGACACTTTACATGACTCATGCAACAACTCAGGGTTAACATAGAACATTTTAGTAAGAAGAGGAGTAACAAAAGAAAGAGTGGGACCTGGATCAATCAAAGCATATACATCAAAGTCAAAGATTTTCAACATACCGGTAACAACATCAGAAACCTCACCAACCCCTTGCCTCCCATGTAGAGCATAACATCAATTATGCCTTGGGGCACCATACTAAGGACCACCGCTACATAATGGAACTACATTTGCACCCTATCCCTTATTATGGTTTCTTGGACAATTCAACTTCTTATGAACGAGTTGCCCATATCCAAAGAATGCATTAGAACCTTTCAAACATGGGCCTCCATGGCTCCTTTTACATTTAGGGAACGCATCAATAGGGACCACAACACCAACAACTTAAGGCCTAGTGAAATCATTGGCAAACCACCTATTAGCAGCATGGGAAGACCCTTGGCGTTAATGAAATATAGCACCCTTTCACAATTTACCCTCAAATCAGGCCCTCTTGGCCTCATATCACCTTCTGTTCCTCAATTTCTCCTCCGCCATTTGCTTGGTATAGGTCATCAACTGAGACAATTCATATCACTAATTAGCATGGAGGACCAGTATTATTCACTTACCAAGTTTGAGACTCCCATCACTAGCTTATTCATTGTAGATCTACGATTGGCCACCGAATGAGGAGAATACTCCCTCACACACATAGTACTTTGTTTCAAGTTCATAAACTCCACCAACTTAGCTTTCCTAAGCCCTAGAGAGAGGAACGGATTAAGGAAATACAATTTGAACTCCTCCCAAAGCACCAAATTACAAATTTCCTTCTCACCCTTCCATTCATCATACCATATTTAGGCTACCCTTTTGAGTTGGTATGCTACCAACTCTGCCTTTTCATTCAGCCCAACACCCATGATATTTAGGATCTTGTAGAGCTCATCAACGAACTCTTATGGATCTTTATCTATCTTCGACCCATAGAACACCAAAGGATTCGTCCTCATGAAGTCCCTTACCCTACCTTCTGTGGTAGTAGAATGAGGGGCTTGAGCCCTTTGATTGACTTGGATGGCCACTACTTGGGCAAGCATAGTGAGAGCTTCCTAGAGTTCACCATTGCTAGGTTGTTCCATGTGAGTTTGGGCCCTTCTTCCCTGAGTGTTTGGCATAATCTAGCACAGCAAACAACAATCGTTAGGGGAGTAAAACTTACTAAAACTCTATAGCATGACATAGAACATGAAGAAGGGAAATATTTTCTAAGAAGACTCATGTCCTCCTAATAATAGTCATGGCGTGCTTCACAACCATAAATAGGACTCTAATCGACATAGTGAGTTGGACTCCAAGGATCTATCAAGCTAGCTCTCTAATACCATGTTTTTCACAACCCAACCTAGGGCCAAGGAATGACACGACATATGGGGAACCCGAAGAAACCTCAAACAAGCCTCTTAACTTATCATGAGACAAGATTCAAAGCTCATATCATATATATATATATATATATATACATATCATGTCCAACAAACATCTCTAATACATAGATAAGAGTAGGGGTGAAGACAAAGCAATCGGGCTCACCCTTATAGTCAAAACAGAACATAAAGAAGAATGTCTCAATACATAGTTAGAGCAACATATACTAAGGTCCACGAAGTGGAGGACTCACCTACTAGCTTGAGTAGTATCGAACTAGCCACATGGAGGAGGAGGATGATCAACTTGGGCACCGGTTCCTATATGGTGATATCATGCAGGCAAGAGTATGTGTTAGTACATTTTAAATGTACTAAATATGTAGGATACAATGCAACAAGAGATAAGCACATTAATCAAAATGCATAACAATAGATAATAGGCATAATATAACAATATGGCATGTACAACCAATGCATAAGTAAAATATACTTAAGTTACTTATGCTCATATAAGATATTGTATGTGTAGAAGAGACCAATCTAGATTTCAAAGTACAAAACTCTTGGTTGGTTGATGATGGTTTCACCTCATCACCCTACTAGTGTGGTACAAACCCCTCACATAGCTGATGATATTTCACCTTATCACTGTAGTGGTAAAGTACAAACCGCACACGTCATTGATGATTACAAACCCCAACCTTTGTTGATGAGTACAAACGACCACCTTGGTTGACGAGTATAAAACCCCACCTTAGTTATAAAAGCACTAGCCCACTAATTGGCTATCAAGGTACTAAGCCCTGACAAGGTTATCCAAGCTCTTATTCGCCCTCTCTCAGATTGGGCATGGTATAATACAACACTTTATATAGAGTATATCATATACAGAAGCTCATTTCATCATCAGATAGTCAATCATATCATATCTCATGCTTTATGCCTTTAATTCCTCAAGAAACAACATTTGGACATTTTATCAAAATCTTATAAGGTGTGTAATACTAGTATAAAGCCATGAAATATAGAGATGAAATCATGGAAGAAATCCTACTGTGAAACCACCAATCAACACCTTGCAACACCCTCAAACAACATACATCAAACCCCCTTATCAAATCTTACAATAGATTTAAAATTTATGGCTCGAAAGATAGCAAACCAGTCACAACTTTACACAGTTTTAACATAGTATGCAGTGAATTTCATAATAAGCAAGACCCATTTATAAATCAAATTTAAATCATGCAATTTCAAAAAAGGAGGCTTAGGTATCACAGGTTAAAAGAACCCATGAAAGAAACTCACATACCTTTGCTTGGAGATAAGCTTGGTGAAGATTGGAGATGGAGACTTGAAGCTTAAAAAAGAACCTTGAAGGAAAACATTAGCTCCGGATGAGGGTTTGGTACTTGAATTGGGGAGTAAAAAATATGGCTAAGTGTTTAAGTGAGAATTAGGGAATGTTTAGGATGATATGAGGGTTAAATATGTCTAAGCATAGGTAAAAACACGTTTAAGAACACTTAGGTCCAAAAACCAAAAGCCTGTGACCGAGATAAAATCATTGGCAAAAAAATACACATGTCTGCATTTGGACCCCGAGGCAGACCTATTGTTAAGGCCAAATTAATACATGTCCATGACAGCTTCGTGTCATGGAAATACCATGGATTGATTCTAGATAAGAAAAATTATGAAAAATAAAATTGGTAAATCGCTTGTTCTTCAATCTTGATTAGATACTTCTACCCTTAATTTTGACCCCTTGAATAAGAATATGAAGTCACATTTTTGATATCACGCATGGATTTTGAGATATATGTAGTTTGAAACTTTTAGAATTTCTAGGAACATTTTTGGTCACTTTTTGGGGTTATTTCACTACCCACACTCCATCTAAAAAGTGGTGCATTATCCTCAATGCACACAATCAGAGCAAAATAAAGTACTAGTGTAACAAAGAAATACCTGGGACCTAACTGCCAGTGTGTGGCTAAGTCTGACCATCCTCAACCTCTATAGTGGCCTTCTCTATAGTAGCACTTAATTTGTTGGGGCCAACACCACTCACCCTCTCGGTCTTGCAAGTTTGTCGCCTCTCCTCCTCTTTCCTTGGCTCCCTCAAGACAAGCTCTAGCTTCTCCTTCTTAGTCATCCTGACATATAATCGTAGGCATCTAGATAATCAATCAGGTGAGGCCTTTTCCGATGGGAGGGATATATGTGATTCTTTGGAGCAAATAAATGCACCACAGAGACTAGGAGTGTGGTCTATGGTAGTATCACCGGAGCTGACTATGCTATCATTATGTCAGCTCGAAGTCGTTGGATCTTTATTTGTATTTCCTTTATGTCTGCTTGCCAAGCCGTGCTCAAGCTCTACTGCACCCCATCTCAAAGGCACCAATGTTGGTATCCATGGTGGAAAAGCTACTAAAGAGTAGCAAAGAAGACATAAAATCCACTAAAATCATATTAAGAACACATAAAATAAAAGTTTTAAGGATCAAAAGTGTTGTACTTTAACATCACATCACTTCCTGCCACCCTGCCTCTCATGCCTGATGGGATCCATCAGACGAACGTGATCCACAATGCTCTAAATGTTACCTCCAACCAATAGTAAGAAAGCTATATCCTCTTGAAGATGCCCTTCCAAGACCTTGGCAATCTACCGAATCCTCTCAAGCTTAGTAGAAATATTACACAAAGTATATCTATATAACATATAATATCTATCCTCATAATATGAAATTGACATGGAGCCTTACTGCAGTCGATCAAATTTATCTATAAGGCTGTTCCAGAGGCTATACGATAAGAACCTCTACAAAAATATCCCTGTGAACATCCACATCTTAGTCAGAGATCCAACTGGCTGACGAGTTAGAACTAAGCTCCACCACTTCTTGGTAAGGCCGATGAACTAGTTTGAAGGGTAGGAAACTCCATTTGACTAGAGAATAGCCAAGTTACATAGTCGGTACTAGGACTCTGATAGAAAATAATAAGTTATATCACCAAGAGTGCCATCAAATAGCGGTGGAGCCAAACACACAAACCTATCAAAGCTCTTCTGCTCCACCATAGACAAGGCTGGATTGGTAGAAAAAAGTGGCACCATAAAGAAGGGAGGTCCAATAGATAGAGCAAAAACCATACTCTGAAATTAAGTGTCCAAAATTAGTCTAGATACCTAAAGTAGAGTAATAGCAGTCATAGAAAGATCCACTAGAATTGAAAAAGGACCCACATGAATCATAGCCAACTCGTGAGGTATAAATCATTATCTCAATAGTAGCTAGGACTAGAGAAGTTCCATCTAATCTAGCTAATATTAGCATAAGAAGCTCTGAATTGATGATGTAGGGAATAGAGCTAAAGTTATTGGAATTAGATCAGTAGGCCCCTCTGGCACTATAGTAGGCTATGGAAAAGTCGATTGGGTTTGTCCCTAGATGGATCTACCCCTCTAGAAATCCTTTGGCACCTGGCCCTATCACAAACTCTTCCTCGACCTTAAGTGGGAGTAACATCGCTGACTTAGTCTCCCCCAATAAGCAATGAATTGAGTAATTGACATTTGTGCAGAAAGAGTGGATTAGATACTTTCAAACATGTGGTATGATAAAACACATGAATAGGAGCAAGATGTGAAAACACTTCTTAAGCATCTTGTAGTCTCTAGAAGATGGGTGTGTACGTCTATGTACTGATCAATAAGACTTTACTAGATACCCTGTTATTGACTTAAGAGCCAAATAAACCTAGAGTTTTGATACTAAACTTGTCATGACTCAAAGCAGGTTGTAACTAAAGAAAGATAAATGAAGTGGAAATGAACTCATGACATAACAAATCTCCAAAATCTGGAGTCATGACTACAAGAGAATCTAAAATAGTACTGAAGCATAAATAAAACTATCTCAAAAAAAATACAATACTATCTTACAAAATTCGATACAAGTCTGAAAAGAAAGTTAGGAAATCTCAAGGATCCATTGCGACTAGTACAAGTCTGAAAAGAAAGTACGGAAATCTCAAGGATCCATTGCGATTAATACAAGTCGAAAAGAAAAGTGAGGAAATCTCAAGGATCCATGGTGACTTGAAGTCTAAGCCTCACTAGTATGATAAGGTAAGGATGCAGCAAAGTCCATAAGAGTGAATCAACTTCCCTGTGCGAGTCCCTATGCTCGATCTACAGGGATGATGCAGAACAAGAGTGAGTACACCAAAATGTATCCAATAGGTTCAACTGACTAGGCAAGAAAAATTGAAGCAAGCATTTAATAAAGAAGTATATTATCCCTGCATCCAAAAAGGTTAGCACAAGATAAAAAAAATATACAGCAATAATGATCTGAAATATCCTCATGAGTATATGATGCTATATAACCATAATGTGAAATTTAATGCATAATTTATGAGTCCAAATACTAATGGTGTCACAGCCTTGACACCTGCCTATGGTAAAGTAGTATCAGAAGGCCAAAAACCTGCCACCTACATGTGGTCAAGTAATAATATGATCCAACTCCTGGCCACCTGCCTATGGTAAAGTTATATGAAGTATGTATCTCACTATTGCCTCCTGCCCATGTCAAAGGAGTGGTACCAATGTGAATAATAATGTTCTTGCCTCCTACCTGGGTCAAGGGATGCTACAAGCACACACAATAAATGTAAATCAATAGTGCAAGCCGAATATGCATTTAAACATTTTATAGCATTAAAATAGTAATACAAAAGCATGAAGCACATAATAATCGTATGTACTCAAGGAAAAATATGAAGTGTCACAGCTAATGCCCACACCATCTATCATATTTTAGATCATTATAACTATATCAATAATCAAAGATGCAATAATATCTAAATTTACTCGTACCAAGTATGCAAGAATATTAATATTGTCGACCTAACTCACCTAAAATATGCAAGCATCAGAATGATATTGAACCTAACTCTTCCCAAATATACAAATATAATAATCAAACCAGACATAACTCGTCCCCATAATGCAAGTATATCAATAATACCAGACCTTACTCATTCCAATTAGTCTCACAAGTCTTATTTAGTCACATTCTATCTCAAATCTTCATCATTTCATCATAATTCATCTCAAAGCATTAGTAGGATCAAAATTTTGCCACAGTTCGGCTTAATTGGAATCACCTTTCCATCATCATTTATCCATCTAAATCCTAAAATTATCATATGAAAAATATCAATAATCCAAATCTAGTCCCAAAAGATTAGCCGAACCTACCTCGACGCCAAAATCACACTCTGACAAGCGTTCAATCAACTCAAGACATAGATTTGACCACCCAATTTGATCAATCCCTATCAACATTGGATACTATTAATCAAGGGAAGAATTTTGATATTAAAAGTTTCAAATTTAGGAGTAAAATCTAAAAGTGTCACATCTAGAAATTAATTTCGAAATAAAGTTCTACATGAAAAATAGAGTTCATAGGTGAAAATAATCAAGGGAAGAATTTTGATACTCAAATGGTCAAAATTTGGACTAAAATTCAAAAATCTCATATCTAGAAATTAGTTTCGAAATCAAGTTCTACATGAAAATAGAGTTCATGGGTGAAATCCCATTGAAATGAAACTTAAATTGAATGAGAAATCAATAGTTAAAGTTTGGAAAACATAGTCCAAAATCTTCAATTTCGGGTGTTTAGTTTCATGAAACAAATATAAAATCAAGATAAAAGTCATAAAAATGATTAGTTTAGTGTTAGAAACACTTATCCAACAAAAGTCTTCGAAAAACTTTCTTCAAAATCACCCAAATAGCTTGGAAATTTAAAAATGTATTAGAAAAAGTGTTTTATGAGTTCAAAACTATCCAGGTATAAAAATTACTCTGTGGTCGCAGAGCCCATCCCGTAAATGCAGAGACAAGAAGGCCACAATTGAATGAACGAGGTAAACAGTCTATGAACGGGGAGGTTAGCAGACCCACCTCTACGAACATGGAGTTTTGTTTGTGTAGGCGGAGAAGAAAATCCACTTGCACCAATTATCAGCAAAACAACAACGAAGTCCAAAACTGGTTTAAAACTCAAAATATTAAAACTGCCCTTGATAACTCCAAAAACTATTTCAAGATCATTTCTAGAGTTAGTTTCACCTTACGAATTAAAGTTCCCCACATGTTCTTTGGAATACCCCATAATTGTAATTTTCATATATCTCAAAATTTATGCCAAATTTCAAAAATCTAACTTCATATTCTCGATCGAAGGGAGATTTGAGTAATAAATAGGTATAACTCAGATTTTAGAACACCCGTACTAAAAAATAATTTTTTATAATTTTATGATTTCCATTGGCATGACATGCTTGGGCCATGCTAGTGTGTTATTTGAAGTCCACCTCTGGTGCGCATAGTGCCATGGGTGAGGACCAGTGCAATATTTTCCTTATTTTTCCTATTTCACCTAAGGCCATTGGGGTGATAGCCCCATGCCCACTTAACCATGAAATGTCTCCTATCCTTGGCAATTTTTCAACTTTATAACTCACAAAACCCTCTCTCAAACCTCTCTAAGACTGTCAGTTCTCTCATTAAAATCGATGGATTTCAAGCTCAATTTTGGGACTCAAGCAATCATTTCAAGCCTAAATCTACATCACGTTCACCTCAAGGAATTCAAAGCATATGGTATGTGGGTCTTCATCAATGAGTCCTTCCACCCAGAGAGCCCAACCTTCTCTTTTTATGAAAATTGCATGTTTTCAAATGTATTACCTATTACTATCTCTTATTATGAAATATCAGCATAAATCATATTGGGGTTTTGACATGTAGTGATTGATTATGCATGAATGTCTATTTTAAGCATGTCCCCTAAATTGCTTTTGTCTATTGAGAGTATACATGTTTTGAACTATGAACTACGAACTACTATAAGCTTATGGTGATGGACATCAAGGCACTCTACATGAGGGTTTTACTACCATATTAGTGGGTTGATTTTCATTGAGTTCACATATATTATTTCACTTTGGAATTACATAATATTGAACAAGTATCATGAACCCACCATGTGTTTGATAAAATGACATGATAAGAATTCTCAAGTTATTGATGATCTATTATATTATTTAAAATTCAAGTGACTTTATGATGATTAAGCACTTTTAAGCATGTATTGAATTCATGAAAAGTATCTACAATGTTGCAAGCATTAAGTTAAGCACTATTCCAAGATTTTCACCTCTTATGATCGATTCATGTTAAAGGAAGGGATTATTTATAATTATTATCTCGTCTCATCTTCAAGTTAGGGTCACTATTAGAGGTCAAGCATGTTTTTGATCTACTCTATATATTATAATGTCTCTTAAAAGCTATTCATGTTATGATTAAAGGATGGTTATTTTAATTATTCCATAGGATTTGACTTAGCACCGATTGAGGCTTAAGATAGGGGCTCGACTCAAGGGGTCCTTACATAAAGTTTTTACTCTCTAAACTATTTGCCACCATACGATTATACATGATCTATCTTATAGCTTTCCAGTGGATCTACCTAGTTATGCCACACCTTGTCAAGGGGATGACATGCCTTGATCATCTTGACAAGTAGGGTTGACTAATGCACTGACTATAGTAATTCAATAGGGTTACCATACAGAACAAGTACCCTTTACCAAGGATTGATGATCTTTTTTATCAACAGCAAGGGGCTAGTCACTTTTCTAAGATTAATCTTTGGTCCGAATGCCCATGTAAAGGTGAGGGAGTGTGATATTCATAAGATAGCTTTTCGGACTATGTATGGGCACTTTGAGTTTGTGGTTATGTTCTTTGGGTTGACTTATGAACTTTCTATATTTATGGATCTCATGAATAGGGTCTTTAAACCCTACCTTGATATGTTTGTGGTGGTCTTTATTGATGATATATTAATTTCTTCCTGGAGTGAGAAAGAGCATGTGAATCACTTGAGGGTGGTGTTGCAAATCTTGAGGAATGAAGTTTATTTGCTAGATATGAAAAAAATATGAATTTT
The DNA here is from genome assembly GCA_025642045.1 of Solanum sejunctum. Lineage (NCBI taxonomy): Eukaryota > Viridiplantae > Streptophyta > Magnoliopsida > Solanales > Solanaceae > Solanum > Solanum sejunctum. The sequence continues at coordinate 6,683,905 of JAOTQJ010000102.1, forward strand.
GATTAAGCGAGGTTGCTTTTCTAGGGCATTTGGTGTCGGGTGATGTCATTAAGGTGATTCCTTAGAATATGGGGGTGATAAGAAATTGGCCTAGACCCTTGACTACATCAGATATTAGTGGTTTTTTGGGTTTAGCGAGTTACTATCAGAGGTTTGTAAATTGCTTTTATTCTATTTTTCTACTATGACAAAGTTAACCCAAAAGAAGGCAACATTGTGTGGACCAACGAATATGAAAAGAGTTTTCAAACCTTAAAGGAAAAGCTTATCTTCGCTCCTATCATTGCTCTACCAGAAGGATTTGTGGTATATTGTGATGCCTTAAGAATTGGTTTGAGGTCTGTTTTTATGCAAAATGGCAAGGTGATGGCATGTGCCTCTAGATAACTTAAGTTGCATCAACAAAACTATACCACCAATGATCTTGAATTGGCAACTGTGGTATTTACATTAAAAATTTGGTGTCACTATTTGTATAGGGTTCATGTTGATGTGTTTACCGACCACAAGAGTCTCCAATGTGTGTTCACATAAAAAGATCTTAACTTGAGACAAAGAAGGTGGTTAGATCTTCTTAAAGATTATGACATGAGTGTACAATATCATCCCAGCAAAGCTAATGTTGTGGCCAATACTCTAAGTGAAGTGTCCATGGGTAGCCTAGCTCATATTGATGATGGGGTAAGGAGGTGGCTAGAGAAGTTCATCGGTTTCTAGGTTGCAAGTTAGGTTTGATGAGGTTGGAAATAATAGTGTGATGGTTGTTTATGGTTCTAAATCTTCTTTGATTGAGTAGATAAAGTCAAAAAAAATCTTGACCCCACCTTGCTAGAGTTGAAGGCCTTGTGAAGGATGGTAAATTAGAGGTTTTCTCCTAATGGGGAGATGGTGACCTAGGGTACCAAGGTAGGTTGTGTGTGCCTAATGTTGATGACTTAAATGAGTTAATTTAGAAGGAGACCCATAATTCACTCTAGTCTATTCACCCTAGTTCCATAATGATGTATAGATATTTGAGGGAGATTTATTGATAGGATAGTTTTAATTTGACCAAACTTGGTAATGGATTTCTTGGAGAAAATGAGGCTTATAAAGGAAAAGGTTGAGGAACAAAGGTATATCATTCGTCAAGGTCCTTCAGAGGAATCAACAAGTTGGAAGTATCACTTGGGAAGCAGAGGTGGACATAACTAAGCAGTATCCATACCTCTTTCACTCTATTCAAGCCTAAGATAACAAATTCATTCCTATCCATGATTTCAATTCCTATGTTTCATCCCTCATGTCATTTTGCAAGCATTCATGTTTATGGTAACAAGTTTATAGTGATTTTTGACATTCATGTTGAGATATTTTAAAAATCATGTTTAAATGCATTTGTTGCATTCATGTCAGGCTAAAATCATTGTGATTATTTCTCTTGGGCATGTTTATTTGACATTCATGGACGAATATTCCCAATAGGGAGATATTAAAATGCCCCACAGGTGCTTTGGAATGCTCCATAATCGTAATTTTTATATATCTCAAAATCTTTACGTGATTTCAAAACTCTGACTTCAGATTCTCGATCAGGGGCAAAATTGAGTGGGAAATGGGTATAACTAGGATTTTAGAAGACCCATAGTGAAAAAGATTTTTTTGCTAATTTTATGATTTCCAGTGGTTGTCCGCGCCCAGAGCACAACGTGCTTGGGGAATGCCATTATGTTATTTAAAGTCCGCATATGGTCCACAATGTGCCAGGGGTGCGGACCAGTGTAATTTATTCCATACTTTTCCTATTTAACCTAATGGCCCATGCCTATTTAAGCGTGAATTCTCCTATACTTAGCCATTTTTCAACTCTATAATTCACAAAACCCTCTTTTAAACTCCATCAATTCTCTCATTAAAATCTAAGGATAGTGAAGCTCAATTTTGGCCCTCAAAGACTCATTTCAAGCTCTAGATCTAAATCAAGTGTACCTCAAGGAATTGAAAGCTTAAGGTATGTGGGTCTTCATCCATTGGTGCGTTCAGCTATGGAGCCCAACCTATTCTTTTTATGAAAATTGCATGTTTTCAAGTTTTATTACCTGTGAGTGTCTCTTATAATAAAGTATGAGCATAAATCATATTGGGGTTTTGACAAGTATTGATTGATTATACATGAATGTCTACTTCAAGCGTGTTCCATCAATTAATTTTGTCTATTGAGACTATGCATGTTTTGAGCTATGAAACTATGAACTAATATGAGCTTTTGGTTATGGATTTCAAGGCACTCTACATGAGGGTTTTACTATTATGTTGGTGGGTTGATTTTCATTGAGTTTAATCATGTTATTTCACTATTGAATTGCATGATTTTGAACAAGTATCAAGAACCCACCATGTGTTTGATAAAATGATATGAAAAGAATTCTCAAGTTATTGATGATCTATTACATGATTTAAAAGTCAAGTTACTTTATAATGATTAAGGGCTTCAAGCATGTATTGAATTCATGAAAAGTGTCTATGATGTTGCAAGTATTAAGTTAAGCCCTATTTCAAGATTTTCACCTCTTGTAAGCCATTCAAGTTAACGCAAGGGAACATGTATAATTATTATTTATTCTCATGTTCAAGTTAGGCTCACTATTAGAGGTAAAGCATGTTTATGAGTTAGTTAAGTCATGTTATCATGTCTCTCACAAGCTATTCATGTTATGATGAAAATATGATTATTTCAATTATTTCGTAGGATTTGACTAAGCACCGATTGAGACTTAAAATGGGGTCTCGACTCAATGGATCATTATATAAAGTCTTTAGTCTCTAAACGTTGTGCCACCATATGATTATACTTGATCCCTCTTATGGTTTTCTAGTGCATCCATATAGTTGTACCACATCATGTATGGGGTGACATGCCTCGGATTATTCATTGTATGGCTACCATGGCAAGTAGAACACACACTGTCGAGGGGGTGATATACCTCAATAACCTTGCCAAGGGGGTGACCTGCTTTGGTTCCATGTAGCTCGCTTGGTCTATGTTGGTTAAGGTCTCATTTCATACATGTATTATGTGCTATGCAAGTTGAATGTTTTACAAGAAAGATTTATTACCAGCATTGGTCATGCATGCCATGTTGAGATTTTATATATATCCACTACTTATGACTATGCATTTTGGACATATTGGTTTATGTATTTGTTGTATTGCATCCTGCATACTTAATACATTCAACCGTACTAATGCATACTATATGTCTACATGACATCACCATGTATAAACCAGAGCTCCTTTCAATTATCCTCCTTCATGTGGCTAGTTCGATTCTCGTAGAAAGCTTTGGTGAGTCCTCAATTCCGAGGACTAATATCTAGTTACTTCATGCAATGTTTAGACTCTTTCTTATGTTGAATAGATATCATTACGATGGTGAGGACCGAAAGATATGAGGGTGAGCCACGGAAGTGTCTTGGCCCCCGCTCCATTCAAGTTAGTGGTGTTATTGGATAATATGATATATTTATACTATAAGCTTGACTCTTTTATACTTTTGCGATTATTAAAGACTTTCTTTAGTCCTATTTTCCTTTTAGTTATATCACTTGTTGATGTTTATTTGCTTTCGAGACCAAGGATGTGTGAATGATATGTTTGGAGGCTTGTTTGGGGTTCGTTCGGGTTCCCCATTCACCATGTCACGTCTAGCTTAGGTCGTGACAAGAACTAGTGGAACTATCGAAATTCCAATCTGAGCTTCCAAACTATCAATGTTGACCAAAGTCAAATTTTGGTTCTGAAAATAATTAAAATCACATTTTTAGGCCTAAAAACTTCATTTTAGCTCCAAATTCAGTTCTAAAACTTCTCATAGTTTAGTTTCAATATCTCAAATCTAATGTAGTTGACGAATCCCCAGTCTAAACTCCAAATCTCATATTAGTACAAAAACTCACTTTTTCAATAACTTAAGTCTTGCAAAATGTGTTAGTATAGTAGAGGCATATCTAAACAAATATATGTATAATTTTCTTTAATCAGACCTAAGCTTTATTTTGGGATTCACCTTTCACTTTGCTTTCTATTGTTGATTTTCTTATGTTAGGTATGATTAATATGCTAATATGGCTTGGTAGGGATTTTCATGGGAATTCTTATCGCAGTTTAAAACCTAAAGCGTAACTTAGGTCGTGACACTCTATAATCACTAGTATGCTATCATGATGCACTGATCATACTATTTATTTTGATAAATTTTAAAATTCGCTTTCCATTATGATTTCTTTATAGGTCTATTGCATACTATGACTTATACATTATTGCATATTCTCGTATACTTAGTATATTAAAATATACTACCACATAAAATTTCATACATTATTTAAAACTGTAGGGGAGGGCGTTCACCCTACTCTACACTCTACCAGCTAGTTTGGAGTTTGAAGATTTTCTTGTTTGGTAAGTCCTCATGGTTTGTGGCTACCTAATAATTAACTATTTGATAGTTCTATTTCCTAATTTTAAGATTGTCCTTTACATTTTTTGATGGTGAGCTAGGAAAATATCTTAGTCTCTGTACATCCTAGAGTAGGTAGAGGCCTTATTGGACACTATGTGTAAGAGTCCATGTCGTTTCTCTTTGACTTTGTTGTTCCTTTTCTAATGAACTCTATTTTGAGATCATTTCTCCATTTATTCTATTGAATTATTAATACTTTGTATATCTTATCAATTCTCTTGAATGATATAAAATGATGGCTTAGTAGGAGTCCCTCGAGGTTTCGATTGTTGTGTCATGCAAATAGCCTAGCTTTCCTCATGGCCAATTGTTTAACCAGTTAATAATAAATTGCCAGTTAATATGGATTCATCACTCGACTTGATCACTATATTACTTGTATGTTCTCGTATACTTGGTGTGTGTATTTGGAATCAGTAACAATTACATATTTATTGGACTAATATGATTCAAATTCAGATAAATCAAGTAAGTTAATTTCAATCCTAGACAATTGAAAATGTGAAATGATTTGTTCTCATGTATTTGTACATTTTGAACATTTATGTGAGTATATAAAATTTAAACAAAAGTCGGGCAAAAAGATGGATAAAATATTATATCAAACTCGATTAAAATATTGATCAAGATACTCCCAATCATATAAATACAGAAGAATTTTATAGTTTTTCGAGAGAAAGCAAAAGGAAAAAGTTTATTCCACACTTTTCATCCAATTACAATAAAAAGAATGACTTCTTTTATGTCCATTTCATCATGATCAACTTTGATAGAAAAAGACTCTACCGAAGATGTTACATTATTTGACATGGTTCTACCATTAGAAGTAGGGGGATGATAGTATAAGCCGGAGGTTTGGGGATAATGCGCTCTAATCCTATTGGCAATTTTGGCACCCGCATCCAACATTTCCATGTACTTACCCATCTCCCCGGCCTCCTCTTGCTTCCTCCACCTAAATTTTTCTCTTGTTCTTGGAAGAAGAGAGGTAGGGAAATGATTAGAATAAGCAATAAGAGAAAAACAAAAGCTAGAAGATATACCACACATAAAATCTCCCCTTTTTAAGACAATACATCAAGTATTGGAGGGCCACTAAAATACTAATTTTAAAACATTTTAGAGGGTGAGGATGGTGTATTGCTAACTTGTGCTAACTTCTGACATCCAAGATCATTTTGTAATATAAAATAATGCGAAGGAAGACTTGTAGTATTGCACACAAAATATTCTAATCAAATAATATGCCCCATTCCAACTCCATTTACTTTTCTTTATTATTGTTTGTAATTTTAATAGTTTACTTATTGTATTACGCATAATTGGTGCCTTCCAGAATTTTCTTCTATAAGTATATATGTAAAAAGATTTTTTCAGAAAAAATGTATATATATATATATGTATAATCTGTAGAATCTCTGTTATATAGAGAAAACTTTTTATGCAACATTTATTTTAAATTTCATAATGAAAATTTCTTGATCACTTTTTAATTGTATTCTCCAACACCCTCCTGCATGTGCAATCTAATTTACACATCGTGTGAAAGATTCTTTTTTACTACTTTTGATAAAAGATTTTATCATTGTTAAAAAAATATAAAAGATCGAGGACTAAGATAGATAAATTTTGTGATTTTCAATGATTTTTTTGAAGGACGAACTTGTAAAAATCAATGAATATTCATCGATTTTTTCATGCAAAAATGTGCATAAAAATGTTTTATTAATTTTTAATAAGAAAACAAATTAAGCCTATTTATATTTTGATGTTATTTAAAATCAAATCAAGGGACTTTGTGATGATCTAATTTCTCAAACCATGCTACTACTTATTATGACCCTCTAATAGGTTAGCCTAATCCATAACTATGAGTAACAAGCTATCACATGGAAGATAACAATAGGAAACAAAAGCTAATAATGAAGTGGAGAGAAGAAAATCATGAAATAATCCCAAAATCTGGCATCACTCAGCATTTGAGAATCTACTAAAAAAAGATTACAAAGCTTAAAAAATACAAAATCAGTATAGGTGATTGCTAAGAACAACATAAAAACTAGCCTAGCTAAAAGAGGTTATAAATCAGTAGCCTCAAACACTAGGAGCTCACCCTACTCTCTAATATCTAAAAAAGTTCTTCCATACATGCAATCTATTTCAAGGATTCGTGCTATGATCTACAGGATGAAGAAGTATACTATGAGTACAAAACAAATGATACTCAGTATGCATCTCTAAATAAAATGAAAGTATAACCATCATGCAAATAGGGTACATACAACACAAGTAGTTAAATAAGAAATAGAGTCAAAATGGAACATACAATGACAACGAAGGAAGTAGGATATAAAGAACAAAGTAGTGATGTCAAGAAGCATACTTAGCAGAGCAAGTCAAAAAACATGCTAGCAAGAGCAACAAGATATAGAAGTGCACTCAACATGAAAAAATTGACAACAATCATGAAGTAAAAATGCCTAAAAACCTATGGACTAACCCAACTCAACATAATAAGGAGTATTATATTGAACGAAAAGTAGGTCTTATAACTCAATAGCTAACAGTACAACATGGGTAAGAATGAATGATCAAATATTAATCAACCGAATGCCCATGCCTCTGGATGGTATAATTTGAAAACATAAACCTAATAAGCATCCTATTCTACAAAGAGTGGAAAACAACAACCAATATGCTAGTGATAAACAATGCATGTGAATGTGAAATATGCTGGAAAACTATCTAAACCTTCAGAAATGCATCAATAGTGATTTAATCTGTCAACCTAACCTTTCCTAACTATGAAGGTAGGACCCCGTGATACACCTATATGATACAATGGTATTCAAAGCTACATTGTTCCTCGAAGGATGTGTGTTACCTGTACACACTATCTAGTCCTCAACCATGTCTTTGAATAGTCATCTCTCTTGGTGGTACTACAGAAATAACTAGCTAGATCCATGCAAAACGGGAGATGCTCCACCATTAAGTCAAATAAAATATGAGGATATCTCAGATGCCTTCACAGTTTTAAGTAAAAAGGAGCACATCCTCACACCTCATAAGTATCAAAATACAGTAATCAAGTGATCCCAGGGTATGAGTATAATTCAAAATAAACTTGTAAATCCAATAGTATAAAGACTATTCTCTCTGTGTATGATAATAATGAGCCAAAAGATGAATCAAGGTGTTTCCACAAAACATGTGAGAATGAACAACCAATGCAATGCATACCATCATCGAGTCTATCCCATTGACATTTGATTATCTTCAATCTTTCTTTAATTCCATTTGACCAGCTAAAGATAATAAGAAATGGGGAGGGGGGAGGGAAAAGGATTGGGCCTACTTGATCGATAGCGAAGTAGTACCGTGAGGGTAAAGAACCCCCGGGAGTGTATTTAAACAAGCTACACAAGATCAAAATATTATACCAAGACCTCTATGATACAGGGTAGAGGAAACTAAACAGGGACCCACTACTCCTCAGATAAGGTCTCGGGACCACCAATCTAATCGCAACTCAATATAGCATTAATGTCTACCATTAATGAACAAGACAAATAATTAATAACAACTCAAAAATATGTCGGAGGAGAAACATCTCTTGGAACAACACCTTACCCTAGAGTCATAAAAAGAGGATCCAGAGAAAACTCAGAATTAATACAAGAAGAGAACTAGCTTGAAGGACGACGCCTACACCAAACATAAAAATCTAATTCATAACTATTAACAACCAAGCAAAAACAATTACTACGATATGCCACTAAGGTCTCAATCACTTGTATAATGTACACTATCTTGAGCAGGCCTTATCGAGTTCCATAGCTAGCTACAAGGCAAATAACTTATAACAATACATCTAAGGCTCAAATCTAAATTTAAGGCCACCTCATATCTCCTAGTAAGGATATATATGTTATGTTACCCATGAACAAAGCACCATGTAATGAGCTGGTTAGTTATTTTTGACTTTATCTGTTATAATTAATATTCTACCCTTTCTTAAGATGCTTTCTGTCTACATTAAATTATTTGAATAGTCAGAACTAAAATCCTTAGTTTAAAAAGTTGAAAATATGTGTTTTGGTCTTTTTGAAAACTTAAGTTATTGAAACAGTATGGTTTTATGTCATTCTATGTTCTTAAGGTTGGATCCTGAATTCATCAATTTCATTAGGTTTGGAATGTCAAAACTCAACTAGAAGAAATTGCACAGTTAAATTTAGAGTTAAAATAAGGTTTTCAGGCCCAAAGTTGTGATTATAGTTGTTTTCGGAACCAAAGTTTGACTTTGGTCAACATTTGGAGTTCTAGAGCTCGAATCAATATTTTGACAATTTCAATAGTTTCGGATGGTGAAACTAATGCTAAAAATGGTCTCACCATAATTTTTGGAGTTTTCAATGGTAGTTTTGGCATTTTGAGCCTTAAATTAGTTTTATATTGGTAAAAGTGTCATGGCGACCTCTGAATCGAAATTGATGATTTTGTTAAGTTTGGATAGCTATTTCTGGTATGGATACATATAAAATTTGTGATGTTCTGAATCTGGATGAGTTTCGGGGATCTGTTTTGAGTTTTGACATTGGTTGGTATAAGGGTATCTAGTGCAACCCAAATTTGTACTCTACATTCATGGAGGTATACGCACTTTTGTGCTCCACAATTGCGGGCAAGGGTACGCTTTCCCGGAGTATATTTTTTGCTAAGTCCATTTTTAAAGGCGTAAAACCTCGATTTTCACTTCATTTTCGATATATCAAATTTTGTGAGGTAATTTTTTAACAAGGTTTTCAAGGAAATCTTTTGGGTAATCCTAACATCTTATTGATTAATTCGTATGGATTTTATCTTGATTTTGAGTTGAGTTTCATGATTTTGAATGTCCAAAATTGGGGATTTTTGGTCTATGATTTTGAAACTTTAAATGAGAATTTCTCCATCGATTTAAACTCATTTTTAGTAGAATTTTCACCTACGAACTTTATTTTTCATGTAGAATTCAATTTTGAAGTCAATTTCCCGATTCTGAAAATTAATATGTTTGCTTTTATTTTGATCATTTTCCCCCTAAACCTAAAATATACAAATATGAATATCAAAATGCACCTCTTGATGTGTAGTATCCATTTTTTATATTGGTTGATCGTTCTATGGATCATTTGGAGGTTTGAATTAATTGAAAGATTGATCGAGTGCGGTTTTGACATCGAAGTAGGTTTGGCTAACCTTTTTGGTACTAGATTTAAGCTATTGAGCATGTTTATGTGATGATTATGAGATGTAGATTGAATTGTGATCTGATATCATGACATGATTTAATTTGATGGGAATATGAGGTCGGTTATGCCGAATATTGAGTAAATGCTAACCCTATTAATTAATTAAGGTAAAATCTTGTGTTTTGAAATAATTGCGATATCATTATGATGATATGAGACTTGATGTAGTTTTTCTATTAATATTGTGACTAATTGATAATGAGGATGATCAGTGTGAGAGTTTATGAGCCCATTTGGGGTACTTGTAAAGCTTATTTCAATGACATATGATTATTTATGAATGGTGATGAGATGAGACATGGTATATTTGTATAATGTTAATAATCCATTATTGCATTGGTATGCACCTATCTTATATTGAATAGTTACACTGATATGCATAGATCTTATGTTCCATAGTTACACTGATATGTGCATTGTTGTGCATATATCTTATACTTGACTTAGTGCAATGGTATACATGGATCTTATTTCTGATTGGGTTGCAGCGATATGCACACATGTTATATACGACTTATTGCATTGGTACACACACATTTAATACATGACTAGATATATTCTTATGCATATTTATCACCACATTTAAATTATTTGAGATATGATAATGCATATTGAGACATTGGATATAGCCTGCGATACCTCAAGATACTTGTGATTATGGTCTACAAGCCTTATTATATATATCATAGTACATAGCCTACGACACCCCCGAGTTCTATCTTGTAACTTTGACTTAATGGATATGTACGTCAGCCCCACGATGGTCATGATTCCACCTCATTCATGGCCTGTGACACTGTCTAGCATGGCATTGCATCTTTGGATCGATTAGCAGTTATAACTACCATTATTCCTGGGTTTTATTGTATTGTGTACGAACCATGTTGATGCAGGTGATAGGATTCTTCATTATTATATACTTATTCAATTTCTCTTACCCGATCGATTGAACCTACTGGTATATTTCAGCGTACTCACCCCTACATTACTTTCTCCCTACAGCTCAAGCATAGGGTTCAGGATAGGATAATTGATCATTCCATCTGAGCATTATAAGTACCAGTCAAATCTTAGTGGATAGGCGCAAACTGCGAGTCGCTGTTGGGTTTTCTTTTTGATTTCTTATCTCTTAGACTGTGTATCAGATATTGTCGGACAATATTTTATTTGTTGTTGAGAAAATTGTATTTACCCTTTAGAACCATTTTATATTCTTTTGTACTCATGACTCTGGGTTTTCAAAGATTTATTATATATTATGAGATGGTTTCCACTTTACTTATCTTTATTTAGTTGCGATCTATTTTGAGTCGTGACACTACAAGCCTAAAGTACGATTCTCAGGTGACTAAACTAGTCTAAAGAAGGCAAAAAAATAGGTTAACATATAAGAAAATTAAATACTAGGTAAATACAATCCTAATTCACATAAAATTCATACTAACCATCATCTTATAGATTTAATAAGGAAAGGAGATTGTAGCCTTCCTCTTTCACGACCCAAGCTTAGGCTCTAAGTGTGATATGGCAAATGGGGAATCCCAAAGTACCCCAAACAAGGCTCAAAGCATACATAGTATATCCTATTGGGGAAACAACGATGACACACAAAACGGAAGCGCAATAAATCTTTTCCACAAATAAACAAAATGAATCACAAAGCAAAATAACTCCAAAATTTTCAGCCAGCAGCAGATCAATAAAAGAAGCGGAA
>JAOTQJ010000102.1:6701617-6723190 GCA_025642045.1 Solanum sejunctum
TTAGATAATATATTAATTGGTAATCAACTTATTTTTCAAGGATCTACTTAAATTTATTTTCACAAAAGAAAATAATTATTTTATTCACAAGTCATCTTTAATTCATTCTATTTAAAGTTTTCATCATGTCGAACCTATCTAAATTCTAATTTATGGCACTTGATATTACTGGAGAAATTATTTATCATGGATCTTTGACGTTGAAATTCACCTTGATGCTAAAGGTCTTAGAGACACTATTAAATAAGAAAATAAGGCATCTAGTCAAGATAAAGCTAATACTATGATTTTTCTTCGTCATCATCTTCATGAAGATTTAAAAACTGAATATTTAACTGTGAAAGACCCACTTGAATTATGAAATAATTTAAAAGATCGATATGATCACCTAAAACTTACTGTATTACCGAAACCTTGATTTGAATGGATACATCTTCGATTTCAAGATTTTAAATCTGTAAGTGAATATCATTCTGTTATTCACAAAGTGAGTTCAATATTAAAGTTATGTGGAGATACTATCACTGATGATGATTTACTTGAGAAAACTCTTTCTACCTTTCACGCTTCAAATGTGTTGTTATTACAACAACAATATCATGAAAAGGGATTCAATAAATATTCTAAGTTAATTACATGCCTACTTGTGGCTGAGCAAAATAATTATACTTTGCTGATGAGAAATCATGAAGCCCGTCCCATTGGGTCTGCTCCATTCCCTAAAACGAATGTTGTAGCAAGGTCTAATCAGTCTGAAATAAGATAATCACTATGGTCGTGGTCATGGTCATGATGGCAGACAAACTAATTATTACAGTCATAAAAATAATCATGAGAAAAATAAAAATAATAAGTCTAAGGGAAAAAAATAATATTTGCTATCGATGTGGCATGAAAGGACATTGTGCACGTGATTGTCATACACCCGATCATTTTGTCAAGCTGTATCAAGCCTCTCTCGAAAGAAAAGAAAATAATGTGGAGGCCCACTTGACCTTTCATAATGATGATAGTAGAGAAGCTTTCTCAAATAAATATGGTGATATTGAGGCGAATCTTACTTATAAAGGTAATGATGATTTCAAAGACTTCCCAAATAATACTCAGTTGAGAGTTGAAGATTTTTATGAAAATATTGAATAAAGAAACCATCATCTAGTTAAAAATTAAAATCGTAAGAATAGTTGTTATTGTTTTTTATCTAGTTTTTGTGATAGCACTAATATTTTTCTTCCTCTGAATTGTATTGATACATATTAATTATTAATATAACCATTCTATTTCTACAAAAAAGAGGGGTGGGGGGTGGGGGTGGAGGGAAAATAACTATGTTGTTCTTCTTAAATGCTAAGCTTTATATCTTTACTAGTTTTCATAGTTTGTCAAGTTAGTTTTTATATCCTTATAATATTTTATTTTTATCTTTGTGAAGAGTATGAAAATCTCTCATTCATCAATTGGATTCAAAATCAATTATGATGATATTGTCACACCCTAAGCCTATACTTTGGACATGGCTAACACTCAAAAACTATTTCTTGTCCCAAGCAAACCACTTGGCCTGGCTACAAACTCAGTGAAAGACTTAAAATAAATGTGGAAAAGCTAGAGAAACTATAAGATAATTTACAATTGTCTACATAACTGAATGAAAAAGCTCTTAAGCAACATCTAGATAAACTGCAAAATGAAATACTAACACATAGTCTATGGAACCTCTACTAAACTATCTAAAAGAACTACTGAGACAGGCCCCAAGTAGCCAAAACTGCAAGTAATACTATAAAGAAACATAAACCATAGAGCCTCGGACTAAGAAAAGGCCTCACCAAACACTGATAGCTGTCAGGTTCTCAACAAAGCAACTGCTGAGAAACTCTGTCACCTGGTCTGCATCATAAAATGATGCAGTTCCTGAGGACGTCAATACGTGGAATGTATAGTATGTAAGATGGCCAAAATAGTAACTTAGGATAACATAACATTTCTTCAAAAAGGATATAAACATAACTCATAATAACGTAGCTATAATAACAAATATTTTATATGCTGCAGTAACATACTGAAAACTGATAAGAAAAAATATAATTTCTTATCTTAGGGAGTTTCTCTAACCAACAACCATCACTATGAGCTTTGTGGTGTTACAGAGTCTTTCTCATACTGCCAGACCCCGCACTTTTTTGGAGTAGGGGACGAATAACTAGGGGAGTAGATCCATCCTAAATCTGGGCCATCTCAGTGGACAAAGAGAAAGGTACCGTAGTACAATCCTATCCTATGCTGGCTATATAGTTTATGAGTTCGAGTAATTTATTCTACTTTTATCCATATCAATGCACAATACTACTCCTAAATTGTTCTTATGTAGCTCATAACTTTTAAAGAATGAATTCTTAAAATCTTATCTTTTGGGGACTTAGCCCAACTTTAACTTTCTTAAACTTTTCTTAACAAATACTTCATAGCCTGATGGACTAGATAAGGTCCTATCAACCATGCCTCACCAACTTCAAACCATTCTATGGGTGATCTACACCTTCTCCCATAAAGAGCCTCATATGGTGTCATCAGTATGCTAGCCTAAAAACTATCATTATAAGAGAACTCAATCAAAGGTAAATGATCATCCCAATTACCCTTAAAGTCTATCACACAAGCTCTCAACATATCTTCCAAGGTCTGTATAGTCAGCTCTGTTTGCCCTTCTGTCTATGGATGAAAAGTTGTGCTAAGATTCACCTTTGTACCAAGCCCTTCTGAAAGGACTTCCAAAATTGTGCCGTAAACTGAGCTTCTATATCTGAAATAATAAATATAAGGACCCCATGCAGCCTAATAATCTGCCTATGGTAAAGTCTGGCATAATCCTCAGTTGTATCAGTCGTCTTGACAGGTAGGAAGTAAGCTGACTTTGTCATTCATTCTACTATGACCCATATAGAATCATACTGTCTATGGATCGAGGTAAGCCTATTACGAAGTCTATATTAATCATCTCCCATGTCTATTATGGAATCTCTATGTTCTGGGCTACACTACAAGGCCTTTGATGCTCAACCTTTACTTGCTGGTAGTTTAGGCATCTAGACTCAAACGCTGCAATGTCCTTCTTCATACCACCCCACCAATGGACTTCTTGCAGGTCTCTATACATCTTTATTGCACCAGGGTGGATAGATTATCTGGCATTATGATCCTTAGATAAGATCCTATCTCTTAAGACCATCAAGACTTGGCACACACAGCTTGCCTTGGTATCTCAAGACCCCATCTCCCCTTTTTGAGAACACTAACACTTTCTGCTTTTGGATATATTCTTTCAGTTGGAGAAGGATGGGATCCCTGTCCTGCTTCTCTTTCACTTCTACCACCAAAGATAACTCTGACCCATTTTCAACAATGGCCCCTCCTTCGTTGGAATCTTCAATCTGCACCCCCAAATGGGCTAGTCTGTGAACCTCCTTAGTTAACTCTTTCTTTTCATCCTCAACATGGGTTGTGCTCCCCATGGACACCCTGGTAAGAGCATCAACAACCATATTAGCTTTACCTGGATGATAGAGGATACTTATATCATAGTCTTTTAGCAGCTCCAACCATCTCCTCTGTCTTAAATTTAGCTCCATCTGTCCAAACACATATTACAAACTCATGTGGTCCGTGAATATATCTACGTGCCCACCATAAAGATAGTGTCTCCAGATCTTCAGAGCAAATACCACCGTAGCAAGCTCAAGATCATAAGTTGGATAGTTCTTCTCATAAATCTTAAGCTGTCTAGAGGCATATGCTATCACCTTGCCTCTTTGCATTAATACACAACCCAAGCAAACTCTGGAAGCATCACAATAAACCATGAAATCACCAACTATATTTAGTAGGGATAAGACTAGGGTTGTAGTCAGCCTAGTCTTCAGCCCTTGGAAACTCTTCTCACAAGCTTCTGACCATTCGAACTTACTCTTATTCTGAGTCAACTTAGTTAAGGGATCTGAAATAGAAGAAAATCCCTCTACAAACCGTCTGTAGTACCCTGCCAAGCCCAAGAAACTCCTTATCTCTGTGGGAGTTATAGGCCTTGTCCAATTCTTTGCTGCCTCAATCTTTTGGGAATCAACTTGGATACCCTCACTAGACATAATGTGCCCTAGAAATGCCACAGACTTCAACCATAACTCACACTTAAATAATTTAGCATATAGTTGTTGATCCTTAAGTGTCTGAAGGATAACTCTAAGCTGGTCTGCATGCTCCTCCTTGTTAAAGGAGTAAATTAGGATGTCATCTATGAACACAATAATGAATATGTCTAGGTATGGCCTCAATACCCTATTCATAAGGTCCATGAAAGCTGCTAACGCATTTGTTAGCCCGTAGGATATGATCAAAAATTCATAATGACTATATCGGGTTCTGAAAGTTGTCTTAGGAATATCTTTCTCTCTAACTTTAAGCTGATGATACCCCGATCTAAGATCTATTTTGGAAAAACAGGTAGCACTCTGGAGTTGGTCAAATAAGTTATCAATTTAGGGAAGAGGATACTTGTTCTTAATGGTGACCTTGTTCAGTTGACGATAATTTATGCAAATCTATAGAGAACTGTCCTTTTACGCATGAAAAGAACTGGAGCACCCCAAGGTGAGAAGCTTGGTCTAATGAAACCCTTACCAAAAAGGTCTTTCAATTGTATCTTTAACTCTTTTAGCTCTAAAGGATCCATACGGTATGGGGGAATGGAGATAGGCTGAGTATCTAGAAGAGTGTCTATCCCAAAGTCTATCTCCCTATCAGAAAAGACTCTGGCAAGATCCTTGGGAAAGACTTCTGGAAACTCATTCAAAATGGGAACAAACTGAAGAGATGGTGCCTCGGCACAAGAATCTTGAACTCTGACTAGGTAATATATACACCACTTAGAGATTAACTTTCTAGCTTTGAGATAAGAGACAAACTGACCCTTAGGAAATACTGAGGTTACCTCTCCACTCTAAGATTAGTTCGTTAAGGAACTAAAATCTGACTACTCTGGTTCTGCAATCTATGGAGGCATACCCAGCATGAAGCCAATCCATGCCTAGGATGATATCAAACTCTACCATATCTAACTCCACCAAATCAGCTATAATAGTCTTATGATAAACAGAGATTGGATAGCTCTTATAGATTCTTTGGGCTAAAATAGACTCTCCAGTATGAGTAGAAACACTGAAAGGCTCATGAAGACATCTCGATTGACCCCAAACTTCACAGCAATATATGGGGTTACAAAAGACAATGTGGCTCCTGGGTCTAATAATGCATAGAGATCAGGAGTAAAGATTTCGAGCTACCTTTGTCCACATCTGGTTAGTTCTCCTACTCCTATCTGGTGCCCATGACATATAAGCTATTTGTGCCCCCGTTTATCCCTATTGTAGTACCCCTATGAGGTGGATTACCCTGTAGGGAGACTATTTGTGATCTGGTATCTCTCATATTATGCTTTCCCATAGGAATATCCTTCAAGAAATACTCCACCTGACCACACTTGAAACAACCACTGGTGCCAATAAGGCACTCTCCAGGATGAGATCTATCACACTTACCACAAGTTGGATAGCAGTTTGATCCTTGAGTTACGCTACCCTGTGACTGGCTTCCCAAAAACCTATTGTGTTGTGATCTCTACTCATTTCTTATCCTCGGTACAGGTGTACTAGTGAATGAAGGTGTTAGTTTGGTTGTCTTAGGCTGGAAAGATGAGCGACCTCCATATCTAGTCCCTCTCCTGCCTGACTCTTGGCCTAATGTCTTAGCCCTCTTGCTCCTGAAATAATCCCTATCCTACATCTTCTCCTCCTCTACCTGTTGCACATATGTCATCAACCGAGCTATATCCATATATCCATCAACATTGCATATCTTCCCTCTTTGTTAGTTATTCGAGAGAGCACGAACATGAAGCAATCCATCCTAGTACGCATGTCTGCCACCATAGCTGGAGCATAATGGGACAACTGAGTAAACTTGAGGTTGTACCCCCGTACAGTCATATTCTACTGCTTCAAGTTTAGAAACACTCTTACCTGAGCCTTCCTCATCTCCCTGGGGAAGTATTGTCCTAGAAAACCTCCTCAAACACTGTCCAAGTAATAGCTGGAGTCCCATCTGCCTTACTCCCCTTCTACTAGTCAAAGCAGAGTCTAGATACCCCCTTAAGCTAATAGACAGCCAAGTCAACCCGCTCAGCATCAGCTATACGCATCACCTGAAACACCTTCTGAAGCTCCTCAATAAAATTCTCACGGTCCTCCTTCACATCAGACCCCGTGAACTCTAGTGGGTTCATTCTCAGAAACTCTCTAACTCTAGTGGTATCCATCCTATCATTCCTGCCATCTCCCTAGCGACCTCCTTAAGCAGTGACTGCCTAATCCAAAGTTTTAATGGCCTGGCAAATCTCAGCGTTAGATATGTCAGCTTGTTCTGGCTGCTACACAGGCATGCTAGGCCTCTAGGCTCTTTAGGGATTCGCCAAGTTGGCTTTTGGCTGGGCATCCTATGCCCATTACAGGTTCGTTAGCTTTGCGATGAGGCATGATTTGAAAATATGATATGAACGGACGAGTTAGTAGGGACTTCACAAATATATACTCTGAAGTACGAGACAAGGAATAACAAGAAAATGATGACACTTCCTAATGTCCCAAAGCCTTCCTATTATAGATGTAGCACGCTTCACACCTATAATATGGACTCTACTAGAAGTGGTTCCATAGACTCCTTAGGACTGTTGAACTCTATGCTCTGATACCAAGTTTGTTATGCCCCGAGCCTACATCCTAGACATGGCCGGCACTCGAAAACCATTTCTGGTCCCCAAGCGAACCGCTTGACCTGGCTACTTACTCAGTGAAAGATTTAATAAATGTGGAAAAGCTAGAGAAACTATAAGATAATTTACAACTGTCTGCATAACTGAATGAAAAATTTCTTAAGCAACATCTGAATAAACTGGAAACTGAAATACTAACACATAGTCTATGGAACCTCTACTACACTGTCTGAAAGGACTACTGAGACAGTCCCCAAGTAGCTTAAACTGAAAGTAAATATTGTAAAGAAACATAAACCATAGAGACTTGGACTGAGAAGAGTCATCACCAAACACTGATAGCTGTCAGGTTCCCAACGAAGCGGCTGCTGAGGAACTCTGTCACCTAGTCTGCATCAAAAAATGATGCAGGTCCTAAGGATGTCAATACGTGAAACGTACGGTATGCAAGATGGCTAAAACAATAACTCAGGATAACATAACATTTCTTCAAAAAATATATAAAGATAACTCATAATAACGTAGCCATAATAACAAATACTTTATATACTGCAGTAACATACTAAAAACTGATAAGCAAAAACATAATTTCTTAGCTTGTGGAGTTTCTCTAACCGACAGCCACCACTATGAGCTTTGTGGTGATACATCGTCTTATCCATGCTACCAGACCCATTCCGTACTTTTCTGAGGTAGGGACGAATAACTAGGGAAGTGGATCCATCCCAAATCTTGGCCATCTCAGTGGCCAAAGAGGAAGGTACTGTAGAACAATCCTATCCTATGCTGGCGACATAGTTTATGAGTTTGAGTAATATATTCTACTTTTACCCATATCGTTGCTCAATACTACTCCCAAAATGTTCTTATATAGCTCATAACTTTTAAAGAATGAATTCTTAAAATCTTATCTTTCGGGGACTTAGCCCAGCTTTAACTTTTGTTAAACTTTTCTCAACTAAATTCTTTCACTTAATTGAAGACTAGAATCAACTCAGTGACCCAAAATAAATTAGATTTCTCTTGACTAATATGCAGATAAGTAAGATCTTTAAAAAATTCCCTTCTTGAACTTAGCTTAAAGATTCTCAAACTAGTCTTTCTTTTCTTGAAGTATTACCAAGATTTTCAAGAAATTTCAATAATCATAAATCTTGTGCTCAAATGTATATAACTTGATAACAATACCTTGATTACATAATATAAAAGTCAAGAATCATAGTATTCATCAAGACTCTATGTGTACCATGAAATTAACATGCTTTCACAAAAGTTACGGGAACTTAATCTCTCTAGTTCTTGAAAGTTCATTAGTGAAATAACTTCTATCTCTAGAAATATACTCAAAATAATAGGTATAAGGTGGTCTTACATATCCTAGAATGAGTTCTTGAGGAATTGAAAGGAAAATCTTGAATGCCCTAGTGTTCTTGAATTCTACGCTTGGAGTTCTGAAAAAGGGTTTCTTGTTTTTGAGAGGATGAAAGAGTAGAAATACATTTTTAGAACTAATTAAGACTTAAAAATGGATTGACTTAGGATATGGGATATGAAAAATATCAGATTTGCCCTTTTCTAGAAAAAAATAAAATTGGTCCTCTTCTTACACTAGTGTGCGACGCGCACTAGTATTTTATAATACTTTTTTGCGAATGTTGATTTTTCGTCAAATTTTTTAAAACGATCAAGTGTGGTTCCCTATTCTATCCCCGTTGCGGAGAGGACGCAGAAAGTTTACTATTTCTGAATTTTTTTGGAAAAATTAATTCATATTTTTTGAGTTTTTATCGAGTCGAGACCATTTTCTGACTCAATTTTTTGTAGTGATCGCAAAACCAGTCTCAAATTTGAAAATATAGCATGGAAAGATTCATTACGCGTAAGGTCAATTCTAAGGTTATTTTCATCATTTCACTAGATATTACAGATATGTGCCTTATAGATAGTGCTACAACACATACTATTTTAAGAGATAAAAAATATTTCTCTTATTTGAGTATGAAATAAGCTAATGTTAATACAATTTCTGGTATCACAAAATTAATTGAAGGCTTTGGAAAAGCTAATTTTGTTCTTACCGGAGAAACAAATTTAACAATTGATTAAGCATTATATTATAGTAAGTCTTAAAGAAATTTATTAAGTTTTAAAGACATTTAACAAAATGGCTATCATATTGAGACTACAAATGATGAAGAGAATGAGTAACTTTATATTACTACAATGATGTCAGGTAAAAAGGTTTGAAAAATTACCTGCTCTATCATCTGGCTTATACTGTACAAGTACTAGCATGATTGAAACATATGCCATAGTAAATGAAAGGTTTACTAACTCAAATGATTTTATAATTTGTCATGACCAGTTGGGTCATCCCGATTCTAATATGATACGCAAAATAATTGAGAATTCACATGAAAATTCTTTGAAGAACAAAAAGATTCTTCAATTTAAGGAATTCTCTTGTGTTGCGTGTTCTCGAGGCAAATTAATTACTAGACCATCAGTAATCAAAGTGGGAATTGAATTCCCAGCATTTCTGGAACGTATAAGGGGTGATATATGTGATCCCATTCACCCATCATGTGGACCATTCAAATATTATATGGTTTTAATAGATGCATCTACAAGATGGTCACATGTGTGCTTATTATCAACCCACAATATAGCGTTCGCGAGGTTGCTGGCCCAATTAATAAAATGGCAAGCACAATTTCCACATTATGTAATTACGATAATTCATCTTGATAATATCTTGATAATGCTGGTGAATTTACATCCCAGGCTTTTAATGATTATTGTATATCAATTGGGATAACAGTTGAGCATTCGGTTATTCACGTCTATACTCAAAATGGTCTAGCAGAATCATTGATTAAAGGCCTCCAATTAATTGCTAGACCAATGCTTATTAGAAGAAAACTCCCCACTTCATTATGGGGTCATGCTATTTTGCATGGAGCAAATCTTGTGTAGATTAGGCCTACAAGTTATCATTAAGTCTCCCCATCATAATTGGCTTATGGTTAGGAGTCGAATATTTCCCATCTTAGAATATTTAGATGTGTGGTATATGTTCTAATTGGTCCACCACAATGCACAAAGATGGGTCCCCAAAGAAAACTGGGGATATATATTAGGTATGAATCTCTTTCTATAATAAAATATTTGGAATCTCTGACTGGAGATTCATTCATAGTAAGGTTTGCTGATTTTAATTTTGATGAATCATATACTCAACATTAGGGGGAGAAGATAAATAGCTGAGGAAAGAGATAGATTGGAATGCATTATCATTATCACATTTAAATCCTCGAACTAATTAATGTGAATATGAAGTTTAAAAGATAATTCATTTGTAAAATATTGCAAATCAACTATCAGATGCATTCATTGACCTATCAAGAATTACTAAATCTCATATTACAACTGTTAATGCTCCAATTTGAGTTGATGTCCTAATAGGATAATTAATTAATGCAAATGATTCTAAACCACACTTGAAACATGGTAGGCCAATCGGTTCCAAAGATAAAAATCTCGAAAAGGGAAAAGAGCAAATAATCAAGATAATCATAATATAAAAGAACCTGCTCAAAGGGAACAAGGAGACATAATAACTGATGAAACCTTAGAGAAGGTTAAAGTGCCTGAAAATAATGAAGAGATCTCAATTAACTATGTCTCATCGAGGAAAATATGGAATCGAAATAATATAATTATCGATAATAATTTTGCTTATAATGTTGCTGTTGAAATAATGCAACAAAATGTCTTAAAACAAAATTTCTCGAGGAATGTAGATAGAGAAATGGTTGGCAAAATGGAAAGATGCTAGTTAAGTTGAATTAGCTTCGATTTGAGAAACGCAAAGTTTTTGGACTGATAGTTTGAATATCTAAAGGTGAAAATCCAGTAGGGTACAAATGGGTCTTTGTGAAAAAACAAAATGAGAAAAATAAAGTCGTAAGATATAAAGCACGACTTCTGGCACAAGAATTTTTGCGAAGACCTGACATTAATTGTATGGAGACATATTCTCCTATGGTGGATGCAATTATCTTAAGATATCTTATAAATCTTATAGTTCATGAGTAACTTCATATGTATCTGATGGATGTCGTTATAGCATATTTGTATGGCTCATTAGACAATGAAATATTTATGAGAATCGCAGAAGGATTCAAAATGCCTGAAATATATAAAGATTCTCAGGAAAAGTGTTCAATAAGCTTCAAAAGTCTTTATATGGATTGAAGCAATCATGCCACGTGTGGTATGATTGACTTAGCGAATACATATTGAAAAAAAGGTATAATAATGACCCAATTTGTCCTTGTGTATTTATTAAAAGTTCTAGATCAAATTTTACTGTAATAGTTATATATATTGATGATTTGAATATTATTGGAACTCGTGAAGAACATTCAAAGGCAGTAGAATGTACGAAAAAGGAATTTGAAATGAAAGAACTTGGAAACACCAAAATTTGTCTTGGTTTACAAATTGAGCATTTTACAAGTGGTATATTTATTCATCAATCAATATATACTGAAAATCTTTCTAAAAGATTTTATATGGATAAAGCACATCCATTTTAGTACCCCAATGATTATGAGATCACTATATATTAGTAACGAACCATTCTGGCCTTATGAAAACAAGGAAGAGCTCGTTGGTGCTGAAGTATATGTCTTAGTGCAATTGGTGCATTAATGTACCTTGCTAAAAATTCTCGGCCAGATATATCCTTTGTTGTAAATTTATTAGTAAGATGTTGTTTCTCTCCAACATGGAGACACTGGAATGGTATTAAACATATCTTCATATATCTTCAAGGAACTATTGATATGGGACTATTTTATTTGAAAGAGTCCAATCTGCAACTAATTAGTTATGCATATCCAGGATATTTGTCTGACCCACATAAAGGGCAATCACAGACAGGTTACTTATTTACATGTAGAGGTACAGACATATCATGACGTTCAACAAAACAAACTATGGTAGCTACTTCTCCAAATCATGCAGAAATAATGGCTATTCATGAAGCTAGTCGACAATGTGTCTGGTTGAGATCAATAATTCAACACATTATGGAAACGTGTGGACTTCCTCTGAAAAGAGATGTTCCATCAATATTTTATGAAGACAGCTACATGTCTAGCTCAACTACGAGAAGGATACATCAAAAGAGACATGACAAAATATATTTTGGCAAAATTCTTTTTCACTCATGATCTTCAAGTAAAAGGTGAAATAGATGTTCAACAAATTCGTTCCAACGATAATTTAGTAGATATGTTCACCAAAGCATTGTCAACTTCAACTTTTGGAAAGCTAAGATACAAGATTGGGATGCGTCATCTTCGAGATATTAAATAATATTTTCATCAAGGGGAACAAATACACGTTGCACTCTTTTTTCCTTAACCAAGGTTTTATCCCACTAGGATTTCCTGGTAAGATTTTTAATGAAGCAATAAATAAAATATATTATTGCATGGATATCCAAGGGAGAGTGTTGTAAAATAGATGTCCAAGTAAATATTTTCTTTTGTCCACACAATATAATTCGTGGCAACATAAATATGCACATAATACACATATATGTAAGATGCATTTATACTGATTTTAGTACATGTTTTAACTTATTTATCCATGTATTATACTTGGTGTACAAAGTGTATACATGGCAATAAGAAAACTATAAATGACTATGTATACACAAGTATAAATACCCCCTCCCCCTCTTTTCTTGTAACAAAATCATAAGTGAGAAAAGAAAGAAACAAGAGTGAATAATAATACTACTACATCTTCTCTTTATATTTTGTAACACCCCATGAAAATTTACCGAAATGCCCATAAAATGTATCATGCGCACAACATGTCTTCCAAAGCTCTGATCAAAAATCCAGGACTGGATTTGCCATCATCACGAAAAACAAGTCAAAAAATGACCTCGACTCGACTTTAATGTGAAAAAATGCAAATTATTTTTTCAATGAAAAGTTTAAATAGTGGGATTTCCATACCCAGGCTGCGATGCGCCTGGGATGCAAAACCACACTTGGGATTTTTTAATTTTTCTTCGACGAAAAACTGACTCACGAAAAAAGTCACAAAAACAACTGGTGCGCGAGTGTGCAAGAATCCCATTTTTTGCTTTTTACTTCGAGAAGGGCATTTTTGTCCTTCCCAATATTTTCTTAAGTCCCAAATGAGTACTTGAGTCTATATAGGTTCGAAAGGATTTTATAACCCCATTTTTCTTATGTCTAAGCTACATTCTGAGAGAAGGGGAAGAAAAAGCAAAGAGGGGGTTTCGAGTCCAGGACCAATTCATGCAGGAAAATTGAGGATTCATCAAATGCCAAGTATGTAAGGAAAACGAAAACATGAGATTGTCCTCTCATGTGTCCCATAGGAGGTCTTAGATGATTGATTGGAGTTTCTTGAATTTATATGAATGATTTTCTTAATTTTATTCTTGAAACTATATTAAATGTATGTATTTTCACATGTTGATAATCATCATAAACTTACTTTCTTAAATTGAATATTTTACATGAATCATTACATAAACCCTGCCTAGTATTTTATTAAAGATTGCATGAATGAAGTTAGGGATTGAGTCTAGGGTCTTGATTGAGAATGTTGATAGAGATGGTGATTGTGATTGTAAGAATGATGCTAGATTTATAGGACTTGATAGTATCTTGAGTCTCCATAAATAAACTCTTGCTATGTGTCTATTCAATTGTTCCCCGATGATAGTTTTTAAGCCCTGGATGAGCTTGTTGATCACTGCAGTAGATGTTAGTGTTATTTGGATTAAATGAGGATTGAACCTTATCTTGAAGATTAATTCTACTCTTTGAGTTAATAGAAGGATATATGAGACGATGACCCCATTTGACAGGGGGGTTGGCTATGTAACAGCTCGTCCTTGATAGACTGTAAGTTTTCTTGAGTCATGGGAGGAGTATTAGCACTGAAATAGGTAAGAATGAGTCCCACTCGAGCTCATTAACTATGTGGCCAGCATAGGAGGATATTGGACCGTGAAGACGGATGTTTTCTTTGTCCGAAAAGAGGACTTAACCACTGACAGACTCGTTCTTTACCCCGATAAGGTAATAGACAAATGTGGCAACGACATCTCATCATTGTATCACTTCTACCTCATAGGGGGTGATTGTCAATTATAGAAACTCATATTTAGGATTTCCTCTTGGTAGTACTATGATGTTGAGGTAATGGTATAGGCTGATGGATGTGCTGGGTCAGTTGTCTATTCTTTATTCTTTCTTTAGATAGACATTTAGCATGTTGATTGTTTTTTATATTGAGTTGATTGTTATTGTTATATTATTCTATCTATTTCTAGTTTTACTCAACTATTTTACATACTAGTATATTTCACGTACTGACTTCCCCCTCTGGGAATGCATCGTTTCATGATGTAGATACATGATTTGGAAGTGTTCAACAGGCGCACCATTGAGGATTGGAGACATTTTGCTGATTTAATGAGCCTCCCTTACTTAGGAGGAACCCCTTATGTTTATTTTCATCTTGCCTTAAAGTTAGAGTGACTAGATTTATTTTGATTGAGGTAGTCATGGGCCTGTCATTGTCACAACTTGGTAGTGGTGGAGGCTTCATAGACTAGAGTCGACTGTTGATGTAAGACTGTGAGCTAGTTCTTCCTACTAGCCTCTTTTTATAATATATATATATATAAGAACTAATGATGATGTGCCCATATATCCTTTGATGTCTTCTGTTGATAGTAGTAGATTATATGAATCAATAGATGTGATAAGGGCTAGTGGTTCGCTTGAGAACTAGCAATAGTCTCTAAGTGTCTGTTATGTCTAAGGTACCCTCCTAGAGCGTGACAAACTTGGTATCAGAGCTCGAGTTCAAGTGTCCTAGGGAGTGTATGAAGTCGTGTCTAGTAGAGTTCTTATTATTAGTGTGAAGCGTGCCACATCCATAATAGAGATGCTATAGGACATCAGGAATTGTCTCACTTCTTTCTTATTCTAAATTTGTGCGATAGAGTTATACTCTACGAAAGCTCTCTTCTGATTCGTGCGCTGCTCTAAATCTTTCGATTATGACTTATCCATGAGGTGACAAAGGCGGTGATGTCAAACTCGTATCAATGAGATCGCCAAAATAAGTAACTCGAATAGTAGAGAGATTGCGCTAAGTTTGAGAGAAGCCAACTAGGGTGCTAAGTTGAATGACTAGAAAGAGTGTGATACTTCTCATATGAATCGAGCACTTGAGTTATCTCTAGATATACCCAAACCCTCCTACTCTAAAATTTGCTCCCAAAGTTACTCATGAGAGCAAGAAACTTATGTCTCCAAGGAGCTTAGTGCTAACACCTAAGAGTAAGATATGAGGTCTTAGAAGCTCGGAGCAAAATTTAATCATTCTAGAGTTAGAAGGATGATAATAAAAGGAAAGGGATGAGATGGAAAGAGTGATGACTGATTGAGGGTTCTAGTTAGAGATAGGTAGCCATTTAGGTAACTGGTGAAGGGAGGAGTCGATGGCCATAGGATTTATGGAAAGGTGATAAGTACTCTACGATTGCCATGCTGAGATGACATATAGAGAGGGAGAGAGGTAGTGTCAGAATATGATAGAGCATGTTCAAACTAGAAGGA
This sequence comes from Solanum sejunctum, assembly GCA_025642045.1. Taxonomy (NCBI): domain Eukaryota; kingdom Viridiplantae; phylum Streptophyta; class Magnoliopsida; order Solanales; family Solanaceae; genus Solanum; species Solanum sejunctum. The sequence goes on from JAOTQJ010000102.1 coordinate 6,717,128, forward strand.
AGTACATGTTGATCTGTTGTAATATTCATACTACTGAGAGTGGAGTGTAGCTCTTGAATAGATGGAAAGAGTGCTTTTAATATGATGGAATAGATCTATGTTAGGCTTGTGATTGTATGTGAGAGTTCATAAGATCCATGGAGGTACAAGTTTTAGCTAGATGAGGAGGTATAGTGAAGGGGTGAGTAGTACATGAGTTGTGAAGAGGGGATGTGATGGTTAATTCCTCGCTATGAGATTTAGTAACATTATGTTCCCTAAACGTTTATCTTGAGGTTGTAAGTTAACATTAAGGAGGTGTGTGGTAGATGTGCATGTTAGTAATAGACCTTAAGCTTGAGTTGAGGAGTAGTATGAAAGAGGAGATAGTACTATGAGAGTGGTAGTCTTAGTTGGAGATTTTTCTGTAAGAAAATTGTCCTAGTGTATGAAGATGCTAAATTATAAGGAGAGTGATGCTAGGGGTAGGGTACAAGTGCCCCTTAGGTGAGACTAGTGGAACAAAGATAGCTCAATAGATAAGAAGAGACTTGATATAGGTATTCTTGATTGTCTAATGCTATGTGAAGCTCTAAATTATGGTTGCTAACAATACCCTTGAGTCCAAGGGGAAGTTAGTTGAGGTAGGCATATTGTGTCTTCCTGAGTAACTAAGTTCATTGGAGGGTTTGTGGATAGGTGATGAGAAGTGTTCCTTAATACTCTAAGTCTTATATGAATGATGAGATTAGAAGAGAACAAAAGTTAAGCATTAGCAACCAAAAGAAGAGATTAGATTGTAAGAGGCTTGGGAAGTGATTATGTACACCATTAAGAGCAGTAAATAGAGAGAGAGGGCTCCATAGAGACATCAGGAAGTTAAGAGTGATATTGTTGAGAGAAGTTTGAGTGGCTAGTTATACGTATATGATAGAATAATAGAAGGGTTTAAGATGCATATTCTCGGGGATAGTGATTCCTTTAACCATATGAAGGTATGTGCTTATAGCCTAGTAAAGGAAACTGATTCACAAATTTAGAGAGAGAGAGGACCTTGAGAGCTAAGGGGGAGATGATGATGTGAGAAGTCAAATTAGATCTTGAGTTTTTGGATTATAATAGGCTGGTCAAGATGAGATACCAATTCTTTTCCATCTCATATACTCCCTATTCTTCAGTTAAGGCAACATTCCATTCCCTTCGGGTGTATGAGTATCATATCTATGGCCTAATCCCATGCATATCACGTTGCTTCCCGATCATGCTGAGTTTTGAAGATGTAAAGCGATAAATTCATTCACTAATCCTGATCTTACCCTATGAATCCAAGAGTTTCCAGCCCTATGTTGAATAAGATGCGACCTGAGTTTTCATTATGTATAGTTCTGTTAACACAGGATAAGACTTGATAGACGAGAAAGATTGTAATCGCCCTAATGATCTTTTGTTCCAAGTTCTTTAAGTAATCAAGCTTTCCAGCCTTGATAGAAGTATGGATGATAATAGAGGGGTGAAGGTTGATGAGAGAGATTGAGAGTTCTTGATACTGGTGTCATCTTAGGGGTGCACTGCCTTCAGCTTGGTATGCCATTGTTGATGGTAGGATGTAGAGTATCGAGTTTTAGAGGTATGATCTTGCTTATTTTTGCATGAAGAGATAATAGTTTGAGATTTTGCAAAATAAGGGAAGTAATGAGTTCCTCTAGATTCAGATTGTGATGTTGGTAGTAGTGGATTGAGGATAAAGGTAGATGAGGAGGAGTGAGTGTATCCTTATTATGGTATTGGTATTAAACTTGTATCTTGTAGGGATAGGGGTAGGAGGGAGGTAAAACCTTATGATGTGGAATAAATAGGTGAGAGTATGTAGGTGTGACCTTAGGTGAGATCTCATTGGATGGTGGAGGTAGAAATGTTAAGTAGGCTTGAACATTCTAAGATATAGTCAAAGTGGTTAGAGTGATAGGCTTGGATTCGATATCATTGTCATGCGAATATTGATGATAGACTAGTGAATACTTCATTGTAAGGGTTTGAGGAAGAGTGGTGAAGTAGTGAAGAGGATTGGTGATCTTTTGGATGTAAGCCCCGTTGAAGTTTAGAGCTGAGTGTTGCAAATTAGCTTTATAGGTATATGATCATCTTGTGAATAACACCTTGAGGCTTAGAAGTTGGTTTGAATGGAAGAGGAAAAGGTGGATAGATGGAAGTTGGAATAAGAATCATAAGCTTAAGATTGAATGGGTACGGTGCTATAAGGAGGGAGTACCATTGAGACGAGGTGCTAATCCTGACAGTTGAAGAGTTATATATAGAGTTTTATGTACCAATGATCCCATTCCCCCTTTAGAGTTGATGGCTTCCTTCCCGAGTTTGAAATGTTGATTGTCAAGGTGTTCACATGATTCAAATTAACTGAGTCATGATGTTCCATTCATGCTTGACGGTGAAAATTCAAAAAAGAGTATCTCTACTTTTGATCTGAATTGATTGTCTATCCGGAGTGACTTGCGACTGCCAAGATTGATTGGTAAAGTATGGAAACGAGTCCTGATTATTATTCGTGCCTGGCGATAAGAATGTTGTTGGAAATTTCCTTCCCTTTTTCTAAACTGATTGTCTTTTGTTGAGTCATTGGCTTATCCTTGGTTTTGAGTAGAGTTGATTATCGATTGAGATAGAATTGAGAGATTGATGGATTGATGTGAACATCGAGGCGAGTTTTGAGCCTATTCGTGCTGAGAGATGATGATGTTGAAGATAAACATCCTATCCTTTTTGCTATCTAAGTTTCTTACTTTAGTTGAGATACTAATTAAATTTCATTTCCAAGTCTAAGATAGAGATATATAAAGTGATGGATAGATGAAAGTTCTAGGGTTTATGACTGAGGAGTAAGATGAGTTCTGAGTCTACTCATGCCTATTCTACCTTTACTTATCATTCGAGGACGAATGATCCCAAGGGGGAGATAATGTAACACCCCATAAAAATTTATTGAAATGCCCCTAAAATATATCGTGCACATAATTCGTCTTTCAAAGCCCAATCAAAAATCCCAGACTGGATTTGCGAATAACGTAGAAAATTAAGTCAGAAAATGACTTCGACTCAATTTTAACGTGAAAAAATGTGAGTTATTTTTTTAAGAAAAGCTAAAATAGTGGGGTTCCCGTGTCCAAGCCGCGACGCGCCTGGGACGCGGAACCACACTTGAGATTTTTTAATTTTTCTTCGACGAAAAACTGATTAGCAAGAAAAGTCACAAAAACAACGAGTGCGCATTGTGCACCAGTGTGCAAGAATCCCATTTTCATTTTTTACTTCAGGAAGGGCATTTTTATCTTTCCAATATATTCTTAAGTCCCAAAACATGTATTTAAGCCTATTAACGTTCGAAAAAATTTTATAACCCCATTTTTCTTAGGTCTAAACTACATTCTGAGAGAAGGAGAAGAAGAAGAGAGAAGGGTTTTGAGTCCAGGGCCAATTCATGAAGGAAAATTGAGGATTCTTCAAACCCCAGGTTTGTAAGGCTAAATGAAAACATGAGATTGTCCTCTCATGTGCCTCAAAGGAGGTCTTAGATGGTTGATTGGAGATAGGAGGTCTTGGATAGTTGATTGGAGTTTCTTGAGTCTATTTGAATGATTTTCTTGTTTTTTTTTGTTGAAACTATATTAAATGTACAAATTTTCACATGTTGACGATCATCATAAACATATTTTCTTGAATTGAATGTTTTACATGAATTATTGCATAAACCCTGCCTAGTATTTTATTAAAGATTGCATGAATGAAGTTATGGATTGAGTCTAGGGTCTTGATTGAGAATGTTGATGGAGATGGTGATTGTGAATGTGAGAATGATGCTAGATTATAGGACTTGATAGTCTCTTGAGTCTCCATAAATAAACTCTCGCAATGTGTCTATTCAATTGTTCCCTAATGATAGTTTCTAAGTCTTGATATGAGTGTGTCGATGACTGAAGAGGAAGGAATTAATGTTATTTAGATTAAATGAGGATTGAACCTTAGCTTGAAGATTAATTCTATAGAAGGATATATGAGATGATGACCCTATTTGAGAGGGGGTTTGGCTGTGTAACAACCCATCCTTGATAGACTATGAGCTTTCTTGAGTCATGGGAGGAGTATTAGCACTGAAATGGGTAAGATTGAGTCCCACTCGAACTCATTAACTACGTGGCCAGTATAGGAGAGGATTGGACCATGAAAGCAAATGTTTTCTTTGTTCCAAAAGAGGACTTGATAGACTTTTGGATCCTCTGACAGACTCGTCCTTTACCCCGACAAGGTATTGGACAGATGTGGCAACGACATCTCTTTGTTGTATTACTTATGGCTCATAGGGGGTGATTGTCAGTTATAGAAACTCCCATTTAGGATTCCCTCTTAATAGTACTTTGATATTGAGGTAATAGTATAATGGATGTGATGGGTCATTTGTCTATTCTTTATTCTTTCTTTTGATAGACATTTGGCATATTGACTACTTTTTATATTAAGTTGATTGTTATTTTTATATTATTTTACCTATTTTCAGTTTCACTCAACTATTTTACATACCAGTACATTCCATGTACTAACGTCCCTCTCTGGGAATGCATCATTTCATGATGTAGATACATGATTTTGAGGTCGTTAACAGGCGCACCGTTTAGGATTGGAGACGCTCTGCTGATTTGGTGAGTCTCCCTTACTTCGTAGGAATCCTTTATGTTTATTTTTATCTTGCCTTAGAGTTAGAGTAACTAGCTTTATTTTGATTGAGGTAGCCATGGGTCTGTCATTGATACCACTTGATAGTGATAGAGGCTTCATAGACTAGAGTCGATTGTTGATGCAAGACAGTGAGCTAGTTCTTCCTACTAGCCTCTTTTTATAATATATGTATGTATATATTTGAGAACTGATGATGATGTGACCATATATCCCGTGATGTCTTCCTTTGATAGTAGATTGTATGAATGCAATGAGGCCAAGTGATTCGCTTAGGGACTAGCAATAGCCTCTGAGTGCCGGTTACGTCTATGGGAACCCTCTTGGAGCATGACATATTCCTTCTTAGCTTTACTATATTCTTCATCGTTTCATAACAAAATCACTTTCTTTCCATTTTATTTTTTTCTCTTAAAATTTAGTCTTAAAATGTGTGGTTTTTTCTTAAATTTTAGTCTAAAATAACCTACAGACCCAGTTCATTCAAAATAAATGTATTGCTTTTTATTTTAGAAATAGAATTAAAATAAAACGTAAAATCTTTACATATTTGTGACTTGTTAGTTTCTTTTGAAAAAAAAGTTCTTGTCCATCAATTATCCTCTTTCGGCATTTCAAATCTCTATATCAGGTTAGTATTTTTGTTTAATTCTTTTTATTATTATATGCCTGGAGTTTTTATTTTTATTTATTCATGATAATAGTTTTATTCCTTTCTATTTATTTATTACAATGAAATAATTTAGAATTTATTCAATTGATAATTAAATTTAGTTATATTTTATTTTATTTTTTTTGGATTTGCACATGATGAATTGACTATGTATCATTTATTATATTATCTGCAATCCTCTTTTATTTGATCTTAAATTACTAAGTATGTAGATTATATGATCTTCGTCTAAATTTAATGGAGTGATGTTATCCTAAAAAGGATTCTGTTAGACCCCGTTTTTCTTTAAATCAAGGATAATTATCCAATTGGGAAATATTATTGTGGATGTCGTGTAATTTGAACTTAAGTATATTTACGGTGCATGATTAGAGTATCGAGTGAATTTGGCGTGCATAATTAAGTTTGAGTTGGAAGTCCTAGATTGGATAAGAAAATAGAAAGTTTGGGACCTAATTGATCAATAGGCTAAGATGGACCCCTTATGTTGAAATTTTGGAAAGTTGCAAGTCTATAAATATAGGTTCTTTCTCTTGCAAAATAGAAGAAGAAGAAGAAGAAGTAAGTTTTCAATTCTTGTGCTATTATTTGTTAAGTGTTCTAGCTATTAAATGGGGGATTGTGAATTGGAGTTGTGGAAAGTTAGGGAGAAATTAATTTGGGGGTGA
>JAOTQJ010000102.1:6732933-6743332 GCA_025642045.1 Solanum sejunctum
TAAATATTCTAAAACCTTTTAAAAATTTTTGACTCCCGAAACTCTACCTGTGGCATATAAATTATTACTCATATATAAGTGGTAGTTCGAAGAGATCTCATCAACATGCTTGCTTCATCAATGAGGAACAATTTAATCATTTTTTGTGTGCTTCTTTTAATTTATTTTTAATTAAATTATATATTACAAAATACGGGAAAAATATTATAAATAACAATAATTAATAATTTATAATATTTAAAATAATGTAAAAAAACTTGACTCTCGTAACAACTTATATTGTATATTATAAAGGGGATATTTATACGTTAAAAAAAGAATTTATATTATATAGTAAAATATTAATATAAAATGTGAAATTATAAAAATAATTAACACTAAATTATATAAATTTTTTTTTGAAAAAGTGAAACATATTCATTTTAGAAAAAGACAGATTATGTATCCTTTTAATAAAAAATAAACACATATATGACAAAAAGTAAAATATACAAAAGACTTATCATCTTCCTTGATATCCAAAAAATTTTATTTGTAATAAGTCAAATGTTTGGGAAATAGAGAAAAGTTAATTTTGCTTTAGAGGAAGAAGTGAATAAGCAATGCAAAATTTAAAAGAAGAATATTATGGACTTTATATATTTGTGGCCAAAATTTAGGCCAAATTTTATGGTCATTTAGCATTATCCATAATCTAATAGGATATACCCCTTCAGTTAGGGACAATTAAAAAGCCTTTTAATCTAAAAACCTCTAGCAACAAATTCCAATATACAAGTAGATGAAAAATTAAATTTCTAATTGCAAAATTTACAAATTATTAAAAGAATTGCTTTCAGACGAATAAGCATGGAAGTATATGCATTTAGAACAACTAAATTTTGTGTTTACAACATTCAATGAAAGTATATTCTGCATCACTAAACCTTCTATCAGGACAACTTGTCCCGATTTAAAAGATAATTATTCTTTCATATAATGCAATACATCACTAAACATAGCAAAAATAAGATTGAAGCCACATACACGTACCTATAAACAATATGCATACCCTAAAAAAAAAAGGAGAATTCTAACAGATAAAATATAAATACAATAATGGGATAAAGACGCTTCTCGTGAACTTTTATAGAGTATTGTAATGTAAAGAATACGAAAAGATTAAAGGAGAAAATTATTAATGCCAAAAATAAACGATAGAACAATCGGTAATAGTTAAGCAAATTATGATTAAAAATGTCTTGCGTTGCAACTAAGGCTTATAAATGCCCATATTTAAGAACCTTAATCAAAACTTTAGTGTGAAGAATTAAACTACCGTTGCAATGATTTTACACGAAATAAGCTCAAAGGATAACAGTTAAGCCTTATTGAGAAATGAAAAATGCTCAGTCCAAACATTTAACTATATATGTAACACCTACCATGCGACTCGAAAATGTCTCTACGGAGTATTTCTTGAATATATTTAAATATGTGCGTGATTTTGTATATCTATGGTGGCCTCCCTATGTTTCTCTTAATGTGTATCGTATATAGATCAATTGGTTACTGCAAGTTGAAAATTTAAATACTTGTCATGATCAATTGTCATAGGAGTCGTTATAGGTTTGAAGTTGAAATCTTTCGTGTTGAAAATTTTGATTTTGTGGAATGACATTTCTTGTGTTGCTTGTGGTTAAGTCATATCAATTGAAAGCCTAGTTTTATGAATATGAGAGTACAAAAGTGTTGAATTGACTCACATATCATAAATTGATAAAATGAAACATTCTTTCGTATATAAAACAAGTGCATCAAGATAAGTTCATGTGCCAAAAAGTTGTTTTTACATCAACATAAGTACATGACTTCACAAAGCATAGCTATCTTAAATTCCATTAGCTTGTTTGTCAACCCAAATATTAACATCTTAACAGTATAAAACAACAACCATATTCACATATTCTAAAAAACTATCAACATTTTAGCAGTATTTTGTGGCTCCTTGGATCAGAAAGAAGACTTCTTTTTCCTTTTGTTTATTCTCATATCTTCAAGCTGTGATGTAGTAACTGTTGCTTTACATCTCCACCTTATTCCAGTTCTTTGTTTGTAACCAAGGCCCCTAGTACTAGTAGCTAACCTAATAGGCTTTCTTGAATCAGCCTGTATTATCCTACCACTTGCCAGACCATATTGTAGACAGAGAAAGATAATTAGTAAGTTATATTGAGAACTTAAAAGTTTAACTTTCAATACTTATATTATATAAACTCCTCTTCAGCAACAAACTCACCAATCCCAACTGTCCCAGGCCTTTTAGTAGGTGCTTCAACAGGTGTATTAGATGAAGTTGGTGCATTAGAACTTCTTGCACTAGATTGAGAAGCAACATTTGGACTAGGTACAACAGGTATTTGATAAATAACTAGTTGGATTTTCGAATCACTCACCAAATGAAGTCCTTCTAGACATTGACATTCTAATTCTATGAATATGTGAAAAGCCCTAAAAAGGTCTAAAAGTGTGAATCGAAATGCGCATAATCATAATTTTCATATATCTCAAAATCTGTCCATGATATAAAAAATATGACTTTATATTCGTGATCAGGGAAAAAATTGAGTGGAAAATGGGTATAACCCCGATTTTAGAGGACTCGTAGCAAAAAATAATTTTTTTAAAAATTTAATTTTCAGTGGAAATCCGCGCCCTGGCCGAGACACGCTAGGTGCACGGATCAGTTAATTTTTCCCTGAAAACCTTTTTCGGCTCAAGGGCTTTGGGGTCATAACCTCATGCCCACTTATGCGTAAAAACACCTATACTTAGCCATTTTTCAACTCTATATCACTCAAGACCCTCTCAAAACCCTCTCTAACATCTAACCAAATATTCCATCCAAATTCAAATGTCCCAAGCTTAATTCCGGATCTCAAAAACTCTATTCAAGCTTCAAGTTTCCTTCAAGACTACATCAACAAAACCCAAGTTTGAGGTAAGTGGGTTTCAACCATTGGGTCCTTTCACTCATGATGCCCAACCTTCCCTTTTATGAAAATTACATGTTTTCGAGTTGAATTATCTATGGGTATCTCTTATTATAAATTTTGATTATAAACCTTGTTGGGGTTTTATGAATGTTGATTGACTATGTATGTCTTGAGCTAAGATACTATGATCTATTATGAGATTTGAGGATGGATTTCAAGGTATCTTATATGAGGATTTTACTATGTGTTAGTGGGTTAATTTGCATTGAGTTTTCTCATTTGCACTCTTGAATTGCATGATTTTGAACAAGCATTATACACCTACCAAGTGTTTGATAAAATGTATCGACAAGGATTCTTAAAGTTATTGATGATCTATTGCATGAGTTATGAATCAAGTGACTTTATGATGATTTTGGGCTTTCAAAAGATGTATGGAATTCATGAAAATGTCTATGATTTTGTAAATATCGGATTAAACCCTTTTTCAAAGATTTTACCTCTTGTAAGCGTTTGATGTTTATGCAAGGGTAATGTTTGATGATGATCTATTCTTATATTTTAAAGCTAGGCTAACTATACGAGGTCAAAGATGTTTTAGAGCTACTCATGTCATGTTCCATCTGTTTTTACAATTGTTAAAGTGTGATCATTTTAATTATTTCATGGGATTAGGATTAGCATCGATGGATGGAGGGTTTGCTCTCTTTTCTCAAAGTACATGCCAACATAGGAGTGTACTTTACCTTTGCTTTACTAGTGGATCCATTTAGTGCACTCTCTCTTGAGATTTTCTGAAATGGGTGGTGTTCCCATAAGGCGAAGTAAAATTCGAAATGGATCATATTCCCGTAAGGAGGGCTAATTCATAAGAAATGGGTCATGTTCCCATAAAGTGACGTATGATTTACCTTGGTAAGTAGACCACCTCTTTAACGATGAGGGGTAATCATTAGGATTTCAAGTTTTAGCTCACTTGGTCTTATTGTTTGTCGGTTGAGGTCTCTTCGCACATATGTATCATAATCTATGTAATTTGAATGATTTATAAACATATTTTACTTCAAGCATTGATCATAATGCCATATTGAGATTATGCTTATCTATTGCCCTAATAGTATGCATTTTGACTATATTGGCTTATGTCTTGTTACATTGCATCCTACATACTTAGTACATTTAGACGTACTAATGCATACTTTTGCCTATATGATATTACCATGTAGGGACTAGAACTCATCTTGATCATCCTCCATGAGGCTAGTGAGATTCTTCAAAGACAAGCTTGGTGAGCCCTCAAGTTCGAGGACACTATCTACTTTCTTGCTATTTTAAGACTTCTTGTGTTGAACACTTGACATTATGAGAGTGAGCCCAAAAAGTGTCTTGGTCCCCGCTCTATCCTATGTTTAGAGGTGTTGTTGGAATATTTTAATGTATTTATGATATAAGCTTGACTCTTGATGTTTTTATGATCAACAAAGATTTTTCTTAGTACCGCTTCCCTTTATATTAATTCTTGATGTTGTTTACTTTACTTCCGCGCCAAGGATGCGCGATTGATATGCTAAGAGGCTTGTTTGGGTCCCTTTGAATTCCTATTCGCTGTGTCATGTCTAGGCTATAGGCTTGGGTCATGACAAGGTGTATTTGTTGCCTTCCTCTACCTCTTACATGATGTAACGAACCCTAGTCTAGGAGCCTTGAGTGCAGAAAAATTAGGCTAAAAATGACTTGAAGTCAGATTCACGAGGGCGACTTATGGCCCATAGGTATACTTATGGTCCACAGGATCTTTCCTTAAACATGAGACTTCAAGAAGATAACAAGTTTTGTCACGACCACGACCTATTTAGGAGTGACATGGTAAATGAGAATCAGAGAATCCCTAAACAAGCCTCAAAGTATCCATATTCACATCATCGGTTCGGAAGCATATGTAAATAGTAAACACATAGTTCTGAGGGGACAGGAAAGTAGGACTCACGCTATGGGGATGTCATAGGGATAGGGCTAAACATGGATTCACATAACATATAATACGTAGTGACTAAGGGACGGGTAAGTATAACTCACTCTATGGGGGCAATATAGGACTTGAGACCTTCCAAATTTCCATATCATAACATAATTACATATCATAAAACTCATAATTAATCTATCATAACCATATCCAATAGATTACCATATTCATAAGCTCCAAATACAATACATAGCATATAGCTGATCAAAAGTCTACAAGATGTCCAATAATGCCTCTAGTCATAAGTTAGGACGATGGCCAAGGCATGTCCTGGTCTTACTCTCAAAGTAAATAACATAAACAAAAAAATCATAGATAGAGGAATGGTGGATTGTCCTTGGAAGATAAGACTCACCAAAAAAAGCATCTCAAGATCCAATCTAGCCATGATACGGTGGATGAAGGTAATCTCCAATCTTATATGCTTAAATTGTGTAGGAAAAAAGTATGCATTAATACGTTTGAATGTACTAAGTATGTGGGAATGCAATGCATGTAAATTATCAAACCTGCATTCAATGTTAGATGACTAGGGCACGTAATATAGAAAGAAGTATAGATATCGAAAGAAGAGTAGTATAACAATATACCATGATATGCACAATGCTTATATAAAGAGGGGATGAGACCCATGATATGCATAATGCTTATATAAAGAGGGTATAAGACCTCAACTGACATATAAGACCAAGTGAGCTATTACTTGGAAATTCAATGTTTTCTCTATACCAAAAAAGATGTGTTCTACTTGCCAAAGGTGAACTATACTTCTCCTTATGGGCCTCCCATTTTAGAGAAGTAACCTTCCTTATGGGTTTCTATTTTGGATCAAATTTTTAATTCATATCATAACATATCAAATATTGTAACCGCACCTTACAGGTCTCCCATTTCGATGAGGGTTACCATATATATATATACCTATGTTGGTATATAGTTCAAGAGAAAGGAAGAGGACCCTTGGAGATAGCCTTGACTGCCTCTAATCTCATCGGTGCTAATTCATCATCAGACAAGAATACATATATGTATATATGATTTCAAAAATAGATGCAAGTCATTTCAAATCATTTACATGCATACTTGTGCTTAAAAGCCAACTATTATTCATAATGTTTCATACTTGGGCTCAAAGCCAAATCACATTTCATATCAAACTTTTCATGCATAGGAATAGTCCATTCACAATTTCCAATGATGAGTAAACACTTTATATGCTCATAGAGCCAATATCATAAATATTTATGTGATCATATTCTTGTTATAACTATAATTTTATCAAAATAATATACATAAACATAATTAGGCTTAACCCACTTCATAATCTTTATAAAATCCAATGCTTGTGAATGCATATGTCATGAATGATGTGAGATTAGCATGGAAAATATAGATTCAATCTAAAATCAATAATACAATATGAAGTTCAAGTAAATCCATAAGTAAAATCCACATCCAAATCACAATTTAGATTATCCATGCTTAAATCGAACTTTAAAGGGACAATGCATATTCAAATCTTCATAATAATCATGCAATTCATCATATTAGGACTTAAATTAATCTAAAATAATCAATAAAGCATAGCCCGTACTTTAATTGAATTTAATAAACAATAATCTTCAAAACCCATAACTAAAGAAAGCTCAAATTCCATAAATCAAGTGTAAAAGAGTTTAGGTCTTCTTGGTTGAAAGGGACCAAGAATCAATCCCACATACCTAAGTTCACCAAGAAGGAACAAGAAAAATTTAATGAAGATTGGAATCCTTCCTTAAATACCTAGCTAATTCTCCACTAGAGTCTTTGAGAGGAGTTATTAAGAGTGATTTGAAATAATTCTAAGTGTAAGAGTGAATTTGAATGAGGGATATAGAGTTTAGGTCATTTGAATGTCTTAGGATAGTATCGAAAGTCACAAAAGACCCTTAGCAGAAATCATAATTAAGAAAATGTCATTAATGAATCGAGTAGAAAAATGTTGCCAGGGGTCCATATAGAGGGGTATACGACTCGTGTTCCCTTCCGTGATCCGATGTATAGAAAAATTTGCACTGACGAAGGTCCGAGATGGTAATTTTATACTTAGAAGAAAATTGAACATTAGTACCCATACGGATGGCTTTACTATCTGTGAGAGGTCACACGGATTGTGTGGCCTCCCATGAAGCTTCACTTGAAAAAATTCTTATCGGCAACTTTCTGATACGATGATCCATCACTTAAAAAATTTTCACTTTGATGCTCATATGGAAGATCTCATAGATTGTGAAAGGCTATACGGTTCGTGAGAGATCCTTATGTGAAGTGTCTTGGCCAAAATGTTGATTTTCACGGCCAAGGCCCTCTACATGGCACACAAAAGGTACCGTGAAGCCTCACACAGATGGTGTGGGTTTTATGTATTGTATTCCTTGGTCTTAAAGTCTACATTAAAGCCAACACTTTACACATAAGGACAAGGGCCACCTCAAGGCACCTCTGCACTATCCGTATACCTTCACACGATCCGTGGAGGTCTCCCTAAAGTGTCACCTTAGTCAAAAACTTTTTCAGAACCAAATTTTCAACTCCATTAAGGTCATACAAAGTCCAAGTCCTTACATTATATTCCCCTTAGGAATATTCGTCTATGAATTTGCTAGAACAAGGCTTGAAAGGTTTGACTTAGAACATGAAATATCAAAACATAAGATACAATGTATATTCCATCACTTAAAAATCATAAAGTCATTAAAACTCATATTATAACATATTCAAATCATTCAAAACATATTAATTTCCCATGCGCATGTACGCATACATGCCATGAAAATCAAGAGTGAAAGAATTATGACTACTTAGAATAGAATGAAACTCATAAGACAAGTTTTTGTCGACCTAATTCCAAAGGCACAATGGTACTAGGATCACCAATCAATTTCTTCAACATAGATACATGGAAAATTGGATAAATAGAACTCAAATTTAGAGGCAATCCTAACCTATAAGCCACATTCCCAATCTGCTCAACAATCTCACAAGGACCTACATACCGGAGGTTTAACTTTCCCTTCTTACCAAAATGCAACACCATTCATAGGTGAGACCTTCACGTACACCCAATCACTAACATGAAACTCAAGATCCCTCTTTCTAACATCCAAATAAGACTTTTGATAACTGTGATCCATTTTCAACCTCTCACCAATTAATTTCACCTTCTCCATGGCCTCTAACACCAAATTCGAGCCAATCAAGGCTATATATCCCAACTCAAACCACCCCACTGGAGATCTACATCTCCTACCATACAAAGCCTCAACAAAGTCATACCAATGCTAGCATGAAAGCTATTGTTATAAGCAAACTCAATGAGTAGAAAATGATCATCCCAATTACCATTGAATTCCAACACACAAGCTCTCCACATTTCCTCCAAAGTTTGAATTGTCCTCTCGGCTTGTCTATCGATTTGAGAATGAAAAGCAGTACTCAACTTCACCTTAGTACCATACCCTCATTGAAATAACCTCCAAAAATGAAAAGTAAATTAGGTGCGATGATCTGATATGATAGGCCTAGGCACACCATGAAACCTCACCAACTCTTGGATGTATAACCTTACATAATCCTCGGCACTAAAGGTAGTTTTGACAGGTAATAAGCCAACTTTGTCATCTGGTCAATAATAATCTAAATTGAGCTAAATTACATTCGGGTTTAAGGTAAACTAACCCACAAAATCTATATTCAAATCTTTCCACTTCCAAGTAGGAATCTCAATATCTTGAGCCAAACCATCAGGCCATTGGTGCTCTACCTTCACTTGTTGACAAATAGGACATTCAGATACAAACTTGGCTATATATTTCTTCATTCCATGCCACCAATATATTTTCCTCAAATTCCAATACATCCTGGTATATGTTGGGTGAATAGAATAATGAGAGTTTTGGCCTTCACTCATGATCACCCACCTAAGGTCATCCACATTTGGAACACACAACCAATCTTGATACCGAAGCACACCATATCCCCCTTAGGAGAAGACCTTTATCTTCTTTTCGCCAACTAACTTCTTCAACTCAATCAATGAAAGATCTATATCTTGATTAGCCTTATCATCAAGATTCGGCTCCATTCTAGACATGAATACCACCATCATTAGAGTCGGTCAACCTAATACCCAATCTAAACAAGAGGTGAACATCTTTTGCCAACTCTTTCTTCCCTTCATCAACATCAACCACACTTTCCATAGATAGCCTACTAAGAGCATCAACTACAATATTTGCCTTGCTAGGATGATATTGCACACTCATGTCATTATCATTAAAGAGTTCCAACCATTTTATTTGCCTTAGGTTAAGATCCCTTTGAGTGAACTCATATTGCAAGCTCTTATAGTAAGTGAGAACATCAACATGGACTCCATATAAATAATGTCTCTGAATTTTCAAGTGAACACCACCGTCGCTAACTCAAGATCATGAGTTAGGTAATTACGCTCATGCACTTTTAATTGCCTCGACTCATAAGCTATCACCTTACCATGTTGCATAAGCACGCAACCCAACCCAATCTGAGAAGCATCATCCAATACACCACAAACCCATCTAAGTCATTCGATAGAGTGAAAATAGGAGCTGATATAAGTCAATCCTTCAAATTCTGAAAACTCTTCTCACATTCATCCGACCACACAAGCTTAGCCTTCTTTTGTGTCAACTTGGTTATTGGAGATGAAATAGATGAGAAACCTTTAATGAACCTCCTATAATAAACAACCCACCAAAGAAAACTTCAAATATCCGAATGAGTCAATTGTCTCGGTCAATTCTTTATGGCCTCAGTTTTTTTGAGTCAATCTTAATACCATATCCAGACACTACATGACCAAGAAATGCTACCTCATTCAACCAAAACTTACATTTGCTAAACTTATCATACAATTTTCTTTCAAAAAATTCTAAAGAAAGAATCATGGTAACCATTCGAGCTAATGAATTTAGTAATATTATCCGTGAAAGTATTGAACAACATAATATTTCTTCTCTCTTAAGGTCTGAAAAAACAACCTCAAATGATCCATATGCTCCTACTCACTTCGAGAATAAATAAGGATATCATCGATGAAGACAATCACAAAACTATTAAGAAATGGCTTGAACACCCAATTCATAAGGTCCATAAACATGGCCGGAGTATTAGTTAACCAAAATGACATCATCACAAATTCAAAGTACCCATATCTAGTTCTAAAAGCCATTTTCGTAATGTCACCCTCCCTAACGTTCAACTGATGATAATAGGGTATCCCCTTGAAGTTGATCAAATAAGTCTTGAAAAAGCACAATGTAGCACAATTAATATGCATATATTAAAAAGAAATTCATAATTAAATTGAATAAATGTATCT
>JAOTQJ010000102.1:6763644-6778070 GCA_025642045.1 Solanum sejunctum
GTATGTGATACTTGATCAGGCAGCGAGACCGCATTACACTATGTATGACATGACTATTAGGCGGCAGGACCGCAGCGAAGACCTTGTCGGCCCGCATTGATGTATATGTGTATATGGATGATATATGTATATGTATTTGAATTGTTGTTTGGGTTGCTGCTGGAGTTTCTGTGCAAGTACGGTTAGTTAACAAAATAGAGAAAACTCTGCCAAAATTTTGGTAGAATTCTTAGACGTTAAGTTGTGATTTTGCGATTTAATATGGGTTTAAGTGCCTAACCGGCACGAGTTATGGCCCCGGGGTTGGGCTGTGACACAAAATTGATATGAAAGTATTTGAAGGATTTAAAATGCGTGAAGCATATACAAGTTCTTGAAAACTTATTTATAATCCTCATATAGATTAAAATTAATCAAGAATCTTTCATATTGTTACGCAAGTTGATAGCTTGAGTTGAAACACTTGAAGAGTTTTCAAAAAGCAATACATTGTTTGCTTAAAGAAGTTGACATGAGGAACTTGCAAAACTCTTTGATCCTAAAGGGAGGATTCATAAAAGGATATAGAACAAAGCATGTTTCACGAAGCTTTTCTACATACATGAGTTCCAAAAGAATGGTGATGCAAATGTGCAACAGATTCGTTCGAGTGAAAATGTGGCTGAGTTGTTCACCAAGTGTCTACCAACTGCAACTTTCAAGAAAATGGTACACAAGATAGGGATATGAAGATTCAAATCTTTGGACTGATATTTTGATTCAAGTCTTTGGGTTGATATTCTGATTAGCGGGAGTTAATACGCAATATACTCTTTTTTCCTCACAAGGTTTCGTTTCATTGGGTTTTGCTTATAAAGTTTTTAATGAGACATCTAATAATGCATATTATTAGATATGTGTACTCTTTTTCCTTCACTAGATTTTTTTCTCATAGAGTTTTATCTAGTAAGGTTTTAACAAGGAACATAATCTAGTAAATAGACATTTAAGGGGAAGCGTTATAAACATATTTGATTTATAGTGAATGTATATTATGTAGATTAGTTTATGAATTAGGAATCCTACTTGAAGACTAAGTCAGTTTCCTACTTGGAGACCAAGTTAGTTTTTTCTCTATAGATATAAAGGTTTTCCTTCATTGTAACACATCTGAGTATTCTTCAAGAGCAATAAGAAATCTTTTTTTTCTCCCCCACTTTATTCTTTGTATTATTTTATACTTTCATAACAGATAACATAAAGTATAAATATCATTACACTCATAATAAAAAAAATATTTATAATAAAAATATATTAAAAAAAAATTAAGGTCAAAAGTGCATTTTTTCCCCAGGACTTGCATTTCTATGCTCAAGGCTCATGCCCTAAATTCTAAGACTTAAGGCCCTATGGATCTACACCTTTAATTTACACCCCAAAGCGTTTCTAGTATACTCTATCCTAAGACTCGCCCCAAAAATATTTTTGAAAATACTGCTATGTAGTTAAATAGTATGAATTACTTGGACCAACAAAAGAAAAATAAAAAATACAGTCCTTTTTTAATGGCCAGATTGATGTTAGGCAAATCAAAAGACCTTACCCAAATCCAATATAATATAATCTAGTTAGGTGTTGATTTGATCATTTTTTTATCCTAGTAACCTAACTTAACTAGCAACATCATTCAGAAGAGTAAAATTTTTAGACTTAATGTGAAAAAATCACCCTAGGCTTAAAACATTTGGTAAAGAAATCTAGAAGGATCAAAGTAATTTACTCGAAGCTATTAGAAATTTTAACCCAAAAAAGAAGCAAAAATCTAGAATATTGAGATATTTAGTAAGATTTTTAGAAATAAAATAATATTGTGGCTAACAATTCCAGTAGATATGACAACAAGCCAATACCTTATATATCTCAAATGAAAGTTTATTAACAATGATGATAAGATGAGCAAAGCTACATTTGATAATAAATAATAATTGGGCTAAGGATTTTTCTATTTTTTGCCAGTTGTAATTATTTTATTATATTTCAAAAGAATTATACTATGTATTTTCTATTTAACTATATTTTAATATTATTCTTGGAGATATGGCAAGTTTTGGAAATTTGGCATCACTAGGACACTTGTTCAATAATGGATCTTTGCATGAAGTTCATTGTCCAAGTGTCTAGGACACTTGTTAACTCATGGGCAAGTTCTTTAGCCTATAAATAAGCATATATTGTCTCTGCGAATAAATACATTTTGTCAAGAAATTGTTTCTTGCTTTCCCTCACTCCACTTCTCTCCCTTTTAATATGATTATTTATATTTTACTCTTTCTTAATAACTTGCTGACGATTAATTAATTTGTTGATTCATGTATCCTCTATTTGAATAGGGAAGGCTAGTTTAATCCTGGGGAAACATTCCACACCGTTGAAATAGTTTCTTAGGACAGTGCCAGCATGACTGAACTATTTAATTTTATACTGCTTAAAATACTTTAATAGTAGTAATTTTCACTTAAATATTGTGGTTGTAGTATCTATTTAATTTTCAGTATTATATTTTGTTAAATATAAAATGATATTATTATTATTATTGTGATATTATATTTTCTAACTATTTCCCCAACAATCTAATAAACTATGGCAAATAATACTACTTCTGAAAAATTTTCTGATACTATTAATATTGGTACTAATTTCTCTATTCCTGTTCCGGTTATACTACCATATGCTAAACTTTTTTTGGACGTATCAAATATTGAAATTGCTAATGAAAATTTTAAAAAATTGCAAGAGCGCATTTTCTCGTTGCTTGATGTTCATGGTGTTGCACATGCTTTATTAAATCTACAACCTAGTACTGAAAGTGATGATAAAATATTGGAATCATGGCAGTACGCCAATAAGGTATGTCACCAAACTATACTACAAACTATTTCTAATGAATTGTTTGATGTGTATTGTAGTTACAAAAAAACCCAAGATAATTTGGGAAGCCTTAATTAAGACATTCACTACTGAAGACACTATTAATCAAAAGCTTGTAGTACGAAGATATTACCAACGACAGATGAATGACACGAAGGATATGAAAATTCAAATAAATGAATATCAAAAATTGCTTGAGGACTTAAAGGCAAAAGAAATTTCCCTATCAGAAAAATTTTGTTGCTGGACTGTTAATTAAAAAATTGCTTGAATCATGGAATAATTATAAAGATAATTTAAAACATAGACAAATAAATTTTTACTATTGAGGAGATAGTGACTCACATTTTCATTGAGGATACCAATAGAAAAGAGTCTTTTAAAGCTAAACAGTTAGCTCTCAAGGCAAATTTAGTGTAAGGTCAAAAAAGCAACAAGAATAGGTATTACAATAAATTTTGAGGTCACAAGTCTTATAATCTTAACTTTAAAAAAAAAAGTTGTTGTTTTACTTGTGGAAAACCAAATGATCATGCAGCTCAATTTAGAAAAAGAAATAAAAATGACAAAGAAAATGGTTATCCTCCCAAAGCTAATTTAGCTGAAGGAGATGATATTATTGTTGCTAACATTTCTCAAGTGAATCTTGTAACACAGATAAAAGAATGGGCAGTACACTCTTGGGCTACTCGGTACATTCATGCAAATCAAGAAGCATATGCCTCCTATAGAGCAATTGGAGATGATAGTGAAATGGTCTACCTTGGAGACTCAAGGATCGCTAAATTGTTGGGTAAAGGTAAAGTTCTCTTGAAGCTTACTTCATGAAAGACATTAGCCCTCATGGATGTGCTACATGTTCCTACAATGCGAGCAAATTTGGTTTCTGTAGTTGATAATATTCACGCTCCAATAAAAAAACGATCGTTGTCAGCAATTAACCAAATCGAAGGTTAGGGTCAAATCTACAGTGAATACAGGGTTAACTATAAGAATTTACTAGTATCAATAACTAAAATCTCTAAATGGGGGGAGGGGGGAGGTTTGTGATTCCAAAACAAAATAAAATAAATTCTATAGAAAAATACAAAAAAATACTCAATTTTAGAGACAACTTGGAAATTATTTTCTCCATGGTTCATTGACTTGATTACCCTTGGTAACATAACTACAATCCCCAAAATTGGATTTTCCGAAAGAAAAAGATAATCTAAGCTAAAAACCTAAGAGTTTCCTTGAGAGAATATTCAAAGATGATAAAAACTTCTCTGGTTTAAATCTCCTAATAAAACTATAACTTAAACTAAATATAGTATTTCTAATATAACCCTAGAAATTACACAGTAAAGACAGCTGGTAGCTGGTACACCTTGCAGTTATGACTGTTAGGATGGACTACGAGTTGTAATTAGAGTCTCGTATCAGGTTCTTGGCATCTTGAAATTGACTGTTACGGCCTACTGGTATAAGTCGTAGCTTGGGCTATGACTCGTATGCTCCTCTCATAGCTAGGCCTTCAGTTTTTTGTCCAACATTTTGGCTCTCTGATTCCTGCTATGAGTCTACTCATACGAGTCATAGTGAGACTTATGACTCATAGGATGGCCTCATAGGGGTGATCTCCACATAGAAGATTTCTGATTTTTGGTCTCTAGTTCTTGATATGACACGCCTACGACTCGTAGCTTGGGCTACGACTCAAAGGTGAGCTCGTATGTCCTATAATTTAGCAAAATATGTAACTTTTCTTCAAAATCATACCAACCTAACTTTTCTGCAAGAACAACACAAAAGCACATAAAAATCATAAAAAAGTAACAAAATCTCTTGTTTTATGTATCAAATGTGTTGTATTTTGATAGCACATCAACATACTCAACTTAGACTCGTTGCTTGTCCTCAAGCGATGATTCAATCTACGCAGGCAATGAGAAATACATAATGACATATACATCAACTCCTCTGATTCAGGTAGCCACTTATCATTTTCAAAACATGATTGTAAAGTTACTAAGCATAACAAAACATGATGATGATTCTGGAAACCCAACTATGACAGGCTAAGGAGCATCAGCCATCCACAATCACTAGTGCAGCCATATGCTAATCAAGTAGTGCAAATGCCCTCACAGAAAAGAATTCCCTCTAACTCACTGAAGAAGTATTTATAATTCAGGGACTGAGGGAGCATTCTCACTCTGACAATTAAAATTTATGCATACTGACTAACACCATAGGCTTGCCTCTGTACTCATCTTCTGGCTTAGTGATCTAGTGGACTTTAGGACTTATAGGCTTAAAACATAGGTTCAGGAGGCTTTGGTATGATATTTTAGGCAAGTAGTGACTAAAAGTTACCCTTGAACCATGTTTAGCAACACTTTTTTCTTTCATAACCCAACCCTTTTCATTAAATTCACCCTTATTCCCCTGTTTCAAATTTTTTCTCGAGTGCTTTCTTTCTATTATCAGTTGTGCCTTATCTATGAACTCAATTCTTGCTACTTTTTCTCAATTCAAGGTACTTTTCTTTTCTTTTTCTTCACTCAACTCATGATTCACTCACTCATTTGGTGGGTTCCTTAGACTAAGAGTGGGTTCACTCAATGAAAAAAGAGCTAAGATCCTTTCCACATCAACTACATCACCAAACTAATCTTAGAGTACTAAAGCAAGTTCTGAGTCCACACAAGATGTATGAATGTAGAAAAATAAGCTCACAACACATATGGCATTGCATCCACAATCAAGTATAGACTCACAACTCATGCTTCAATCCTCAACTTACCTTTACATTATTAGAACAAACATTTTCAGATCATCAAAATGCATGAGTGCATCACTGATCACAATCTCAAAAAATTTTGAGGGTACCCAATTTTTCAAATTATCTAAAAATATTTAAAGACTATGTACATGCCAACATATAACACTACTATGAATTTACACATTATCTACACTACCTAAATATGCCGATTCAATAGAAAAGTAAACATCCACAAGGAAAAAGAATCACGACAAGAAAACCTTGCAATCAAAAATAGGGAAAGTTATGGACTCGAGGTTACTCAGGCTTCACCTTAATCCATAACTTCCCATACCCCACTAAAATAGGATACTTTGTCTTCAAAGTAAAGACAAGAATGAAAACAAAACACGATAATATAAAAGTATATACATACATACATTAAAAATCAAAAACTAACATCCAAAATATAAGTAAAAATAACATCCATCATAAAAACACTTAAATAAATCCTAAAAAAGAACACATAACAAAAAGATTAGATAACAATAGAACAGAGTATCCATAATGATAAAATAAAAACTGGGGTCAAAAGAAGTCAAATATCATGGAGCATCAAGATTGGTCTCTGGCTGGTCAGCGGGGTCTTGTGGCACCATCTCCTCTGCAGCACTACCTGAGCTACCCTCTCCATGTGGGTTGTGTTGCTCCAGATCTCTCTGAATAATCACCAAAAATAGTGACTCCTGTACCATCACCTCGAGTATGGGCTCCTCTTTCGGTGTTGGCCTCTTCTGAGTCGGCTTTGGATCATCATGATGCCCAAAGGGCCTCTTCCTACGGATATGGGGATGGTCAATCAGCTAGTCAAACACCTCATCACTCGTCGATGCTACCTCTAGGACTGCAACAGGGACCGCTAACATCCGTAATAGGCCGGCCTTGAACTTGGCCAACTCCTCAGTCACCATGCTCATGTCAGTAGGCCTAGGGCCCTCAAGTCTCCGCTAGACTCTTGCCTCAAATGCATCGGCTCAAGTATCCATTGGTCTGACTCTCTTATCTACCAATGCCCGGATGGATGCCTTCATACTCTCCTCAGAGTTCCATGCAGTATAATCAACCTATGGTCAGACCTGTGCTGATAAATCTTGAAGCCTGGACTCCGCGTAGCCACCTGGTGCAATAGTGCCTGAAAAGCAATAGTAAAAAAAATAGAATTAACCTGTAACATAGCTGCTAGTGGTGGTGGAGTACTGGAGGATGGCATGGACTCAATCTCCAAAACTGGCATAGGCTCTGTAGCAGCTGGAGTGGTGTCAGTAGCAGTTGGAGGTGCACCTTGTGTCTGAGGCTCTATTAGGAATGGATCTGGATTAGCTGGAGGAGCTACTCGTCGTAAGGCCACCGGGTTCTCATAGGCCTTAATCCGGCTGGGGTACATGATGTGTGTGGCCTCTATGTAATGGTCCCAATGAGGATTGATAGGAACACCCGCTGCACTGCACAATCGATAAATCAACATAGGAAATGGTAGTGAGGTGTTTATCTAGATGGCTGACTCATGGATTTACTCTGATATGATCCAGGCCCAGTCTATCTCATAGCCAGCTAAGATTCTGGCTAATAACACAGCCCATTCCAAAATGATCACATTATCTATGAAAGTGGGTTGGATACAGCAACAGATAATAGACCACCAAAACTTGGATCAAAAAGAGAGGTGAGCCTTCACTATAGTATCTACGTGGTTTATAACCCATGTCGACTCGAAGCTCTCCTCACAAATGTGGCCAGCAATTTATTGTAGAAGCTCTATCCTGGCCCCGATGCCCTTCCCGGTCACCACTCTTCTCATCTTGTCAATGCATCCATCATATTATCCGATAAACTAAGGCACTCTGCAAGTGGGCACAAAATAGATTTGTCGAATGGTCTCCTCCGAAATAGGAACTCTCCTACCCTGGACTGGCACCATCGGTAACCTCGGTTGCTCAATCAGCTTCTTATTCTTCTGTAACCCCCAGCGGAGTGTAGCAATATAAAATGTATAAAACTCATGGACTACAAAAGGGGCATACTTGCCTAGCTGTTGTATGGTCCATCCTAGCCCATGTCTGTCTAACTCTTCATCCAATCCTGGCACCTTATCCAACCCTAAGTCGTTCAGTCTGGACTCTTCATAAAACTGCCGCACCTATTTGCCCTGTCCCTTAGGCTCTAAACCCTGGTCATATATGTCTTTCATCCTTGGGACACATAATTTGTGGTCGGCTGAAGGTTGGGGCGGACTTTTTCCTACTGGGTCTGGGAGGTGATCTCAGATATCAATTCTGACCCTAAGTGTGAGGGGGTCATCTATGGTAGGCTGTTATCAGACCTATCTTCATTAACCTACTATTCCTCCTCTACAGACTGGAGAACTACTAACTTCGATGGGAGTCTGCCCTGTACGTGACCGGGTTTGAGGTATATTAGCTTCGGGGTGTATTTTGACCCTATGAACTTTTAGAGACCCCTTAATCTCTCGGCCTCATCAATTAACCTCGGTTGAAAGGATTAGATTGCTCGCAGTCCTTTGGAGGCATTGTATCTACAAAACAACCATAAGACTTATGTGAGCATCAAGATTTTTTATCAAACAAGTCGCATAACAGAGAACAAGAAACGCAAACACTTAAACATAGAAAAAAATAACAGAAGACAAAAATCTCTGATGCAATTACAGGTCAGCAGGTACGAGTACAGTTACGACTCATAGGATATCCTATGAGTTGTACACTGTCCTCCTAGTAATAAAATTTCTTATAAAATTAAAGTCTAAACTCAAATACGAGGGGCAATTATAACTCGTAGCGAGCCTGCGAATCATAGTCTGGCCTCGTACCTATTTCCAATGACATTTTTAAAACTTAGTCAGGATTACAAGACCCTCCCTACGAGTCGTAATAAGTATTATGAGTTGTATGTGGGTATCGTATGGGAAATATGAAGAAATCACAGGTGACTGATGCTTGCTACGAGGGACTACAATGACTCGTAGGGGAGCCTATGAGTCGTAGGAGTGCCTTGTAGCTGAAAACAGAAGGCACCAATAGTGTCTATCACTTTCTCACAAAAAGCACAAGCAAGACACACAATTTAGGAGTTGGCAAGTATAAGAGCAATACAAAATACTTGGCACATAAACGCTCCCACAATAACACCAGAAAGTTAAAACATCCATCATCCCTAAGAATCAAAATCACTTATACATTACGATAAGCACGCCGGAAACAATATACTTTCCAATCTCACACTTGATACTAACAAGATATTCCATAGAGAAGCAAATGCCATTCACACCTCCTAAATTTCAATTCCGACAATAATTCACACAATTGTTTGGGAACAATTAAGCATTACATTTCCATGAACCAATAACTTTCACATTTATAACTACCCACTCAAGAATTTCAAACAAGGTTTGAATCCAGCAAAACCTTTTAAAGCATACAAACCCTAAGTTTCAAGTCTAGATCAAAACATCATCAAATGGGTTTGAAAATTCATGTTTAAGCACATACACAATCATCTATAGCATAACTTACCACCATAGTGCATTAAAATTAACCACGAAGCTTACCAAATGGTAGAAGAATTGAACCAATGCAATGTACATGGAAAAACAAGCCGAAACCCTAGGAGATTATGTCATTGCCAGAATTCTCATCGGAAAGTGATGTGGGTAGTCGTTATGTGGATCAGAAAAGAGAAATACAGAGTGGGTTTAGGGGAAATTACCAATTTTAGGGTTTAGAAATGAATTTAGGGGTCACATGTTATTTTGATCAATTTTATATGAAAATTGAGTCATCATTTAAAGATCAGGGCTGCGAGACTCGGACTACGAGACGTAGCGTGATCTACGACTCATAGGTCCTGGTCTCATAGTAGTCCCGAACACTAGTGAAAATTTTAGAATACATACCTGGGCATTACAAATCTCACTTACGACTCATAGGAGTCCCTACAAATCGTAAGGTTGGCTCGTAGTGTGTGTGCCCACTTATGATACTCACTGTTTTCCTCTATAAGGCATGATTACGAGTCATAGTGGTGACTACAACTCGTAGGCCTGCTTGTAGAGGCTGCTCCAAGTTTCTCACATTTTTAGCTCTTTAATTTCCACCTCAAACCAAGTTTTAAAATATAAAAATCTGCAAAATATTACAATTGCATCAACATATTTCAACTTAGAATACGCAAATATCCTACTACCTAAAGTCTCAATAACCAAACACACTTAAAACAGACAAACAATTACCAAAGATGCTTAGGTTGTCTCTTAAGAAATGCCTTGTTTAACATCATGGCTCCACTTTGTCATCATCCTTTATCAACACTCATCAAGGGTCCACACCTCATTCTTGAACTCATCCGAGTGTGTCGTGGATTGGAGAATATCGAACACAACCTCT
This sequence comes from Solanum sejunctum, assembly GCA_025642045.1. Classification (NCBI taxonomy): domain Eukaryota; kingdom Viridiplantae; phylum Streptophyta; class Magnoliopsida; order Solanales; family Solanaceae; genus Solanum; species Solanum sejunctum. Next base: position 6,773,758 of record JAOTQJ010000102.1, read on the forward strand.
GCATCATTGACCCTAAATCAAAGCTGAGATGAATCCATATCCACTAAGGCTCTTCCAATGGCCAGAAATGGTCTCCGCAAAATGATGGGCACCTCAAAATTAACCTCGCAATCAAGGATCACAAAGTTTGCAGGAAAGATAAATTTATCAATTTTAACAAGCACATCAAAAAGCATTCCTTTTGGCTTTTTAATGGCTCGATCCACCATAAGCAATTGTATACTCATCGAGGTAGGGGTACCAAGACCAAGCTTTTTGAATATGGCAAGAGGCAATAGGTTAAATGCTTGCTCCTAAGTGGCACAACGCTCTTGCAAATTCAACATCACCAATAGTGCAAGGAATGGTGAATGCACCGAGGTCCTCCCATTTCTGAACAAGACATTTGGTCATGATTACACTGCATTGTTGAAGTTTTTGTGAGAGCTCTTGGCTTAGAGTGCGCTTTTTTGTTACCTAATACTTCATATACTTGGCATACCCAGGCATCTTCTCCAAAGTTTCTAGAAGGGGAATGTTGATGGATAGTTGCTTCAACATCGAGAGGAAGTGTTTGAACTTGCCCTCCTCTTCCTTTTTCTTATGCCTTTAAGGGAAAGAAGGAGGGGGTTTTGGAATTGGCTTCAATTTTTTGTGCTTTCTTACTTCTTCTTGTTGCATTCCAACAGTCTCTGGACCTTCTCCCTCAACTACAACTTCACAACCAAGAGCCTTCTTATCAACTTTATCCATAATCACAGGCATAAGGGGATCAATAGTACTTTTGCCACTCTATGTCATCACTGCTATGCAATGCCCTTCATTTTTAGGATTTTGAACCATCATGCTTAGTAGGTGCCCTTTTGATGTTGGTTTAATTGCGAAGAAGCTTGCCCAAAGTGTTGCTCTAGTTGCTTAATTACCACCGAGTGAGACTCTATTTTTTGGTTAATACTTATGATATCCGCTTTCATACCCTTTAGGGTCTCATCTTGGTGATCGTCTCTCTTCAACAACTTGTCAAACATCTCTTCAAGCCTAGAAGTTCTTGGCATGGCATCACTATTGTGAGGTAGCACATAAGGACCATTCTTGTATCCCTTTGTTCCTTCTCATTCAGCATCTGGCACTCTCTCTCTTTCATAGTATCCACCTCAGTTGTCTCTATATGCACCATCACCGTTGAAGTTCTGAGCTTGATTCTCGAAACCTTACCTCCAATAGTCCAAATTGGATACTTGGGGTTATTCCAGAAACCCGCCGCTTGGTTGTTTACAAAACATTCATCTTCATCAAAGAATGGATCATCACAGATAGGAGCCTTCAGAGGTTGGTGAGTGACTGCTTTGACACTTGCTTGGTTTTGTTTCAATACCAAGTCCATACTTGTGCGAAATTGAGCAAGTTGCTTCATGATCTCTTTGTTTACCTTTTCTTGCTAATTATTGGTGTTGACCACACAAGAAGTTTTCATTGCACCTCGCTCTCGTTGACCCCGTGCTCTATTGGTTTTAACCACTTGCTCCATCCTTGCGACTATCAATGCAAAAGGTTGGTCAAGAAACATGTTTCCCATGATTGTGTTGGTGCAAGCTTGATTGTTCTCATCAAGTGCCCAACAGAAAATCTCAATAAAGGCATCATCAATAATATTGTGATTGGTGACCATCCTCAGGCATTTGGTAAATCTATCCCATGTAGTGCTAATAGAGTCACCCAACAATTGCTCAAAGTTATTTATTTGATCCTTAAGCTTCAACTTCTTAGAGCTTGGAAAATATATTTCAATGTATACTCTATGAAGCTATGCCCAACTTGTAATAGTACACAAAGAAAGCTCAGACAACCATGCAACTTCATTGCCAGTCAATGACTGTGGAAAGACTCATAAACCAATGATATCAAGAGAAAGATTTTGTGTCCCTATGAAACTCTTACAGACAAACACCACATTTTGGAGATGACGGTGGCGATCCTCTGAAGGTAGCCCTATAAATAATCCATGGTTTTGGAGCATTTAGAGCAACCCACTCAATACCGCAAACTTAGTATTTGCCGGTAAAGGAGGTAGTAGTATAGCACCAGCAATGTCCATAGCCATAGGATTCAATTAATACTGATTCCATCCATAAGTGTTTTCATTAAAGTCCCTAAGTTGTGGCCTGTTACCCCTTGGCGGTGGATTCTCCTCTCTTTCCATATCCTCATTCATATTCATGTCCTTCTCAACCTAGATATCCTCATTCACTTGAGCCATTCTTCTCACTAGTCGATAGATCTCCAAATTGATCAGAGCTAAGGGATTGCCTTGGCTCCATGTGTTGGGCATACAACCAAGTACACCCTGCGAGTGAAGTCAAACAACAAAAACAAAAACAAAAGTAAAACACATGAGAATCTAGAAATTAACACTAAAACTAACTAATAGTGAATTCAAGTCAAAACCTAGTTGTATTCCACGGCAAAGGCACCATAATTTCTTATGATGTTCGCTCTCCAATAAGAAAGTGATCATTGTTAGCATTAACCTAGCTGAAGGCTAGGGTCAAATCCACAGGGGATACAGGGTTGACTACAAGAATTTACTATCAATCATTTTGAGTATTGATAAATAAAATCTCTAAATGTTGGGGGTTTTGTGATTCAAAAATAAAGTAAAATAAATATTATACTAAAATGTGGAAAAACACTCAATTTTGGGGACAACTTGGGAATTGTGTTCCACGTGGTTCTTTGACTCGATTACTCAAGGTAACATGACCACAATTAGAGAGTGGAATGCAGGACGATAACTTAGGTTCTTTTAGCCCTCTTGTGAAGGTGAACGTCGAATTTCACCATGTGGTTTGGTCGGTGTTGAAACATATAAAGAAAATATAAAAGATATAATTCTAAGAGTTATTTTACATTGTACAAGTGAAGCCCTTTATATAGGCTAGAAGAAAAAGTATGATATTTAACTTAACCAATGTGGGATATATTTTCTTTCCCACTTCTATACAAATAAACCCCCCCTCAAGTTGGGACGTACATGTCAAATAGACCTAACTTATTGCAAATATAAGAAATACCACTTCTTCTAAGAGATTTGGTGAAAATGTCAGCAAGTTGTTCTTTAGAGAGAGTATGAACTAATCGAACGTCTCTACCGCGTACTTTCTTACGAACGAAGTGACAGTCTACTTCAATATGCTTTGTTCGTTAATGGAAAACTAGATTATTTGCAATATGCATAGCAGATTGATTATCACAATAAAGAGTAGATGCTTCTGTCGTGGGTAGTCCAATTTCAGATGATAACATCCGAACCCATTGTAATTCTCCTGTCACATTAGCCATAGCACGATACTCTGCCTTCGCAGTGGAGCGTGAAATTACATATTTTTTCTTGCTCTGCCATGATATAAGGTTTTCGCCTAGGAAAACACAATAACCAATAATGGATCGAGGATCTATCGAACAACCTTCCCAATCAGTATCTGAATATCCTATCACCTTTAATGAATCTAGATCAGAATACCCAAATAAGTGGAGATGACCTTGATTGCGAAAGATCAATCCTTGTCCAGGGGCTCCTTTCAGATATCGAATAATCTGAAGGACTGCTTGCCAGTGAGGAATACGAGGGGTACCCATGAACTGACTAACCACATTAACAGCAAATGAAATATTCGGTTGAGTAATAGTAAGATAATTTAACTTACCCACTAGTCTCCGATATTTCTCTGGATTATGCAAAAGATCTCCTTTCTCATTATCAAGTTTCCCAAGGGGATCCATGGGAGTATCTATAGGTTTGTAATCTTAAATTCTAGCATTTGCCAATATATCAAGCGTGTACTTCCTTTGGGAGAGAGCAATGCCAGCATCAGAGTAAGCAACCTTAACTTTAAGAAAGTAGCAAAGCCGACCCAAATCTTTTATGTTAAATTTTTGTTGTAAGAATTATTTGAGTCATTGTATGCCATTACTATCACTTCCAGTAATAATGATATCATTCACATATACTAAAAGAATAACACAGCAAGCTTTGGAAGATATACTAAAGACAGAATGGTTAACACTACATCTTCACATGCTAAAAGAAACCACTGCATCACTAAAATTTCCAAACCAAGCCATAAAGTGCTTTTCTCAATTTGCACACTTTCTCCCCCTAAGCAATAAACCCTGGTGGTTTCTCCATATAAACTTCTTCTTGCCAATCACCATGAAGAAATGTATTTTTCACATCGAATTGATTTGGAAGCGAGAGGAGAGAGAGATAAGTACACGAACAGAGGGGATTTTGGCTACGGGAGAGAATGTCTCATCATAGTCAATACCATAAGTCT
>JAOTQJ010000102.1:6778170-6798646 GCA_025642045.1 Solanum sejunctum
ATCTTTAAGAGCCAAAACCATCACTAGAACTATAACAAGCTGAAATTGAACATTACAGCAAGTACTTGGAAGGCCAAGTCCTTTCCATACTAGTCTTGATTCTTAGTGACTTAATAATAAACAAGGAATTATAATAGCAGCTCTGCCAATCAGTACAAGTTAAGCTTAACTGTTAACATACAGAAACATGAGGGAGGAGTTATTTTAGACATCCTTCATCTGGAAACAACTCGAAATCTACCAATATCATACTTATTGGATAAGGAACACAAAATCAAATGGGTAAGCAAACATTGATGAGACCAAGAATGATTTAACAACAGTCAACAACAACAGTCAAACCACAGACCACAACATTTACTCACGATAACAGGGCACTTCCAGTAAGCAACGAACTAAACATGAATAACTTCAAAAATCACTTCAGTCACAATACAATACTCGTAAATAAAGCAAGATTGGGATATTACCTTTTTGGGGCAGCGACTAGGACGACGACGAGCTTGACGAAGCTTCAACACCACCAAACCTTGTTTAAAACTTTTCGACCCTGAAATTATGCGTTCTGGTTCTGATTCTGCCACGGATTGAAGTTTGCTGGGGGGTTCAGAGATTATCGATGGCTCTTTCTCTACTGTCGATGGCTGCTAAGCTATTGCTCGATTTTGTTCTTTTCATTTGTTTCAGTCGCCGCCCTCACTAGGGTTTTTCCATTTCCATCCCCCCACTAACTGAAGAAGACCAGGGATTATATAGGTGGTAAATCAGGGTGAAGTGGATTTCGAATTCAAATTCGAAGAAAGTAGGTCGGTTGATTCCCACTTAGATGTGTCGGCCTCACGTGGGGGACAGGAACGTTGGTTTGGCGGCTCGAGGGTCGCTAGCTTTAAGGTTTACTGGTTTTGGAAAAGGATGTAGAAGAAGAGAAAGAGAAAGGGAAAGGGGATTGGTTTTATGGGATATTGGGGAAGAAGGGGAGGATAAATGAAAATTAGGGGCGCGTGGGGTACGCACGCCCGCTTAAGAATTTTTAATTTTTTTATTATTTTTTTTTTTGAAAATAATTGTTTAAAATCGTTAAAACAAAATAAAGACTCAATAATTAATTTGATGTCACAAATGGTAAAAATTGGGTGTCAACACTTATCATACCAAGGCAAATGATAAATATCTATAATAAAATATCTCATCTCAAATTTCTATTCTAAAAGAAAATAACACAATCAAGGTAATTCTAGAATTTTCGCAAGATCACTTTATTACCACATAAACACATAATTTTTTTTAATTCTAGAGGCATCTACTCTATTGCTCTTGTCTTCTTTTTAAATATGGAATAAAGCAAAATGGCTCTTTAAACTATCTGCGTTTTTTTCATTCATGAAGTAGCAGTTAGTCAATGCAACTTTCGACGCTCCTCATGGGTCATCCGGAAACAGCCGCTTTATGTTTCTAAACATAGGGGTTAGGCTGCGTACATCTGACCCCCCCCCCACCCCGCAATGAGCAGGAGCCTTTTGAGGCACCGGGGTATGTTGTTGTTGTTGTTGTTCTTCACACTAAAGAAAAAAAAAAGTGGTAGCAATTTCAATTTAGTATTTTTAAAATTTTTTATCCTAAGCTTCCTCTTGAATCTCTTTAATTTTTTTAATTTAATGACTGAGTTCGCAGATGTATTTTATACTTAACTTACTTGTTTGGCATGATTTTTATTTTCTTTCATATTTTCAAATATTATGCTTCCTTTCTTTCATCTTCTCAACTAGATTAAACTTTAGATATGCTTTTATTTTAGTATTGATATTAAAAAGTTAAATGGATAGTTATTTGATCAAAATAACAAGGACAATGAAGAAATAGCTAGCAAATAGAAGAAAAGTGGTAGAATTTTCAATATATATAAAATGTAGTTGTGAGATCAGGAGAAGATAATGATAAATAATACGTTACAGTCTAGACGATTCAGATTTTCTAGAAATGTTACATCACATATGTTGAATGTTTCAACAAATGCATTACTTTTAGAGGATCTAACATGTTTTTGATGGCTTTGCCGTTTTCAGATATATAAAAAATTAAACAGAACTGTGGTTGTGTATTATAGATAAAAATAGTATTTTAGTATTATTTGATAAAATAAATCAACCACTTGACTTAATCTATTAATGGTCCATTAAATTTGTTAGTAAATTTTATTTCGACACTCATGCTATGACTTGTTCCGTTTGAACATCTAAATACATGATATTCATATGAGACATTTTTCATTCAAAATTTTGAAAGAAAAAACTGTGTGCCTGTTCACAAACATCTATTAGATACTTATGTTAATCATATAAAGTATGTCATCTCATTTGAAATACATATAATTAAAGGAATGTGACATATTTTTTATCCAATATAATTCAATGTTTGTCTCTAACAATATTAAAATGAATATTAGATTAGAGATTATTCTCATGTTGATTGTGACTACTTAAACGATTTTTAAAATTTTATAAAAAGGAAAAAAATTGCTTTCAAAGCGTAATACCCACTGTCACTCTCTATTGTATTTATGTAAAAATATTCAAAATTAAATTAAAATATAATTACTCATGTACAAACATAATTTCAAAAAGAAGGTTTTCCTTTTGATTCAAACAAAAGATGAGTCTCAAAGAGTCCCTACCCTATTAAATAAGAAAAGTTATTAAATGAATAATTATGTCATAGACTATAATGTAGCATTACAAAGTGAAATTACAACAATTAAATATATTAGTTATATAAAAATTCCTTTAATTTTTTGACAATTTCCCAAAAATATTAGTGTAATCTGTGCACTAATCCTTTTCTTCCGGACAGCTTAACAAAAAAAATTATACGTGGCGGAAAAAAAAGAAGCCATCAACACGTGATTTTACAAGCGGCAAAATTGGGCCTTAAAACTTGTTAAAGCCCATGGGCCTAAAACATAATCTCCAATCTCTCACGCATCTACAATTCTACATACATTTCGGCTTTCGTTTTCATAGGGTTTGTAGCGTGCTTACCCAGAAATCTCACTGTTTTGATGAATTTGCTGAAAAAGCACTATATTTTTGTTTAAAGTTAAGTTTCTATTTTCGATAAATTATTCTCCTTTAATATATTTTATAGTGATTAACGACTTGACTTGATGTCAAGCTGTTAATCACTAAAAATATATAAAAGGAAAATAATTTATTGAAAATAGAAACTTACTTTAAACAAAAAGTGTTTTTTTCAGCAAATTCATAAAAACAGTGAGAATCCTGAATATCACACTACAAACCCTGAGAAAACAAATGTCAAATATATCTAGAATTGTAGATGTGTGAGGGAGTGGAGATTATATCTTACGCCATGAGCTTTAACCGGTTTTAAGGCCTAGTTTTGCCACTTGTAAAACCATGTGTTGATGACTCTTTTTTTTTTGGAAAAAGTACCCAAAATAGGCATAATTTGAAATTATTTATCCTTAATAAATCAATCCTAATTATTACAAAATACTCCACCAGAGGGTTCGGACTACACTAAAACAGTTGGTGATGGTCACATACCCAGAATATGATAGGGTGCCAGATTGTTGGATAGGATGTTATGATTTATTACAAAATCATAAATCCAAATTATCCTACACTCTAGTTAGATGGTTGGAACCTAGTCACAAAATTGTTAAGTGCAATACAGATAGAGCCTATTGGGGGAATCCTGGTGTTAGTTCCTATGATTTTTGCTACAGAAATAACATAGGAGATATTCCATATGCAGGACCATTAGAATTTTCTACTAATATCATAGCAGAAGTTATAACAATCAGGAATGCCGTTGCTTTTGGGTTATTGCAAGGATATACAAACATCATAAGTGAAACTGACTCACTAAGTGTGTGTAAAATTATCAGAAAAGATTGGAAAGTGCCATGGGACAGCATACAGATAATTGAAGACATTTGGAGAATGATGAGCAATCAGAACATACAAATTGTACAAATATACAGAGAGGCTAATTGCTTAGCAGATCATATTGCAATATTGCATTTGAGACAGATAGAAAATAGCAGTTCTGGGGATTTATGGATTTACCAAGTTCAGCTAAGAGACTAGTAAATATAGACAAGCAACACATCCCAGCATTCAGAATCAGGCGCAACAGAGCACCAACAAAAAGAAGATAGGGTAATGGCTAGCAAAAACCAGTGTGCACAAGCATATATACAAGACTGATGATAATAAACATAATTGTGCTAATAGTAACTAGACTACACTACTTCAGCCCTCAAAAAGTGAACCAACACTAGCAAAAGGAAGAGTTTAGAACCAGACATCGCATAAATCATGAAGCACAGGCAGAACATCCATGTAGCCGCCGGAGCAACTCATTTCTCCTTTTGGCTCTACACAGTACAAGAAGTTAGATATGTTGGAAAGTGACACACACACCAGGAAAGAGTGGTACTTACAAGGGTAGGACTGCAGATGAGGCGATGGGTCTTAGACTCTTCAAAGTCCAAACCATTCCTATGGGGACGACACCTGACGGAGAGGAGGAAATTTCAGGCACAATATTGAATGAAAGAGGAGAACAGTGAAACTTACCTTTGATAGCTGAACATCGATGCTCTAAAAGACGAATATGGAGAATATTGACCACCTAAAGCAGGAGCATCTTGAGGCTCAAAGAAAGGAAACATGAAAGCCTCTCTTGCGGCGAAAAAGGCAGAACAGCGAGACCTAGATTAGGATACCTAGGTTTTTCTACTTTTAGGATGTTTTTAGACCGGGTCTTTTTATTCTTTTCTTTTTATATGCTCACAGTGAGCCCAAACGATTTCTTTTGCTTTATCAAATAAAATGGGTCCATGACCCATATTCATTAAAAAAGTAAATTACTTACTGTTAATGTATTCCTAATCTAAATTATTTATCTTCTTGCTTCACTTGCCTCTTTTTATTTTATTATGACGTGTTATTGAAATCAGCATAAATATTATAAAATATACTCTAACAATATATATATATCATATAGAGTGAATTCAATCATCCCTGTCGATATATTGATACCTAATTGGTCTTATATAGAATTATGTTTTTCTTTAAGAAACAAATTTAAAAAAATTATTGAACTCTAAATTAGTAAAAAATATATTTATTGTTATACTACGTCAGTATATTTATACCATACTAGAATACATTGCAAGAAACATACCTGAAGCGTAAGCTTTTATCTACATAGATGAGTGAAAGAGTTTATTGAAAATTAATTTTTATCTCCATGCCATAATATATGCTACTAGCTACGCCATTTGTGATGAAATTGTGCAGATAATATATGATAACCCTAATGGATAAAGGTAGAATCATTTTATAGAGGTTGAGACTTAATCTTATACATTCATCAAGTAATTGATCCAACGGATGAGATTTATTTCTTCATTAAATATTAATTATGGGCTTTATATTAATTCGATCGCACATAAATAAGAAAAGAAAAGTCCATCACTCATTAGCCCTAAGACCACATAACACTAATATTTAATGACATATTCATTAATTGCGAATGAAAGTACAATTTTTTTGTAATGGCAATCATACATACCATAGTATGACAAGACATTAATATGAGTTATGATGGTTATACATAATTTTGCGTTACATATTTTCTTTCATACTTCAGACACGTTCGAATGTATTCCAAGTTAATCAATTTAAATTTTTTCATATTTTTTATCGAATATTAAAATATAATTTATTTAAAAAATACAATTCAAAACTAATGTGAATGGTAAGTATTTCATTGTACTTGAATGATGAATTATCATCATTGAAGAACTACTCATTAGTTAGGTAGGTATCCCTCTTCAATCAAGAGCAATTGAAACTTCAAGATAATATCTTGAACTTCAAGTTTTCCACATGAAACTTTTAGAGATTTTCCTCAAATTTTACTTTTATCATTGAAATTTATAATAGTATGTTATTTTCTATAATATTTTTCTTAATTTAAAATTTGTGTTTGAACTAATAATTCCTCCTGTCCATAGTAAGTATTGTTCAAATCTTTTTTTAAATATAAAATTAAATCTACAAGAAATAATAGATAACTTCTAATTATCAAAAGATAAAAAGGTATATCAATTCTTTCTTTCTTTATCTAAAGTACATGCTATTGCTAAAGTACAATAAAACTATTGTTATACTACTACTTAATATATACATGCTAGAATAATAATATATATGCACACTGATATATAAATACTGTGTATTTCAAGCAATTAAATTTATATTAATTTTTTAAAAACCTAAACAGAAGAAGTTGTAGTGAAGTAAGATTCTAATTTTCTTTTTAATTAAACGACCTTATCAAAGGATCTCATCCCTCATGGCGGTCAGGAGTTAAGCCACGCACCCCTAAGCCTTATCATAAAAAAGATAAAAGTACAAAGACGAGGGCATAAAACCATACATCCACACATTTAGAGATACTAAACTGGACTAAACCTCATAGAGGACTCCTCTAATCATATTTAATCTAGAAAGCATAAATGAGGGAGACTCTCCCCTTAGTCACTAATAACTATATATATGTACACACACTACTTAAAATTATCATTGTAGTAATATTTATTTAAATTTTATTGATTATTTTGATATATTTAATTTTCTCTTGTATTTCATCTTCCTAAATAGGCGGAATGACCTGGAGACTTTTATACTTGTTTTCATTTGTCACATAGATCCTTGTACTTACGACTTTGCTAATTGAATCCTTAAGCTTGCGAAACTCAACCTTTTAAATCCCTCTAATCATTGACTGAGCTTGTGTGGCAATTTAATAGGTGAGTTAGACAAAGTACGTGAATTTCATGCATAAAAGGAGAGTGAAAAAATGAATTTTGATTTTTAAGGTTTAAAATAAACAAAAAAACATTAAATATTTTACATTAAAAAACATTTTTAAAAAAAATTTAAAAAAAGTGAAAAATGTCCCCAAAATAAAAAAGAGGATCAAGAAGTCATCTATTTCAAAACTTCACGCCGCCCCCCCTCCAACCCAATCCAATCAAAGTTCTTTCCATTCCACTCACCACTCACTCCCTTCTTCTTAAAGTTCTCGCATCACTGCCAAGTTCTCAAGGAACTAGAGGTATGATAGGAAGCACAACAAGAAGAATGGTGAAATTGCTAAATAAGAGTAGATTAATCTTGAGTGATGGGGCTTTCTAGTTTTCTATTTATTGTTGGCGTTGTTATTCAAATTCATGGATACTTATTTGAACTAGACACTAGTAGTTCATAGTTTTGCAAAAAAAAAAAAGCACCCCCGGTCCTTTTCGTTTTGCCACATTTCGATTGCAAAATCTCAATTTTATGAGTATTTTTGAAGTCTTATATGAATTAATGTGAAGGATAATATTGGGTATTGAAAAACTTCATTGATAAGTTTGATAAAGCTTTGAGAATAATAAATAGGTTTTGTAATTTTATGAAATTAAATTCAAAATTGTAATGGAGATTTGTTGGGTTTGTAATTTTGAACTTATAGTGTGAAATTCAAAACAAATAGGTAAAAATTTCATCCATTTGATATAAATTTGGTGTTCAATTTGAGAGCAAGTATGGAGATAATGGTTGTAGGTTGAGAGAGGTGGAAGAAAAGGAAAGGTGAGAGAAACATAATTTTATTTTATTTTTTTAAAATAAATAATTTATTATTTTTATCATTTATTTAATATTTTTATTAATAATAAAAATAATAATAGAGATATTATGACATGGCATTAACATATATGATGTGAAAATGACATATCATTTATGTAAGGGAGAGTGAGTTACACACATGGTAGAAGGGATTTAAAATCTCATTTTAATCGAGTTTAAGGGTTCAGAATCTTACTTTAATCAAGTTTAAGAGTTCAATTGGTAAAGTCCTGAGTATAAAGGTATATGTGCCAAACGGGAATAAGTATAAGGGTCCAAGTCATTTCGTCTCCTAAAAATATATATAAAGAGAGAGGGTTTTTAATTTTCCCCTACAATCTAAGAAACTATGGCAAATAATACCATTACGAAATTTCTAACGCTACCAATGTTAGTACTACCCCCGTTTCTTCAGTCTTAGTTGTCCTACCATATGTCAAACCATTTTCAGATGCTTCAAACATTGAAATATTCGCTAATAAAAATTTTAAAAGATGAAAGAATGTATTTTTTTTCCTATTTGATATTCATGGTGTTGCACATGCGTTATTACATCTACAGCCTGGTACAAATGCTGATAATAAAATTCTGAAATTATGGCAATATGCCAATAAGGTATGTTATCATACTATTTTACAGACTATTTCTAACGAACTATTTGATGTATACTGTAGCTGCAAAGAAGCAAAAGTTATTTGGGAAGCCTTGATTAAAAGGTTCACTGCCGAAGATGTCACCAAACAAAAATTTGTGGCTGAAAAATTTTATCAATGGTAGATGAGCAATGAGAAGAAGATGAAAATTCTCACATTCTAATTGAAGATACCAACAAAAATAAGTCATTCAGGTCAAAGAAACTGACACTCAAGACAAATTTAGTGCACGGCCAAAACAACAACAACAACAGGTATGATAATAAGTGTCGAGGTTATAAGCCTTATAACTCTAATTTTAAGAAAAAGAAAGACTCTTGTTTCACTTGTAAAAACCAGGTCATCATGTCGCACAGTGCAAATAGAGAACGAGAAAAGACAAAGAAAAAGGTTATCTTCCCAAAGCTAATTTAGTTGAAGTAGATGAAATCAGCGCAACTGTCATTTCTCAAGTGAATATTGTAGCACATATAAAAGAATGGGTGGTAGACTCTAAGCTACTCGACACATTTGTGCAAATCGAGAAGCATTTGGCTCCTATAAATCAATAGGGGGTGATAATGAAGTAGTCTACCTTGGAGACTCAAGAACTACTAAAGTCTTGGGTAAGAGTAAAGTACTCCTGAAGCTCACTTCTAAAAAAACTTTAGCCCTAATAAATATGCTACATGTTCCTAAAATGCGAGCAAACCTAATTTTTGTGGCGTTACTTGATAAACCTGGAGCGAAAGTGTCATTTGAGTCTGATAAGGTCATCTTGACCAAAGCTAATGTATTTGTCGGGAAAGACTATTATAACCAAAGATTTTTTATACTCAATGTTATGAATGAAAAAACATCTACTTCTGCTTATATGATTGAATCTATCTCTTTGTGGCGTGCTAGATTCAGACATATTAACGTCTCATATATAAAGAATATGCAATCAATTAGCTTGATATCAGGTCTAGATTCAAATAATATTAATAAATGTGAAATATGTGTTGAAGATAAAATGACTAAAAGGTCACATTTTTCAGTAAATAGAGAAACTGAATTGTTGTCTTTAATTCATACTTATTTAGGTGACTTAAAACAAATTATGACTAGAGGTGGTAAAAGATATTATGTGACATTTATTGATGATTTTTCTAGATTTACTAAGTTGTATTTGCTTAGAAACAAAGATGATGCTTTTAATGCATTTATTTCTTATAAAACTGAAGTTGAAAATCAACTTAGTAGAAAAATTAAAAGAATTAGATCTGATAGAGGTGGAGAATATTTATCTTTAAATACCTTTTGTGAAAAAAGAAGGAACAATTCATGAAGTAACTCTGCCTTACTCACTTGAATCTAATGGAGTAGATGAAAGGAAAAATAGAACATTGAAAGAAATGATGAACTCCATGTTAATTAATTCTAATAAACCTGATAATTTGTGGGGTGAAGCTATATTGTATGCATGTCACTTACAAAATAGAATTCCACATAAAAGAATTGGCAAAACACCTTATGAATTGTGGAAGGGGTATAGACCTAATTTGAAATGCTTAAAAATATGGGAGTGTCTTACTAAAGTTCTCTTACCTGAACCTAAGAAGAGAAAAATAGGTTCCAAAACAGTTGATTACATGCTTATCGGATATGTTGAACATAGTGCTACATATAGATTTCTTGTTTTAAAAAATGATGTGCTTGATAGCAATACTATTATTAAAACAAAAAATATTAAAATTTTTTAGCATATTTTTTCACTTAATGATAAAATCTCTCATGCATCTGTTAAAAGAAATAGTGTATCTATTTTTAATGTTGATGAGCTAAGAAGGAGTAAAAGACGTAGAAAAGAGTATTTTTCTTATTCAAATATTTTTCAAACTTTTCTTGTGGACAATGAAACATTAAATTATTCTGAAGCAATATCTTCTCCTGATGCTAAATTTTAAAAAGAGGCAATAAAAACTGAAATTGATTCAATTATGAAAAAATAATACATGAATTTTGACTGATTTACCTGTTGGTCCAAAACCTATTGGTTGTAAATGAATTTTCAAAATAAAACTAATTAATCCTGATGGAACTATAGATAAATGCAAAGCTCGATTAGTAGCAAAAGGATTTTCTCAAAAATAAAATATTAATTATTTTGATACATTTGCACCCATAACTAGAATTTCTTCTATTCTAATTTTAATTGTCTTAACATCAATTCATAAACTTTTTATTCATCAAATGGATATAAAAATAGATTTTTTAAATGGTGATTTAGAAGAAGAAATTTATATAGTTCAACCTGAAGGATGTTTTGTTCTTGGACAAGAAAATAAAGTTTGTAAATTAATTAAATCTTTTTATAGTTTTAAACAAACTCCTAAGCAATGATATGAAAAATTTGATCATGTCTTAGTGAGAGATGAATTTTCTTCTGTTGAAATGGATACATGTATGTATACTAAAATGGTAGACAATGATTATGTGATAATATATCTATATGTTGATGACATGCTTTTATATTTGGTACAAGTTTAAATATTATGCAGAGTACTAAAATATCTTTGTCTACTAATTTTGATATGAAAAATTTGGGTGAAGTTAGTATGATATTGAGAATTAAAGTTACAAGGAGTGAAAATGGTATATTATTGTCACAAGCACATTATGTGGAGAGACTTCTAAAGAAGTTTAAATGTTTTGATGTGACACTTGTAACCAGTCCTTATGATACTAATTCTCAATTGAAAAAGAATAAAGGTGACCCAGTGGCTCAGTCTAAATATTTGAAGATTATAAGGAGTCTTATGCATTTAATGAATTTTACTAGGCCTGACATAGCCTATATTATGTGTAGATTGAGCAGATATACTCATAATTCCAATAAAGAGCATTAGTCTGCATTAATGAGACTAATGAAATATTTGAGAGGAACCATGAATTATGGTATCATGTATAGTGGACTTCCTTCAACATTAAAAAGGTATTGTGATACAAAATGGATCTCTGATTTAGATGAGACAAAATCCATTAGTGGTTATGTGTTCACCTTAGGTAGTGGTGCAATATCATGGAGATCAGCTAAACAAAAAATTATTGCAAGATCAACTATGGAGTCAAAGTTTGTATCTCTAGAACTAGTTGGTTCTGAGGTTGAGTGGCTAAGAAATTTGTTAGCGAATATCCCTTTAATAAAGGATGAGATGTCTCCAGTGTCTACACACTGTGATTGTCAAGTCGCAATTGCTATTGCGAAGAATTAATCTTACAATTATAAGAGTAGACACATGAAATTGAGACATGATGTCGTTAAGCAGCTGTTGAAAAATGGAATAATCTCCATTGATTATGTGAAGTCAGAATTGAATTCGATCGATTCACTGACTCAACCTGTGGAAAGAAAATTAATTCTTCAAACTTTGAAAGAGATCGTCTGAGGCCAATATAAGTGCATAAAGATGGTAACCCAACTTATGTGATTGAAGATCCCATGAAATAGGTTCATATAGGTAATAATAAGTCGATATGACACAACGCACTAACTGGGTGTCACACCCCAAGTTGCCTTAGGGTAGACTGACACCCGCTGCCGATAGGGCTCGGGAGAACCAACCTAAATATATGCGCTTTGTATACATATTATGAGGAATTTTTATGTTTGGCATACTTCTAAGAAGATAAACGGTATTAACAAGCTAAAAGGAGATGCGTATAGCTAGGCCGTTAGGGTCATTGTGTCTAAGTACGAGACATAACCACACTTTAACTTTACATAATCTACAAAGCCTCTAGCAACAAAAAGTATCTGCAAATGTTCGGGATAGGACCCGTCTGAATTATAATATGAACATATAAGATCTAAACACACACAAAGCTCCGAAGCAACCTAAAGCTTGGTAACAACAGCTGAATGTCTTGTACTCTACTGGGGAGATCTACTAGCACCTGCACCTGTAGCATGAATGCAGGTCCTCCAAAAGGGACTCAGTACAAGATAATATACCGAATATGTAAGGAAAAAAATTTTGTACTTGAAATATAACTCAAATGAAATTGTGTACTGATAGCGAATAAGAAACCACCTTTAATTATACTTTGGGGTCGAGTACTTTATGTTCTTTATATTACTTTACCTTTACTATATAATCTGTGTACATCATGTACTATAAATGACCAGCTGATCAGTCATAAACTATATCGGGATCGTCCCTGGCTAGGTTCTTCCTTAACCCCTCGGGCTATCACCCGTGATAAGATTTTCCCTGGCTAGGTGATTCTTCCACCCCTGGAGATATGGGATCGCCCCTGGTTAGGTTCTTTCTTAACCCCGCGGGGCACCACCCGTGATAGGATTATCCCTGGCTAGGTGATTCTTGCAGCCCTCGGAATACCACCCATCAAAACATTATGCTTTATCTTTCAATTACCTTTGAGATGATTCTTTTGGTGGTCATAATATTGGAACTTTATGACTGTATATATAACATATGACATATAAATAATCATACAAGATAATATGACAATAAAGAGAGATGTCACATACAAAATGAAATATGTATGAGGTGAAACAACTCGTGGACCTTATTTAGCAACAAGAGCTCATGACACCTGGTACTCATGTATGTATATAGATTTGAATGTAACTACATATATAGAAGCAAATGAACATGTGAAAAATTATAGGTACGGCTGACTGTCATGTTGGAGTAGATAAATACCTTTGCTTACCGAAGGATCTATGTTTCATGCCAAGTTATACGAAATCAAGTAGCCATACATACTTCGTTGTATGACCTCGTTACTACCTTGGAGTGGATGTGATTTCCCTCAAATATTTAGCTACAGTATATTAATAAATAAGACTAGTATTATCATTAACACAACACTTCTAGGGAGTCCAATATCATAAAAATGAAAACCCAAACAACAAGTTTTTAACTAACGACGCAAAGACGATTCTTCAACCTTTTCACTTATAAACATATTTTATAACAACCATATGTACATGTCATGTATATCTTGTTATTAGACCCATAACAGTCCTAAAATAATGCACACAACCCGGCACATATCAATTCTTCACAATATACAAACAATTGACATAACGTTACATCCTTTCACCACACTTCGACGTCAATAAATCCCAAGCTTGTTTAACTTTACCAAAATTGTATCCAACATTTTTTAAACATCAAATCAGTCTTAAATTAGTTCAAAAATAGTCCCAAAATAGGTGAAAGTCATGGAACAATATATTACAATTTTCAGCTTCCAAGTTTCTTTTAAGAGTAAAATTACGATGTTATACGACAACTCATCTTTGTGGACTGTAAAAGTGGTACAGCAGCATAATCACATGACTAACAACTTATATATTGTTAGAACATGTGTCTTACTTCATAATTCAGCCAACCAATTAAGAGAAAATCCTCTTGAACAACAAGAAATGTTCATAACAATACTTAGGACACATGTTGTCTAGAATTTTCAGCATAACATAATAGCATATACTTCTTGTTTTACATAAACAATACTATACTAGCAATATCTATAACTTAAACCATGTTAACAACATCGATTTCTCTTAGTAATATAGCCCATAAACCATATAGAAGTCACCAAAATAAAAGGCAAGTGTGCAGTAACTTTCTGGACACAAGTTATCCAGAATTTTCAGCAAAGATACTACATATACTTCTTGTTTTTCATGAATAAATCATACTAAATACACAACTATAATTGCATACCTTTGCCTTATATGTTCTGGATTCCCTTCAAAAGCCTTAGTCAATTGAGTTTGCAGCTTGGTGAAATGAATTATAGAGAAGACAAAACACTTTAAGAAAGTTAAAACTTTATTTCCTAGTGGAATGAATTAGTATTGCACTTAACACATTTTTAAAGATTGATTTTGGCTAGCTTTCTCTTCCACTTTTGAGCTGATCATGACACCCATTAATGATCTACTATTGCAGCATCTTATCCTCCAAAATTGGACTTAATTGGGTCTCAAATATGATGGACCTTTGCTGTAAATTTCTAGCTTTGTTCTTAGTTTGCTTTGGGTCCAAATGGCCAAGTTGTTTGCACTGTACTTATTGGACGTTTTTAAATTCTTCTTGGATTGAAAATAAGTTCCATCTATGATTCTTAAACATGGGTCAAAGTTACATCCTTAACACGAAATTTATTCATAATCGACTTGAACCAATTAGGTATCAAGCCTCTTCTCCGTTTAGTTATCAATTTTAAGCTAAGAAAGTAGGTGACTAACCTACTAGATTATTAAGTCATACAATAACCTCAATTTTTTTACTTAGTATAGGGTTAATATATCCTCAATTTAACACTAACAAATATAAACCCTCAACCCTCTTAAGCATTTAGACTCACATATCGTCCATTAAGACGAGATTCAAGCACGTTCAAGAATTGACGCTGATTTGACCCAACCATAACATGATTCATTTATATAGAATTAGTACATAAAAAATGTGGGGTGTTATATCCTTCCCCCTTAGGAACATTCGTCCTCGAATGTTTGCACAATTGGGTAACTTGACGAAGTATAAACCTTTATTTAAATAAACCTTTAACAACATACTAATTATTCAATCACACGTACCTATTAGTGTTCCAATTTTGCTTGTGGGCATCCTCTTTATCTTCAAACAAATGAGGGTATCTTGACTTCATCTCGTCCTCGGCCTCCCGGGTCATTTCCTTTGCTTGTTGATTTCTCCAAAGTACCTTCACTGAAGCTATTTCTTTATTCCTTAGCTTCCTAACCTGAGATCTAGAATAGCAACAGGTTCCTCTTCATAGGTGAGATCTTCTGTAACCTGTACATCCTCAATAGGAGTGATATGAGATGGGTCACCTATGCACTTTTGAAGCATTGATACATGAAAAACTGGATGAACCATTGAAAGCTCTTAGGGTAGGTCCAACTCATATGCAACCTACCCAATTTTCTTAGTAATTTTATATGGCCCTATGTAACGTGGGCTTAGTTTTCATTCTTACCAAACCTCATAACTCCTTTCATTGTAGACACCTTTAAAAATACTCAATCTCCTACTGAAAATTCTAGCCTTCCCCTCCTTGCATCTGCATATGATTTGTGACGACTTTAGGCTATTTCTAGTCGCTGCTATATTACCTTAACTTTTCCTTGGCTTGGTGCACTAGATCTGGCCCAAACAAGGTGGTTTCTCCTACTTCAAACCATCTGATTGGCGATCTACACTTCCTTCCATACAAAGCTTCATAAGGTGGCATCTTGATACTTGAATGGTAGCTATTATTATAAGCAAACTCAATAAGTGGCAAATGGTCCACCCAACTACCTTTAAAATCCAATGCACAAGCTCGCAACATATCTTCAAGTGTCTGAATGGTGCGTTCTGCTTGACCGTCTGTTTGAGGATGGAAAGCTGTACTCAAATTCACTTGTGTACCCAAACTCCTTTGGAACGACTTCCAAAACCTCGCAGTGAATTGAGTCCCTCGGTCAGATATAATGGAGATTGGGACTCCATGTAGCCTGACTATCTCTTTGAGGTATAGCTTGGCATACTCCTCCGCTGTACAATCACTTCTGACAGGTAGGAAATGTGCTGACTTTGTGAGCCTATCAACTATTACCCATATGGAGTCAAACTTCTAAAATGTGCGAGGTAAACTTATAACTAAGTCCATATTGATCATATTCCACTTTCAAGTTGGAAGTTCTATACACTGCATAAAACCTCTTGGCTTTTGGTGTTTCACCTTCACTTGTTGACAATTTGGATATTAAGCTACAAATTCTGCAAGGTCCTTTTTCATGCCTCCCCACCAAAATACTCTCTTCAGGTCATGGTACATCTTAGTCGATCCTGGATGGATAGAATATCGGGAATGGTGGGCTTCTTCCATTATCCTTTTTCTTAACCCATTAATATCAGGCACACATAATCTATTTTGGCAATAAAGTACTCTATTTTGTGTAAGGTCAAAGATATTTATCGTACCCTGACTCACCTTTTTCTTAACCTGTCATAGAACAGGATCCTTGAACTATTTTTCTTTTACCTCCATTACTAACGACGATGTCACTGCATTATGTATGATAACCCCTTCCTTTGGAGTTTCAAAAAGGCGAACTCCCAAACTGGCTAATTGACGTAGATCCTTAGCCACCACTTGACTAACCATGGCCTGATCACCAGTAGTCATAACTGCCTTACGACTCAGAGCATCGGCTATCACGTTTGCCTTCCCCGGATGGTATAGTATATCAACGTCATAATCCTTTATCAGCTCCAACCATCTCCGTTGTCTTAAGTTTAGGTCTTTCTGCTTAAGGATGTATTGCAAACTCTTATGATTTGTATATACGTTAACATGAAACCCATACAAATAGTGGCGCCATATTTTCAAAGCAAATACAACAGCTGCTAGCTCAAGATCATGAGTTGGGTAATTCTTCTCATGTGGTCGTAGCTGTCTGGATGCATAAGCAATTACTCTACCATGTTGTGTCAGTGCACACCCTAAGCCAACTCCTGAAGCATCACAATACACTGCATACCCCTCAGTGCCTTCTGGAAGTACTAGTACAGGTGCAGAAGTTAGCTTATTTTTCAGTTCCTGGAAGCTTCTTTCATATGCATCATTCCATTGGAACTTGGTTGCCTTATGTGTCAACTTTGTTAAAGGTGCAAAAATGGAAGAAAAACCTTTAACAAACCTTCTGTAATAACCTGTCAAACCTAGGAAGCTTCGAATTTCTATGGTCGTCGTTGGCCTTGGCCAATCTTTTACAACATCTATCTTTTGTGAATCAACTCTTATTCCCTCCTCAGACACAATATGACCTTAGAATGCCACTAACTTTAGCCAAAATTCACATTTAGAAAACTTAGCATATAACTGTCGATCACGAAGAACCTACAGCATTTGTCGTAAGTGATTTGCATGGTCCTCTAGTGACCTTGAGTATACCAAAATGTCATCTATAAATACGATCACGAACACATCCAAGAATGGCTTGAATACCCTGTTCATCAGATCTATAAAAACTGTCAGTGCATTTGTTAGCCCAAATGACATAACAAGAAACTCAAAGTGACCATACCGTGTCCTGAAAGCAGTCTTAGGTATATGTTCCTCCTATACCCTCACTTGGTGATACCCAGATCTCAAATGAATTTTTGAAAAGCATTTGGTACCCTGTACCTGATCAAATAAATCATTAATCCTGGAGAGGGGGTATTTGTTCTTAATTGTCACCTATTCAATTGTCGATAGTCGATACACATTCTCAAGCTGCCATCCTTTTTGCATACAAACAACACTGGTGCACCTCAGGGAGACACACTAGGCCTTATGAAACCCTTCTTCAATAAGTCTTTTAGTTGCTCTTTTAATTCATGCAATTCTATCGGGGCCATTCTATATGGAGGGATAGAAATAGGTTGAGTGTTTGGAAGTAAGTCAACACCAAAATCTATTTCTTGTTCAGGAGGTAATCCTGGGAGTTCTTTAGGGAACACATCAACAAACTCATTCACTACCGGTACTGATTGTAGAGTTAGTGATTCTGCCTCCAAATCCCTTACTCGAACTAGATGACATATATACCCCGTAGATATCATCCTTCTAGCCTTAAAGTAAGAGATAATCTTCCCCTTTGGTGTCCCAACATTACCTTCCCATTCAAGGACTGACTTATTTGGTAAGTGGAAGTACACTTTCTTAGTTCGGCAATCCATAATAGCATAGCAAGAAGACAACCAATCCATACCCATTATGACATCAAATTCCACCATTTCTAACTCAATAAGGTCAGCCAATGTGTCACGGTTATAAGCAGTTACTACACAGTCATAATAAACCCTTCTATCTATAATATATTCACCGATTGGTGTCGACACCTTAAATGATTTATTCAATAATTTAGGTATTCTCTTAAGCTTCCCAGCAACTAGAGGGGTAATGTATGATAGTGTAGAACCAGGGTCAATTAATGCATATACATTATGAGAGAAGATGGACAGTGTATCTGTGACCACATTAGGTGAAGCTTCCAAATTTTACCGACTCTCCAAAGCATAAATGTGATTCTGGACCTCTCTAGAGTTAGCTGCCCCTCTAACACCTTTACCACGACCCATAGGTACTTGCTGACCCCTACCTAATGGAGGAACTATTGATGATGATGCAATAGCTGACCCAGTAGATTGTGTTATATCCCCCATACGCCTCCTCGGACAATCTCTCATTATGTGCCCTGGCACACCGCATCAATAGCAACCATCTATCCCAATATGACATTTACCCGGATGATTTCTTCCACACTGTTTACAAGGTTGCCTAGGAGTTATTGGCTGGACTACCAATCCCCCTGTTATTCGTGTACTTTAACCCTCACCCCGTTGACCAAACTGGTTACTTCTAGACCCCTAAAGTTGTGGTGGAGCACTGGCTGCAAAATAGGAAAATGATGGTCTAGGCGATCTATTAGAAAATAGAGGCCTAAACTCACCTTGGGATTGTGCAGACTGCCCTGAAGATCTGGTCCTCTTAGATTGCGCCCTTTCCGACTCCTGTGTCCTCCTTTTCTGCCTCTGGTCCTCCAATTTCTGTGCAAAAGCTTGCATCCTTGCGATGTACGTTCTTTATTCAAGGAAGCAATAGTATAGTCTCTGACCAGACACGTATCTAATCTATCCACATACCGATGAACTCTATCTATCATAGCAACAACCACATTGGGAGCATACCTGGATAGGGAATTAAATTGGAGGCCATACTTTCTCACGCACATATTCCCCAGGTGGAGATTCAAGAATTGATCTTCACGGGCCTCTCGGATATCCAATGGCAAGTAGGTGCATCTATATCTTTGGACTGCTTCCACGCTTCATATCATAATATAGCCACACCCTTCAACTGATATGCTGCTAACTCAACAGCTTTAGTACCACTGATATGCATAACATCAAAAGTGCGCTAAATCTGATCAATGAAGTTTTGCGGATCTTTATTAGGATCAGACCCAGTGAAGGCTGGAGGATCCAAATTAAGGAAGTCACGTATCCTCGTACCAGCTGCCGTATTTGCACCTACAACTGAACCTTCCTGTTTTTGTCCTTGGCCAGCAACTATACGAGTCAATAGTTGGACCATTTCTCAGATCCTGTACTGTAGCATCAATAGGTGATTCTGTGGGAATTTTACTATTTCTGGGTTCATCAGGAGCTGAAGGGGTTAAAGATGCACGTGACAGGAACTCATCTTGAGCCTCATTTCGTTGTCTCATATGACTAGGCGAACTAGCCTCCACTTCTACTGCCTTTCCTTTACCTTTGTTCTTCCTAGTTTCTGGCATACTTGCTCGCTATACAAAATAATTTAGGAGTTAGACATAATTCACATAGCTCTATGGTACGATCTAAAGAATGAATGAAAAGTAACAACTCCTAAATGTCATGTAGCCTCCTGCTTATAAATGTGGTGCACAACAAATTGTTAAATAAGACTCTACATTTAGCATCAACACAACACTTCTAGGCAGTCCAATATCATAAAAATGATCACTCGGACAGTAAGCTTTCAACTAACGACGCAAAGACGATTCTTCAACCTTTTTACTTATAAACGTATTTTATGACAACCATTCTTATGTACATGTCATGTATATCTTATTATTAGACCCATAACAGTCCTAAAACAGCGCACACAACCCAGCATATATCAATTCTTCACAACATACAAACAAGTGGCATAACGTTGCATCCTTTCACCACACTTCGACGTCAACAAATCCCAAGCTTGTTTAACTTTACCAAAATTGTATCCAACATTTTTTTTATACATAAAACCAGTCTTAAATTAGTTCAAAAATAGTCTTAAAATAGGTGAAAGTCGTGGAATTATAATTTTAAACTTCCAAGTTTCTTTTAAGAGTAAAATTACGACGTTATACAACAACTCATCTTTGTGGACTGTAAAAGTGGTACAACAGCATAATCACATGACTAACAACTTATATATTGTTAGAATATAAGTCTTCATAATTCAGCCAACCAATTAAGAGAAAATCCTCTTGAACAACAAGAAACGTTCACAATAATACTTAGGACACATGTTGTCCAGAAT
>JAOTQJ010000102.1:6805636-6817098 GCA_025642045.1 Solanum sejunctum
CAATAACAATAAATAATATTAATAATAAAAATAATTATTATTGTTGCACTAAAATAATAATAATAATAATTGTGTCAATCTTGGATGAAGCCAAAGATTCACTATTTTTTGGCTTTGAGGTACGATGGAATAAAGCGAAATGGCTCTTTAAATTGTCTGTGCTTCTTTCAATTGTGAAGTAACAGTTAGTCAATGCAACTTTCGACGCTCATCATAGGTCATTTGGAAACAGTCACGCTATGTTTTTAAACATAGGGGTCAGGCTGCGTACATCCGACCCCCCTTACCCCGCAATGAGCGGGAGCCTTTGAGGCATTGGGGTAATGTTGTTGTTGTATTATTATAAAAGCAAATAATAATAATAATAATAAAGGTAATTTAAAATGATAAAATAATTAATGAAAGAATTTTGAAAAATCAAGGATGTTAAAAATACACAATTATTTGTATAAATTTGAAAATAGACTTATTTATTTAAAACTTCTCGGAAACAAGTGCTTTAATTAAATGACAATCTAAAATGAGTATAGGTCGGACAAAATTAGGTGTCGATACATAGCTTGTAAATAGGCATCATAGCATCATGCAAACATCTCATATTATAGGAATAGTCCATCTACATAACTTTTGATATAGTGTGGATATACTCTCCAATCTTAACATCATCATTAGGGTATTAAGTCACCCTCATCCTCATATCATCATTGTCATTATCATTAAAATATATTTTTTATACGTAGAATCACATTCATGAAAATCAAAGCTTATCATAGGGAATTAGGACTATGTGTGGGTTCATGAGCAATTGAGTTAAAATCATGTAATTAAATGAAAATCGTGGAGGAAATATGTAAATGAAATCAATTTGGATCATTAACAAAGGAACTCACATCAATTCAACAAGCCTTAATCATCATATATTTGAAATCACTTTATTTCACTTGAAAATCATAGAAGTCATGTAATCGTTCATCATTCATGATGGGTATAATCATCATGTAGGAATCTTAATCCAACCATTTGGAATCAACTTATGAAAACCCATAGAAACTCATGCTTAGAACTTTGAGAAAAAGACAGAATTAAGTTGAGCTTCATGAATGAATCTAGTCCATGAAAGAATCCCTAGATACATCAAGTGAGAATCCATAAATTTGAGGAAGAAAACTCTGGAGATCCTTTAGCCAAACCTTCAAACCCTAGCTTCAATGGAGAGAATCTTTAGAGAGAGAAATTTTTAGAACTTTGGGAGAGATTTTGAGAGTGAATGAGTTTGCATGGATAAGGAATACGTTTTATAGGGTTTGAGTCGATTAAGTTAGAAGGATAAACATGACATAATTTAGGAGTTAAATAGATTGAAAATGACCAAATATCTCTTTATTTAAAACTGTCGGAGCCATTCACGAGACCCCATTAAAGGGTTGTAAACCCATCCAGAAGTTGTGCTTGGACTTTGTGGAACATGTTGTAAGGTCCAATAGTGAAAAAGTATGAAAAGTACAAAGGTAATGAATTATGGGTATTTCTGAGTAGTAGTAGTTCACGAGGGGTCTTACGGGTCGTATATTGATGTACAAGTCATATATTGTCTCTGGGTCCTAAGCATGCTTTTCCAATAGCTCAAGGTTGGAGGAACATCTATGTACGAAGTGGTCTATGGACCATAACATAATCCACTGACCATAACTTGTGCTCGTGGAATGAAGACCAAACCTAGTAAAAATATGATTTTCTAAGATTGATGGTACGAGTTGTCATATGGGTTGTACTATGACTTACTAACAGTAAGTCTTTTAGTGGGTTTAGGATCAGAGATGGCTTTTGAGATTCAAAAATATTATCAAACGAAACCTTATTCTTACAACCAGTAGAATGGAGCATGACTCGTAAACAGGATCTCGTGGTCCTATTCGGCAAAATTTTAAAGAGGACAAATTTGATAGTTTCTATTATTCTAAAGTTAAACCACATCATTTAGGCCCCTAGGTCCTCACTTTCCAACCTTATACACCCTCAACACTCCCATTCCAACTCATTCATCAAATGCCTTAAGTCCCAAAGCTCTCCCAAAAATACTCTCAAATTCTTCAAGGCTTCAAGAAGAAGAGTTCAAGTTAGCGTTTTGGTTCCCTCACCCACAAAAATTAGATTTTTCTCCATTAAATCACACAAAGTATCTGAGTTTTGATTAGTGGAGGCCTTCCCTCCACTAAGCTAATCCATTCCATCTCCTTTATGTTTTCTCAAGTTATGGTAATACATGATGATTTTATGAACCCTTTCATATGAAGTACTTTATGATGGTTTACCCTTGTATATCATTATGGAATGAAATTTCATGTGGAATGTCACTACCCAAGCATAGGTCTAGACATGACATAGCGAATGAGAACCCGAAAGGACCCAAACAAGTCTCTTATCATATGAATCGCACATCCTTGATCGCGAAAGCAAAAGAAATACTAACAAGAGATATATAAAAAGTAAAGTGGGATTAAGGGAGTCTTTCATATCATAAAAGCATAAATACATCATAATATTCAACAACACCTCTAAATTTGGAACGGACCGGAGGCTAAGACACTTTCGGGCTCACCCTCATAATGTAAATGTTCAACATAAACAAGTCTTAGAGATAACAAGAGAAAGTAGATGTGTCCCAGAACTTGAGGACTCACCAAACTTATCTTCGAATAATCTCACTAGCCACGTGGAAGATGATCAATAGGAGATCCAATCCCTACATGGTAATATCATATAGGCATAAAGTATGAAATAGTATATTTGAATGTACTAAGTATTTACGATGCAATGCAACAAGATAAGCCAATATAGTCAAAATGCATAAAAATTGGCAATAGATAAGTATAATCTCAATATGGCATGCATGGTCAATGCTTGAAGTAAATATCTTTATAAATCATTCAACTTGCATAGGGTATGATACATATGTGGAAAGAGACCTCAACCGACAAATAATAAGACCAAATGAGCTACAACTTAAAATTTCGATGATTACCCCTTATCGGTAAAGAGGTAGTCAGTCTACTTACCAAATGCTCTAAATGGATCCATTAGTATCACAAGGGTATAACATAATCCTATGTTGCCACATAGTTTGAGAAAAGGAGTATGGACCCTTGAAGATAGTCTACGCCGACATCTAATCTATTGATGCTAAGTCTAATCCCCTAGAATACTTGAAATAATCATAACTTTAATAACTTGTAATAAACATGGAACCATGATATGAGTAGCTCTGAAACATGTTTGACATCTAATGGTGAGCCTAACTTGAAACGTAAGAGTAGATCATAATCATACATGAACCCTTGCTTTAACATGAATGGTTCACAAGAGGTAAAATCTTGATAATAGGGCTTAACTTCATATTTGCATAATCATAGATAATTTCATGAATTCATAGCATACTTGAAAGCCCACAGTCATCATGAAGTCACTTGATTTGTAAAACATGCAAAATGGAAGAGTATAAATCATGAAATAGTGAAATAAATGCATCTTAAAGTCATGTAACATCATGGTAAAACTCCATCATGGGTAACTTGTAAATCATATCAAAACTTCATAATAGTTCATAGATCTTATAGCTTGAAGCATGTATAATCTCAAAAGACAAAGATTTATTCATAGTATAAGCTCAAAATAGATATTTATGCATAATCAACAAAATTTGACAAAACCCCAACATATTTCATGCTCACATTTCATAATAATAAATATCCATATGTAATACAACTTGAAATCATGCAATTTTCATAAAATAGGAAGATTGGGCTCTATGGGTGAAAGGACCCAATGGATGAAACCCACATACCTTAAACATGGTTTTTCTTATTGTAAACTTGAAGGAGACCTGAAGCTTGAATGGAGTTCTTGAGATCCGAGATTAAGCTTAAGACACTTGAATTTGGATGAAAATTTTGATAAAATGATTGAGAGGTTTTCGAGAGGGTTTTTGAGTGATATGGAGTTGAAAAATGGCTAAGTATAGGTGTTTTCATGCATAAGTGGTCATAGGGATATGACCCCAATGCCCTTAGGCCAAAACAAAATTAAGGAAGTGCTAACACTACTCCACGATAGGTCTGCATTGTGAAGCCATCGCGTACTCCTCTTTGTCTCAAAAAATTTTGCGAAAATTATTTTTTTGCTATGAGTCTTCTAAAATCCGAATTATACTCATTTCTCACTCAATTTTTCCCCCTGATTAAGAATATGAAATCATAATTTTGATATCATGCACAAATTTTTAGATACATGAAAATTATGGTTAGGGCATTTTCGAAGCAAATTTTTGTGTCGTTTTAGGGGTGTTTCATAGAATCTATGTTTAAATGAGGGTTTGATGATGTCTTAACCAAGTTATCTTATATTGTTAGTGAGTTATTTTTAATAATGTTTAAGGATTGTATTTTACTCCACTCATGGCATTTATTCATGAATTGCATGATTTCAATCTTATGTACATGCACCTACCATGATTTGATTAAAGGTGCATGCTAAGTTCTTAGGTCATGAATGTGTTATGGAAAGATATGTATGTTAAGTATGTTAAGACTAACAACAGGGATAATAAGTATGCTATGTGCGTATGAGCATGACATGAATGGCAAGAGTTTTGTAAAGCCCTAACTTTGATGCTATAAGCTATGTTTGATGAGCTATTCCAAGAATGATATTAAGATGGTTGAGACTATGCATGTTATGATTATAACTATGTTTCAAGTATTCCGTGGGATTGTGATCTAGCACTGAGAGGACCTTGGTTCTCTCCCATTTTCACTAACTATGTGCCGCCATAGGTATGATATTTATCCCCTATATGGGCTTGTTGCTATCGAAAAGGCAATGTCGTAAGGTAAGGATATTTATTGAACCTATTGAAAAGAATATGCCATAAGGTAAGTATATCATGTGAAACCTACCAAAAAGGCTATGTTATAAGGTGATAACACTTTTCGAAAAGGTCATGCTGTAAGGATAGTGTTTGGTCTACCTTGGTAAAGTACACCACTCCTTGTCCAATGGGGAGTGAACAACGAGATTCCAAGTAGTAGCTCACTTGGTATTATATGTCGGTTATGGTCCATTTCTACTATGTATTCTTCTTGCATGTTTATCTAAACATTTTTCATTCAGGATATATTGAGCCAATATTCATTGTTTATGATTATGCATATTGGTTAATTATAGCTTATCTTCCTTGATGCAGTTGCACTCCGCATACTTAGTACATTTCAAAGTACTAAAGCATACTTTTTGCCAACATGATCTAATCATATAGGGACTGAAGCTCTTTTTCATCCTTCCTTCTCCTCCACGTGGCTAAGCGGTTCAATCAAAGATTTGGCATTGATGAGTCCTCCGTTTCCAAGGATAATATCCACGCACTTTCATGCTTTATTTAGAATTTTTCTAATTTTTGGATACTATCTTTTGAGGTGAGCCCAGGAGATGTCTTGGCCACCATTCTATACATGATTAAAAGTATTGTTGAATATGATTATGTTATGTATGTTGTGACTTTGACTCTTATGCACTATAATTATGGAAGATTCCCTTAGTCCCCTATTTCCTTCTTTGTGTTGAATGCTTGTTGTATTAATGGGACGGAAGCCCTAAGTCCCTATTGCCCCCATAGCGTGAATCATATTTACCCACCCCTTAGACTTTATTTTCTATGTGATTCATGCTAATCCTCTTCCTTATAACATCCCTATAGCATGAGTCCAGAGTCTTGATTCCCCTATAACTATTTGTTATTTGTCTATTGTTTATTATACTTTCGCAACCAAGGATGTGTTATGCATGCTTAGGAAGGTTTGTCTAAGTCCTTCGGATTCCCCATTTATCATGTCACATCTAGGCCCTAGACTAGGGTCTTGACATACATTCCACAAAATTTTAGCTACTAGAGATTGCATCTTGAAACCACGAAACCTCATCTACGATCCATAGTTTCTTTTATAGGTCATAATAACCTTCGCAAAGTGACCTCCAGGCTTAGAAAATTTTTAGTGCTTCAGGACCCTTTTCATGATGTAGTCCACAGGTCATGGTTCCATTCACGACTTATCCTATTCTTTATGGAATGTTTTACCGTAACTTAACATTATCCAACTTTTTAGACTCAGGTTCATGAGACCTTTCTACGACTCGTGGTCTAATCCATTAACCATAGATTGGCTCTTAAAACCATCAATCTCAAAACTTCTCTACTTTTAATTTCCATGATTTTCACTATGCAGGGTGTTACAATGGCTTAGCTGGTGGATCCACATCTAACATCATGTTCATGACACCCACCTAGTGGGGTAAAGTTCTACGTTGGCAAATAAACTCTTCTTTCTCCGATGTAGAGGCAATGTGAGGATTCCATGTGATAGCCCGCATGGTCTTATTGTCGATTATGGTCCTATTCCCACATAAAAATGTATATGATGATTTTGAAGTATTCCTATGATGTTCCAATTCATGATTTAAAGATGCATTAATCATTCATCATCTCTTGTACTTTATTTCTTTGGTATAATTATGCATATTATTTACTATGACGTGATAATCTATTATTGCATTGCATTCTATATACTTAGTACATCCCAACGTACTAACACATACTTTTTGCCTATATTATATAACAATGTAGAGACGGGTGATGATTCTACTACTCTTTATTATGGCTAGATCCAGACACCACACTTGAAGACTTCTGGTGAGTTTCCATGCTTCAAAAACAAGCCTCTTATTCATGCTCATGGTGCTTGTTATGTTGAGAACACTTCTGTACTTCTTTTAGTTGAGGGTGAGCTAGTGGCATATTTTAGTCCTCGCTAAGATTAAGATAAGTAGAAATTTCTAAGTCCGTGATACTATAGTATACATGAGAATCAAGTGGACAATATACATGAGAATCTCTTTGCGAGAGTGAGCAATATTGTTTTTCATATATGCCCCCAAAATTGGGATATGTTGCGAATGAGTGAGGAGGCATCTCTTTTGAAAAGTAAGAGCACATGAATGGTGAATATTTGATTTCTTTACTTGGTGATGTCATTGTTTTTTCCCCAAGAGGCTATATCTTCTTGTTATATTTATCTCTATATTGTGTTACTAAAAGCACTTAGTATTTGAGAGTTGCTTCAAGTTTAAAATGTCTTGCTGAACATAGATCTGTTTCATTTGCATAGGTTATTTTGCGCGTGTTGCAGTCGTTAATAGAAGAACAAAGGTTAAAGTGGGGTTGTGATCTTGGACGCTTTTTGGCCATGATTTATCATCTTTTTCATGGAATTGAGGTGTGGCATCCTAAATTTGATCGCACACTCTTTAACAACTATCAAATTAATCATCTTAGCAATGCTAAGTATGAATATCTCGAATCTCATACTGTAAGAGTACTTGTAACCATTGAGACCACAAAATGAATTATTGGGTTAGATTTCCAAGAAACTTTAGATTTCACTTTTGTCTTCACCTTCAAAGTAAGGGGATTCCATATTCTCATTCTTCATTCCTCCACATCATTAGTATCACTACTACTACTACCATTGGTATCCATAGGCATAGATAAATACTCAATCATCAGCAAAGTATATCCTTCATAAACTAGAATAAGCATCAACTTGGACATGACTCCTAAAAAAAAAGAGCATACAAACTCTCAGCTAAAGTCAGACTTCTACCGCAACTGATGGTCGGAGCCTCTACAATGAGCCCAGGTAAAAAAACAAGGCTCAAAGTTGTATAATTGATCATAGTGGAATCCTTAGGTTTCAATCTATATTCGGGTTGGTTAGCTTATCTTATTCCTCGTTGATGCATTTGGATCCTAGTGATCAACGCTTCATTCTCATATTAAAACTCGTACGGAAGCCTTTCAAACAAATTTGGTGTTTTTATTTTTTATTTAATAGGGTATTTAGAATATCAGAAAGGTGCTTTTAAGTCTTTTAGCTTTTCAACTAAACGGATAGATAAGTTTAGTTAGCATCATCCTATCTTCTTAACACAAGCTCCAAATTACACAACCAACACTTCAAAATGTTCTCATCCTCCACAACAAATTACATGAAGTTTAAATTCAAACTCTCTCCTATACAAATTAACGTGAAATGAATCAATAATGTTTTGAAGAAGCACCTAAAAGCAACAAGAATAAGAATCCTAAAATACAAAATTAATCATGTAATCAAACAGCTGAAAGACTAGCCCATTTTCCAAGCTCGTATGGACCAGCATAATAATACAACTTGATTCTACTAGCCAAAGAGAGTCCTGCTTCCACAATCCGGACCCTACCATCTGACTCATCCTGCTCTGACGGATCATCAATGAATGCACCAACATCTCTAAGGAGTCAAAATGAGATTCGATGAGTACTAACTTGTCTAGGAAAATCAAAGTACATTGCAGTTCCCACCTTTACTTCTGGGGCAGCCAGTATTCCGCAACCATGACCATATTGTGTGGTTCCTGTAGATACTTGTCATGTGAATTTTCTACTGTAACTGCTGAAAATCACATCATATGGGTATATTACAGGAAATAACCAGACAAGTGTTATTTACAGCTCAACAAACTTGTTCATACATTAAAAACCATATCAATTTAGCGTGCAGATTAAAAATAATTCCTTTGGGAAGTCAGATTATAGGAGGTTTTGTTTGGGGCTCCAGCCTGTCTTGGGGGTGACCTATCTAGTATTGGCATACAGAAAAGAAAGGAAGGCCATGTCATTCAGCTAAAGAGTGATTTGGTTGTCACAAACCAACACAACGTTGTTTTGAATTTCTAGTTATTGCAATGTTCACCCAAGGATTCAAGATGCTTTTCTACTCCATGAAGCAAATTCTTGTTGAGTTCGAAGAGAGACATATTATACTCAATGTAATAGTTCTTTGTAGCAAAGAGGATTGTAAAATTAAGTCCTGAGCCTAACCTACTCAGCAAAAGCTATTTCAAAGGGATGAGAATTTCCGATCCTTATAAAGAAATCACTCATCTCACTAATCATCGGTGTGGGCCTTTTTCATCTTCAACAAGAACAACATATAAAATGTCTATATACGTATAGCAACAACAACAACATACTCAGTGAAATCCACAATTGGGGTCTAGGGAGGGTAAAATATATGCAGACTTTACCACTGCCTCATAGAGGTAGAGAGACTGTTTCCTGGTAAATTCTCACTTTGATCTAGGATGTAAAATTTGGTCAGCTCTAATCATGCATCACTAGCAGATAAATTCTAAGGACATTATGTTTATCCCTACACAAGCAGAGGGAGACACCAAATGGTAAGGATTTATTGCTATAGTGGCATATTTAACTCCTATGTACCTACCTGCTTCACCAAAGGTCCAACAGTTCTAGCCTACAAGAAGCAGGGGAGGACCCACAAAGTGAATGGCAAAGCAAGAAGAATATCAAACCACATCAATTATATAATGGAAGAGAAACAAGAAGCAAGTCGCTAGGAATCTATCCCACTTTATACAAAGTGAATTTTGTTTCTCTTCCATAACTTTTAATAAAACAAGCAAGTATATTTGTTGGATTTAATTATTTATATTTTAGCTTAATTTGATTTGGTTTATATCAAAAATAGTATATTTGGTCAATATTTAATTTCTTGGCTTAGCATATATGCTTTCTAAACTATTTAGATAAAACTTTGGTAAAAATTTAAAAGATCTTCAATATTTTTGAAAGTTATGAAGTAAATAAACAAATTATTCTAAAGATAAATTTGAATAAACTCCAAAAAACTAATATGGAAAATTTGTCCATTGGCAAAAAAATAATGAATGTGATTTAGACATGATGATTGCATCGTGAGGTGCGATAAGAAAGAAGAAAAACAAAGTTGCAAGAAATTTTCGCTTACTATGTCTGATGCTGCCTCTATTCTTGGCTATTATGGTAGTTATTTGTAACACCCCACAAGGACTAGGTCCCAAACCAGCTTATGAAAGTTCAGAAAAATCAAAGTTTGCAGAAATGTTGAGTTTTACAGATTTCATCTATGGGCGTAAATGGAACTACGAGCCGTAGATGGGATCCATAGATCAACTTCAGAAACTGGAAATTATCCTGAGTTTTACGAGTCAAGAATATGGGTCGTAAATAGATTCACGGATCTTAGATGAACTCGTAGATCAAGTCTTGAGACTTGATATTCAGTCTGAGATTTACAGATCCAGTTCACGAGTCGTAAACCCTTTTATGGGTCATAGATTGATCCGTACAGCAAACTCCTGAAATCAAACTTTGGCCTGAATTTAACAGACCAGGTTTATGGCTTGTAGGTTCAACTACAGACTGTAGATTGGTCCCGTGGTTTGAATTTTAGAAACTCAAAAGCTCAGCCTAAGTTCTTCAGAAGGGATCTATGGTCCATAGATCGATCCATAGACGTAGATCACCTCATGGAACCTGCCGATATCAGTTTTCTTAAAGGATCGTTTTGGTCTTTTCTCACCTTTTTAATCCCTATATTATGTTGTTTTAGACTATTCTAAGTGGGCGTAAGCAGAATAAGTCGATTAATACCTCCCCATTCATGGCCTAAAACTCAGAAATCAAATTTTTTTTATTCAGGGCTCCTCTCAAGCAAGAACTAGGGTTCTTCTTCTTAAGTTTCAGTTCAAGGTTTCAACCTAGTGTCTTCTTTCCAGGTATATGGATATCATCAATGGGTATCCTTTTACCTGTTGAGTCTCAAAAGAACCCTACAGATTCAGATAATTAATTTTATAAAATTCGAGGGTTCTTGTGATTAGCATGAAATCCTAAGTAATTAATTTTCCCATCATGACCAGTCTATATTTTTATTTTTTTCTGAGTTGCACCGGGTGTCCGAGTCTCTTAGACCCCCGACTAATCCCGGGGGTGCACAAGTCCATCATGACCAGTCTATAACTACATGCTTCTCATGATTTTCCACATGTTTGGTTAATTTATATTCTATGAAAACTCAATTCAAGGTGTCCTGAATCTTTCATGTCTTAAGTCAGCATTTAGGAATTTTCATGATCTGTTCACATTCAGTATTTTTCAGTATATATGCATGAGATACTTTCAGATAAAGTGTCTACTATTTCAGTATCATGCATTCAGGATTCATGAGCTATTCAGTATCTATTATCATCAGCATCATCAGATTATCACTATAAACTCATTCGGGAAAGTTACTTAGCACCAAGCGTACTTTCGGAATGAAGGCTCACGGTAAGCATCTGCTGACACCTTCAGTAGCACGCTAAATCCTAAAACCACATGCCACCATAGGTCAGTGTAGCCCTTGTAGGCACACATTATCAGCTTAGTGGTACCATGCCAGACCAGATTAACCTTTTTAACCTAGCAAGGTATATAAGGCCCTATTCGATGGGAAACAAGCATCAAACTCCATGTCTATCTCACATGGTTACAT
>JAOTQJ010000102.1:6825616-6841123 GCA_025642045.1 Solanum sejunctum
TCATTCTAGACCATGGGTTAGCTTGGGTCACTTATGGGCTCTAAGCATCATGTCGCAACTAGGGGTTAGTCTCAGGTCGTGACATCATTTGAACCCACTTGTGCAAAATTATAGGTCCTCTGCTAACTGAACCCTTGAAACATGGCTGTCAGGTGATTACGGGAGTCTTTCTAATAATAATACAATTCATGCATTTGTGAGTCAGGTCAACTTGAATATAGAACATCTCACATCAGTGCACACATTTGTTAACATGTAAAAACTATAAATAGGCATGGTAGAACTATAGCCTTTTGAGGAACTGACATATATGTTACATGCTGCAAAACATACTAGACCAGTGTTAGTTTACTTACAGATGATACTTGAAAGAATTCTTAGGTTAAGCAAATCATATCAAATTTAATCACATGCTGGAGGTCATTAGCAAAGTGACATTTTGCATAAGTGATGAGATTCATCTAAAATGCATTTGTGTCTAGTACTGCAATAGAGATGAGCAGTAGCTTGACAAGATCAAAAAAGGAATCAGTTTGCAAGAAAGATGTCGAACAGTTTGTTGATATAGAAAATATCAGTTGATAAAATGTACTCCCTCTGTCCTAATTAATGTGGCACTTTTGGTTTTCGAGAGTCAAACAGTTTAAGTTTTGACTAGGAATTTGCACATGGAATCTTCAAATTTTTGAAATGAAATTTATATATTTGTAAACTATGTAAAAAGTACTATAAGCCACAGTAATTGACTATTTAAAATATATACTAAAAATTTATGGTCAAAGCTAGACTTGTTTGAATCTCAAAATCCAAAAAGTAGATATAAATTGGGATGAAGGGAGTAAATAACATCAATAGTATCCTCATACCTGGAAAGCAGACACTTGAATATACAATACAGCTGGACATATGAATCTATCCTCCAATATACAAGAAGAAACATCCCATGGATTCACATGTGATGGTGGTGAATGGGTGACTCGAGGTTTTATTGCACTAAAACCATCAAGACGAAAACCTGCTAGCATAGGTGAAACTGGGGGTAGAAACTGTTCTAAAACAAGGTCGTTGTCAGTTAGCCTCTCAACCTCAATTGGAACCTGGAAAGGTGATGGATTAGAATCATATTTTCTTCATTATTTCAGGAGTTCAAATTTAAATGGTAAACAATTGCTAGAGAGTTGCAAGTTTGCTTCACCTTGAATCTGTTTAGTGGAGGACCTTTATCCAGCAAATTGCTTGTATTTATCTGGTCAGAGCCTTGACCTGGTGACTCTACATCTTTCCTCAATGGGCTTCCAACCACCAAGATTCTTTTAGCATGAAGACATGGGTCACTTTCAACTGGTCCTCCAAAGGAAGCACGTCTCATAGGCTCCGCAAATGGGTTCTCCTCCTCTAAGGACAAATGACTAAAGTCTTTCTCAAAATTAACAGAACTCGAGCCAACTTTTTGTAGACGCAACATTATCCAAATAATGCGGCATCGAACAGGATTACGGAAAGAAAATTTTACATGTCTAGTCACTTCAGAAGACTTCTCTTGTCCATAAAGCTCAGAGGAAGAGGTGATCAAAGATCTCATATCCCATTTTCCCACACATGATCTTTCTTCCTTGTGGATTTTACTGCTTGCCCAAATTTGAACCTGCACAGACAGAAGTTTCCGTTCTTAAAGAATTAATAGAGTGGTGTAAGGAATGAGAAACCACATCAATTATTCAATAGCAGCAGAAAATGCATGAGCAAGAAACAAATTGCAAGGAATCTCTGTCACAAGCAAGTTGGTAACCTAGAGGTAAATAACAATTATTTAAAGAATGAATTCAGCAACACGAGGAATGTCAAACCACATCAATTACAGAATGAAAGAGAAATCACATGAACAAGAAGCAAGTCATTAGGAATCTGCCATACACACAAATTTCATCTTTATGGTCGATCTAGGGCCATTTAAACTTACAGGGTATGTTATAAGTTATTAAAAAGAGATTTAACAGATAGTAGTTGATTAAACATATTGCATAATTACATAACTACCAAACAAAACATTTACCATTGCTCTTGTCAGGGAAAACAAAAAAGTCACAGGAAACAGAACGAGAAATATCTTATTACGATCCAGCCTTCATAGGAAACTGGAAAATTTCTACATCTGAAATTCAGTTCTCCCAAATAATATAACAGGTACGTAGGGCAAACTAGCATACTACTCTAATCCCTTGTCAATGGAATTTCCAAAGAGAAAACATAAGTGCCACCTTGGGGGAGAGGCGGAGTAGGAAGGAAGAGAGAACTTTAAATTCCATAGAACATCCCTCGACACCAGATATAAAGGAAACCATTTTTCTATTCTTTCCGGTTCAATTTGTACAGTCCTAGAAGACTGCGTATGTGAGGCTTTTTTTCTCATTTCAACATTTTACACCTCCTCTGAGAAGGAAGATTGGATGAACAGTTTGATTATTATGTCTCACCATTTTTATTTTTTAAAAAGAGAAGCTTTCTCTGATCACAAGGATAGGCAAATCATGTAATGAATAACCAAAGGGGTAATACAATATCACATGCAATTTTTGTTAGACAAGTTAAAACATACATACCATTCCTCTATCCAGCAAAAGGAAAAGAAAAACAAATTACAATTGCTTTTGGACGTAAATCTATGAGATAAAATTAGATATTAAACTAAAAAAAATTGCAGGACAGCATGAAATTTCATCTCCAAACTTACTTGGTTTTTCCATATTTGAATATGACACAAAACCAGCTAGAGCTAAATCTTGTTAAGTGAGGAGGGAACTTACAACAGGAGCATCTGCCATCGAGTAGCCACAAGCGCTAACTAGAAGAACAACACCACAAACATCAGATAAATCGCCCAGGACAATGACAAATTCAACAGAGGAAGTACTTGGGGGAGCTCTCCAAAATGAACCCTGTGCTCCGGAATTCAATGGAGCAAGCAACGACATGAACGGTGCAGATCCTGCTGCTGTTTCAACCTACACAAGAAGGTGAAGGATCAAATCTATGTTTTTTAAGCCCATCAAATGTTTCAGCATCATACATTAAGACAAAAGAGAAGGATACGTCCCAAAATTCAACTTCATACTTAACTGGAAGTAAGAAAATGATTCACATTTGGTTCCTGAACTTTTTATTGATCATACTTATTTAAACATAAGATGGATCAAACTTATATTTTCTTGTAATAGATCAAACATATTTTAGGAACCAAATGTTTCTCGTCAACTACTTGATAAAGGTCTAAAGTTGAATTTTGGTAAACATCAGTGTTTCAAGTTCTAATATCATACAACATGTCAACGAGAATATTTCCCTAGATCAAGGACACACTATGAAAGAGAGAGCTGCAAGGACCCGGACCTCGTACGACCTTAATGAGGATTGAAAAATCACTTTCTGAGAGTTTTTGGCCCATCCCCTTCAAGGACCCTCCAAACATCATTCAACCCTAGACTTTGAAGATTCAAGTTAGGAGCTCAAGTGTGATTTCAAGTTCAAGCTTATCTCATCTCAACCTCTCCAATTTAAGCAAGGTATATGTGGTTTAAGAAGGTATGTGTGGTTTCAGTCATGATTTCCTTTCAATCATGAAGCCCAAACTCTTTTAATGAATTCTCATTGATTTAAGGTATGATCCAACTATGAATTTTATGGTTTTATTTTAATTTTGCTGAAATTATGTGATGGGTTACCTTCAAATGATCAAATAAGCATGAGTTACTTCTCATTATATTGATTTATATGATTTTCATGAGATTTGAGCTTGCATGTCCCTTTACACTAAGAATTTATGCATGGATAGTTTCAATTATGATCCGAATGTTGATTTCTTCAGAGTTTATGCATGATTCTATCTTGATTTCATGTTTTAAGAATGAATTTCAAGTACCCATGCTACTCCCTCATTCCTCATATCATGAGCATGCATGAACATAGTTTTTCATGAAGTCTTTTTTTTTTTTTTGAGTAAAGGAAACTTTATATTCACAAAAGGCTCATCTACAACAGATGATGCAGACCATTTTACAATCCACACGTGGTGTGTGCCCTTCCTCAGTGAAGACTACACAACAGAACAAGACTTTACAAGTGATGTATGAAGTCAACTATGTCTACTGTATTCCCTATCATATCATGTTTACACCAAAAATAAAGCAAGCTAAGGCATTTGATTTTAATCTTTTGGCTATTGGTCTATTTGCCTTCAAAACATCTTGATTTCTCTCCTTCCACAATGTCCACCAGACTCAAGCTGGAATGGATTTCCATCAATCTTCAGTGACTCCCCTGCATACCTTTCCAGCAGTTGAGTAAGTCCATAGTAGATTTAGGCATTACCCAACTGACTCCAAGGATAAAGAGGAACATGTTCCACAGATTTGTAGCTGCTTTGCAATGAATAAATAGATGATTGTTTAATTCTGCTTCTTGATTGTACATAAAACACCTTGAGCAAATCTGGAAACCTCTTCCTTGTAACACCTCTTGTGTTAGGCAAGCTTGTCTTAGCACTAACCAACTAAAACAAGCTACATTTAATGGGTTTGTAACCTTCCAAATTAGCTTCCAGGGCCATACTTCTATGTTGACTTAGTTATTGTTCGTCCACCAGTAGCAAGACTTCACTGTGAAGACTCCTTTGTTGTGCAGTGACCAGATTGGCTTGTCTGCATTAGTGGCAATACCTGGAAAATAGTTCAAACACGGGAGAAATCTAGCCATCTGTGTCACTTCCCAGTCATTCAGTGTTCTTCTGAAGATCAGATTCCAACCCTTGGGGCTCCACATTTGTGAGACTAAGGCATTCCTTTGTGAGCTTAGACTGTAAAGATGGGGGAAAAGAATTCTCAAGTTATCTTCTCCCACCCAGTGCTCACTCCAGAAATCAACTTTCACCTCATTACCCACTTGAAAGGAGATGATGTAAAACTGAAGCCACAACCTCCTGATGGTCTTCCAAACACTACATCCAAAGGTGCCCATGACCTCCTCTGTGGTCCACTGGCTATGCAAACCATACTTATCTTCAATAAACCTTCTCCACAATGCCATATCTTTTGTGCAAAACCTCCAAAGCCACTTTTGAAGTAAGCATTCATTTTGTGTACTGAGCTTTTTAATGCCCAAGCCCCCTTGGTTTCTGTTTAGTGTAAGTGAATCCCACTTCACCAGATTATAACCTTTTTCTCCTTATTTCTTTGGCATAGGAAGGACCTCCGTAATTTGTTGATCTTCTTCTCAATGCTTTTGGGTATTGGAAAGAGGCTCATCATGTATGTAAGGAGAGCATCCATCATAGACTTGATAAGCATCAATCTGCCCCCAGTGATAGGTATTGGCTTTTCCATCTTGCTAGTTTCCTATCACACTTTTCCAGTACTTCACCCCATATTTCAAGCTCTGTACTCTTAGCACCCAATGGCAGCCCAAGGTATTTGGTAGTTAGTGCTACTACCTGACATCCCAAAGTCTCAGCCAAGAGCTCTAAATTATTCACTTGGTTAACATGGAAGATAGAACTCTTGTGCCAGTTGACATGTAACCCAGAAATACCTTAAAAAATTGTTAAGATTGCTCTTACATCCCTGATTTGGTCCAGCTCGGCGTCACAGAATATAAGTGTGTCATCTACATAAAAAAGATGACTGATTTCCATAGCACTGCCCCTATTTGCCTGAGAGCAGAAACCTCTGATCCACCTATTTCCTTTGGCTATTCTAAGCATGTGGTTTAACCCTTCCATAGCTAGAATAAATAAGAATGGTGACAAGAGGTCCCCTTGTCTAAGCGCCCTTTGTGACTGGAAAAAACCTTCAGTGTCACCATTAATGATGATGGAGAATCTCACAATAGAGATGCAGAATCTGATCCAATTAACTCATTTGGTGCAAAATCCCATATCTTCTAGGACTTTTAATTTAAAAAAAAGACCAATTGACGTGGTCATATGCCTTTTAGATGTCCAGCTTGCACAGGACTCCAGGGATTTTCCGTCTCTCCCTAAATCTACCAATTCGTTAGCCAAGAGGGCTACATCCATAATCTGCCTGCCCTTCAAGAAGGCTATCTGATGCTCATCCACAAGCTTCCCCATAACTGTTTTCATCCTCTCAGCGATCAATTTAGAAATTATTTATACACACCACCTATCAGACTGATAGGTCTGAAATCCTTAAGTTCTTCTGCTCCTGGCTTCTTTGGTATAAGTGCTTTCAAAGTCGCATTAAAAGATTTCTCAAAAATTTCATTCAGATGGAAATTCTGAATTGTATGCATCAAGTCATCTTTTTAAATGCTCCAGCACTCCTTGTAGAATTGCATTATAAAGCCATCAGGTCCAGGTGTAGCCAATCATGTTCCTCCTGTGTAATTCTAGGGCACCCCTGCATCTCAAAAGATGGTCTCCATGTTTCTAATTCTGAGTAGAGTCTATTGTAGAACTCTACCATAGCCACTTTTATACTGTCTGGATCATGAATTTCCTCCCCTTGGACCACCAATCTGTCAAGCGTGTTGTATCTTTTATAAGCTGATGCCATTCTCTGGAAAAAATTGGTAGTGTTATCCCCTTGCTTCAGCCAAAGGACTCTGGATTTTTGCCTCCATCTTGCTTCTTCATTTTTCGCCAGTTCCTCCAGTTCCACCACTACTGTAGCTTTGATCATCATTTCATCCCCAGTCAGACTTCTATTATCTTGAATCAGGTCCAATTCAGCCAACACATTCAGTAGACTGTTCTTCCTGCTTACCTATTCCCCAAAAGTAGCTTTGCTCCAAAACTTTTGAGTTTCTGTTTCAAGTTTCTCAGTTTGACACTAAGTTTATAATCAAGATGGCCAACAACCACCATATCATTCCACCACCCTCTGATTAGTTCTGAGAATCTTCCACCTTAAGCCACCAATTTTCAAATTTAAAATTTGATCTTTTCTTTACTCCGCTCCCACATTCTACGAATAGAGGACTATGGTCAGAAATTACTCTTGGAAGTGTGCTCTGCCTGATATTTCTAAATGATTCCTCCCACTCCATTGATATCAAGAACTTGTCCAACCTTGTTGCGCGTCTATGATCGACTCCCCGGAACCAAGTGAACTTCCCTCCATTGGAGTTCCATATGTTCAATCCATTTGGAAAACTCTGTCATGACATTTGTGATCCTGCTGCAACCTCTTCTCTCCGCCACAAATCTCACTGTATTGAAGTCTCCACAAGCTAACGATGTACCCCCACACAACTCCTTAACAGCTGTTATGTCCTCCCAGCACTCAAGTTTCTGACTTCTAGAATGGGGAGCATATACCCCAGTGAAGAACCAAGTGAAGGAACTCTGGACAGCATCATATCTATACGTGATAGAGAAGTTACCTATTTCTACCAGTGCCCTACTCCAGATCCTACTATCCCACATGATTAGGATCCCCCCTCTACTACCAACAGCTTCAAGATAGCCGCAATTCATCCACCTACTATGCCACAATGATTTGTCTACCTCCTCCACATTCTTGTTAATCTTAGTTTCCTGAAAGCAATAGAGATCTACTTTCCATTTTTGTAAGGCAATCATAATAAGG
The DNA here is from genome assembly GCA_025642045.1 of Solanum sejunctum. Taxonomy (NCBI): domain Eukaryota; kingdom Viridiplantae; phylum Streptophyta; class Magnoliopsida; order Solanales; family Solanaceae; genus Solanum; species Solanum sejunctum. The sequence continues at coordinate 6,833,218 of JAOTQJ010000102.1, forward strand.
TTTTTGTTTTCAGTGTTATTAAGACCCCTCAAATTCCAAGTTATGATATTAACTTTCATTTATAAGTCGCGCAGAGAGGCCTTCCCCTGTTCCAAACTCCTCCAACTTCCTCATTCAAATTGGACTTCAGATTCTTTAGCTCATTCTTTCCTATTCCCCCCTTGCTTTTGGGGGTAGTGGTGACTTTCCCCTGTTCCTTCATGTCCAATTCAGCCTTTCTTTTGTCTATCTTCATGAAAAGGGCTGAGGTTTCCTTTTCAAATCCCTCAAATGCAACCCTATATGTGTTGTTTAGATCTAGGATGTGAGAATTAACCCAGTTAGAAGCTTCTGTCTCAGGCTCCCTTATTTCGCCCATAAGATCTGTGGAGACTGGTTCTACATCAAGAACCTGCTGAATTAGCATATTGATATCCGAAACTTCTTGCCTATTTTGCCCTTCACATTGAACATTCTTCCCGAACTGATTAGGGTTTTGTGCGACATTTTCTGTGCTTCGTGTGTTGCCCTCTGATTGTAATGTTGGAGTTTCTGCGTTATCAAACTCCTCCTCACTTGGTAGTCTCGCCTCTTTCCCCACTTTTGCTCCCCAATTGTTGAAAGCCTCCAAAAATTTAGAAGCAAGAGTCTTCAACTCCATCAGACCTTTTACTGTGATTTCCCTGTAGATCATATATATTCTCTTGTTCTCTAGAATTACCTATATGCCCATCTTGAGATCTTTGTGACTTATATAAAAGGCCTGCCTTATGTTTTAGGCCTTTTCCTTTCATTAATCCTTTTGGGCCTGGGTTATTGGAAATCCCATTAGAAGAATTGGCCCAAAAATCCTCTCTCATCTTGTGCTCCCTAGGTTTCACACATGTTCCCACATGGGCTTGTGGACGCACCTCTGTACTTTGACCAGATGCCTTTAAAACACTCAGCCTTTAGTCTTTTGGATCTTTAGGAAGGGACCGCTGGATAAAAGGGTTAGGGCAACTAGTTTTGTACAAGTTGTCGTCAACCACCACCCTTATCGGTGCTTCCGACCAGAGCTGCATAATATATAGCACCCCACCACTTACAACTGTCACTTCCTTTGCGATATTACTCCCATCTCCTCGAACATTTATCCTCACCCACTTGAGGTGGTTTCTCAGTTGAGTTTCTTCTTCTGTTTCAACCCAAACCCCGTAGAGATCGCCGATTGCCTTGAATGTTTTTTGAGACTATAAATGCAAAGGAAGACCACCATTGTAGGTTAACTGGAGAATTTTTCCAGTTCCAGTCACCAGCCATGACCTGCTCCGCTATAAGTCTAGACGCGAACTCAAAGAGGAATAGGCCATTTCCCATCTCATAAATGTTAAGTCCAAAAGATTGCTTCCCGCTGCTGTTGGCCCAAACTCTGACTTCTGAAAGAGTAATGGTAGCATTACCTCCAGTCACAAATTTCCCCACCACACTTCGTTTTAGAACCTCACTTTCACAGCTATCGGCATCATTTATGTAGATTTTGCCCCCCCCCCCTCGAAGTGTAGTCTTCAAGCCCATCTACGTTGATCCTCTGTCTGGTTGCCCATTTACTGCTTTTCAAAGCCTTGCATAAGGCATACGTCAGTTGGCCAGTCTAAAGTTCTCGACATTATGTAACGGCTTAAATCGTGCAATAAAGCTTCCCATTTTTCCAGCGATGTCATTCCAGCTGGAATCGAAAGTTAACTCTGGAATAATAAGTACAGACCTCCGTCTTCCCCTCACATTAATCAAACTCACGTATCTACCATATTTATTAAAGTTTCGAGCACAAAAGATCTCAGAAAAGGCATCTTTCTTCTTCCATCTTTTGCCTATGTTACTCTTTGTTGCAGATGCTTCTTGCAGGGTTTTGACAATCCATTCCATAGCCTTCCTGTTGAAAGTTGTTCTGGTAATGGCGCTCCTTCCTCTTTCAATCCATTCAAACCATTCCCCTGTCGTACCGCTAGCCCTTGTTACTTCAAAAGACTTGAACCCTACCGCAAAAAGATGGTATCCTCCATGTTGTTGTAAGAAAAGTAAGGATGAGCGAAAGGAAAAAGAGAAAGAAAGAGAGAGAGAGAAAGGGAAAGAAATAGGGAGATTTGGAAGGGAAAGAAGGAGGTAGAAATTTCCGATGACCGAAAGGATCATCGGAATTTAGGAGAGGACCACTTAGGACAATCTAAGACATCTCCTAAGGAAAAGTGCCTGAGAGAGAATTTGAATTTGAACAATCAATCTAACATCTTTTCATGAAGTATTACTACAACTTTGATTATCAATTATGGATATGATTATGATTTCAAGACATGTATGGTTATGACTGGATTATAAACCACATGATGACTATGAAATGGCTTTAAGCACTTATGGGTGTGTATACATCATTAAGTACAGGTATGAATGAACTACTCCTACGTATGTAAGCATGTTTTACCCTATGATTTTGCTTTTTACCCAAGTATACATGATGTAAACTATGAAATGATTTACTACCATCTCATCACAAGTATAATCCTATGCATGTATATATACTATGTATCCCGTGGATGATGACTTGTACCAAATGGTTACTTGGGAACTCACTATGGGAAGTTACGTGGTTACTCTCGGACTCCCTATGGGAGGTTACGCGATTACTCTCGAACTCCCTATGGGAGGTTATGTGGATACTTTTGGACTCACTATGTTAGGTTACATTGGCTACTCTTGGAATCACTATATAAGGTTATGTTGGTTACGATTATCTCCACATATGTTCATGTATTATGGCATTCATGTATCATGGTATTTTATGGCATCTTACTATGACTATCTTTTCTATATATCTCATTTCTATATATATGCCCTTGTTCATCTAACATGACTAATGCGGGTTTATTATGACTTCATTTCATTTCATCTAACCTGTTGATTGGTAGTTTTCCTTGTTGTTGTACTTGTATTTTCTGTAGCTTAGAGAGTTCTAGTTCTTAGTTTAGTGGCATCAAGATCATGGTGGACTAGGGTCGTGTCATCAGTTGGGGTCAAGGGTTAGGGGTAAGGGGGGTAAGAGGGGCACGGGTTTATGCAAGTTAAGGATAGCATCGTGGAATATAGGGTCACTAACAGGGAAGTCCATAGAATTAGTAAAATGTTTTAAAAGGAGACATATTAATATAGCGTGTGTCCAGGAGACCAGATGGGTAGGTGCCAAAGCACGGGATGTGGATGGGTTTAAGTTGTGGTGCTCGGGTGGTTTTAGGGGTAGAAATGGAGTAGGTATCCTAGTAGATAAGAATCTTATGGATTATGTGGTTGAGGTTAGGAGGGTTAATGATAGGATGATGTTTATCAAACTCGTGGTGGGTAGACATATAGTGACCGTACTTAGTGCTTATGCGCCCCAAGTAGGCCTAGATGGGGAAGTCAAAAGGCTCTTTTGGGAGGATCTGGATGAGGTTGTGCGAGGCATACCGGAGACAGAGAAAATCTTCATTGGAGGTGACTCTAATGGGCATATCGGAGCAAATAATAGCGGGTTTGAAGATGTTCATGGAAGCTTTGGTTTTGGAGAGAGGAATGGAAGTGGGACGTCTCTCTTGGATTTTTCCAAAGCCTTTGAGTTAGTGATTTCTAACTCGTGTTTCCCAAAAAGGGAAAACCACTTGATCACCTTCTATAGTTCGGCAGCTAAGACTCAGATAGATTACCTGCTTCTCTATAAGGGCGATAGAAGTCTATGTAAAAATTGCAAGGTTATTCCAAGTGAAAATGTTCCACACAATATAGGCTTTTAGTGATGGATGTGGAGATCAAGAGAGAAAAGAAGAAAAAAGTTATGTATGCACAACCTAGGATTAGATGGGGAGGCCTTACTCCTGCCCTTTCTCGCGAGATAGAAGAAAAGTTGAGAAACCTAGAGGCATGGAGTAGTAAAGGTGATGTGAACAGTATGTGGGACACCACTGCAGGCTACATCAGAAAGGTAGTTACTGAAGTATTTGGATTTTCGAGAGGGACCTTTGGTGGACGTCAAGGTGATTGGTGGTGGAATTCGGAAGTTCAGGGCAAAGTAAAAGATAAGAAAGTCGCTTACACAAAGTGGTTAGAGTGTAGGGATGAAGATGAAAAGCAAAAGCTTAAGGAAATCTATAAGAAGGCCAAGTCAGAACCTAAGATGGCGGTGATGAACGCTAAGTCAGTAGCGTTTGAGCGCCTTTATTAGGAGCTAAGAGATAAAGACGGGGACAAGAGATTGTATAGGCTCGCTAAAGTAAGAGAAAGGAAAGCTCGCGAGTTGGACCAAGTGAAGTGCATCAAGGATGAGGAGGGCGAGGGGTTGGTAGATGACACTTCCATTAAATTAAGATGGCAAGCTTACTTTCATAAGCTCTTAAATGAGAAAGGAGACAGAGATATCGAGCTGGGTAAGTTGGCACAGTCCGAAAGCCATCGTGATTTCGAGTATTGCAGGCGGTTCAAAGTTGAGGAAGTAAGACGGGCTATTAGTAGGATGAAGAGGGGGAGGGCGATCGGGCCCAATGAGATTCTGGTAAACTTTTGGAAGAACATGGTCAACGATGGCATAGGGTGGTTGACTAGACTGTTCAATGCTATTATGAAGAATGCCAAGATGCGTAATGAATGGAGGAGAAGTACAATGGTTCCATTGTACAAGAATAAGGGAGATATTCAAAACTGTAACAATTACAGGGGTATCAAGTTGTTAAGCACACTATGAAGGTCTGGGAGAGAGTTGTGGAGATGGGAGTGCGAAAAGTAGTACCTATCTCGGAGAATCAGTTTGGATTCATGCCGAGGCGGTCGACGACTGAACCAATCCATCTTGTTCGGAGGTTAATGGAGAAATATAGGGAAAGAAAGAAGGACCTTCATATGGTGTTCATTGATCTCGAGAAGGTGTATGACAAAGTCCTAAGGGATGTCTTATGGAGGTGTTTAGAGATGAAAGGTGTCCTAATGGCATATATTAGGGCGATCAAGGACATGTACGATGGAGCCAAAACTCGGACAAGAACGGTGGGAGGAGACTCCGAGTATTTTCCTATTGAGATGGGACTCCGTCAAGGATCAGCGTTGAGTCCTTTCTTGTTTGCCTTAGTGATGGATGAGCTGACACGATCTATCTAGGAAGAGGTACCTTGGTGTATGCCATTTGCAGATGACATAATACTGATTGGTGAGACTCGGACTAAAGTTAATAAAAGGTTGGAGGCCTAGAGACACGCCTTGGAGTCCAAAGGATTCAAACTGAGCAGGACCAAAACTGAATACTTGGAGTACAAATTCAGTGTTGAGAGGGATGAAGCAAACTCGAATGTGAGGCTTGCCACTCAACCTATCCCCAAGAGGAAAAACTTTAAGTATCTGGGGTCCATCATCCAAAATAGTGGCGACATCGACGATGATGTCACACATCGTATTGGGGCAGCATGGACTAAATAGAGGCTTGCCTCTGGAGTATTGTGTGATAAGAAGATACCACCTAAACTCAAAGGTAAGTTCTATAGAGTGGTGGTTAGACCATCGTTGCTGTATGGAGTGGAGTGTTGGCCGATTAAACATACGCATGTCCAGAAGATGCATGTCGCAGAGATGAGTATGCTGAGATAGATGTGTGAAAACACCAGGAGTGACCAGGTTAGGAATGAGACCATTCGGGAGAAACTAGAGGTGGCCTCGATGGCCGAAAAGATGAGGGAGTCGAGATTGCGGTGGTTCGGACACGTGCAGAGAAGGAGTTTCGATGCTCCTGTTAGGAGGTGCGAGAGGTTGGTTTTGGGAGATACTCGGAGGGGTAGAGGTAGACCGAAGAAGTACTGAGGGGAGGTGATCAGACATAACATAGTGGAACTCAATCTCACTGAGGACATGACCTTAGATAGAAAGACGTGGAGGTCGCAAATTAGAATAACAGGCTAAATTATTATTATTATCATTATTAGTATTATTATTATTTTCATTATCTGTCGTAAATGTGTTAGCTTTATCTTATTTACATACTGTCATGTGCTATTCATTGTTAGTCACACCTTTTGTTCCCTTCCCTTCCTCTTCCTTTTTGTCATATTTAGTTCTTTCTGCTTATGGGTTTTGAGACAAGGGTTCCCAGGAAACAGCCTCTCTACTTCTATGAGGTAGTGGTAAGGTCTGTGTACAATCTACTCTTCCCAGACCCCATTTGTGGAATTTCACTGGGTATGTTGTTGTTGTTGTTGTTTTGTATACTTAGTACATTCAAAAGTACTAATGCATACTCTATGCCTGTATTATATCGCAATGCAGGTGCAACTGATACTTTGTCCATCCTTGTGGCTAGATCAAGATATATCCACGATCCTGATTACGTGAGTCCTCCCACTTCAAGGACAGAGCCTACTGCTTTATCTCTCATGTTATATCATGTATTAGAGACAATTCTTTCTTTATTGTTCAGGGTGAGTCGGGCTCTATCTGAGCCCCCATCTAATGTTATGGTCTAGAGGCATGTTTTGGACATATGTATGTATTCGGAGATCTCATTCACCGTGTTACGGCTACGCCCCAGGCTTGGGTCGTGACAAGAGCTCACTTGAAAGTAGAATTAATCAAAATATTTAATGGAAACAGAACCTGTCATTTGCGGCCTTGGCATATCTTATTTCTGTATTTATTACCACTTGCCTACTTTAGCCATAATCTTTCAACGTAATCACTCCAAAGGAAATTTTAAATGGGAAAACTGAAATAGCTAACCTCATAAAATTCTATATTTCTACTCATTTCAAGGAAAAGGTGTAGAAGGCAAAGGATCAACAGAGGGACCCAAATCAGACTGTAGTAGGATTGTATTCCCGAGGTTAATTCTCAAAATATAAAAACGTTACCAAAGTTTTTTTTCTACTTTCAAGAACTGAGAAAAAAATGATAATCATGTAACTCGGCGTTTTGGACAATATTTGATTTAAGCTAAGAAATAGGTATTTTGAAATTTAAGTTGAAAAGAGTATCTGCAAGTTGAATTGTGTCTAGGCATGACTTTTACTTGGGAAAAAATTAAAGCTTTGTGGGTGAAAACCATTATTCACTTGAAATATTCGTCAAACCAATTTTTTGACTTCAAACTTTTTGTTCAAGTTAAAATGATGGACCAAATACTAGAACAAGCAATGATTTAGAAATAATATTTCAAGTTGAAGTTTAAAGAATGAAATACTATCTTTTAAAAACAAATGATGTGCAGGTGTTTTGACAAACATTATTCGCAAAACAATGTTCCATAATTTTAACTATTTTTTCAACGTCAACTTGAAAAAGAAAATTTGAAGTTGAAAAACTTGATTGGTAAGTTTTTCAAGTGAAATAATAGTTATAGATCATGATTTCAACTTTCAAGTACTATTTTTCAACTTCCAACTTTATATACTCTTTTCTCAACTTCAGCTAAATTGCCCAAATGGAGATTTTATTGGCATTGTTTTCAACATAAATACAGCAACAGAAGTGCTTGTTAAGTTGATATTTGCCAGCTTGAAAGCCGCCTAGATGGCGTCTCAGGGAACCTTCATCACATAAATCTCCAACTATATAAGCTAGATTTTGAAATCTAAGGACCATCTTATGCTTAATCATATCATTTAGCACTGACCCCAGTAGGAACAAGAAAGTTATATGCATAAAATACATTTTATAAAGTGAAGTAAAGAACCATGATGTGATTTGTACAGTTTCTGTTGAAGATTGAGTTGTTAACCTGAAGGAGCTAATCTAATAGACTCCTATAAGGGATTCGAAAACAGTCTCTTCCCTCCACTCCCCTTTTTCTGGTCACATCATCTATCCATATCCACCTAGCACTCTTAGGCCCTGTTACTGGCCACCTAAATTTTTCTCTTGGTTCATCCATCTAATACCATCAACT
>JAOTQJ010000102.1:6848232-6870948 GCA_025642045.1 Solanum sejunctum
TAGGCAAATTAAGTAGTAGCCTTTTGCGTTCAAGAGAATCCAGTTTTATATCAACCAGACATGTTGTATCACTCACATTTGATTTCCACAAATTCATGTAAACATGGAAAAGATTAATTCACTCATCTGCATAAAGTTTTAGAAAAACTAAAACAAGAAAAGTTTTTCTACGAATAAATATGCTAATATAATTTCCATTAGGATAGGTCCAAAATATTACCAGGTGCAAAAAGCTTGGAAAAGGAAACTCAGCAAGTGATTCCTCTCCATTAAGCAATTCTGCAGACGCAGTTAGTGTGGATTGACAATTCCCCGAAGTAAATCTGATCACATGGTCTACAGCTTTTTGAGAAGCACTATCTACACATGCTTTTCTCCTCTAGCCAATCAAAACCCTGATGTAGTCCAAGATTAAAGCCTTAAGCACAACATCAGTACAGCAGGCTTTGCAAATAACACCATCAAGTGTCATGGAATGATTTGAGGATAAATCAACCGAGTTTGCATAGATTGCTGCCCCTTGGCTCCTCAGACCATTGTAGCTAGAAACCTCCTTAGAGTTAAACATAGCAAGTAAAAAGGGCTCCTTTCCCTGCACAACAAACTTTACAAACCTTTCTCTCACATTCAGAACACACAAAAGAGGCCCATGCAGCTGCTGAAGTTGATGAAACAGAAGGCACATTCAATACAGGGCCATCTTCATAATGAACTTGACATACCCCACCAAAACATCTTTCCCGGATTCTTTCTATATTCCAGAAATCTATAGTGCTATCATCAGCAATCTCAAGACCAATGGAAGCAGTAATTTTATCCTTCAGAGAAGCTTGTCCAAGTAAAGCAAGGACATTTGCTACCGTGCGGAGTCCTCCCATACGAGAATTGTCAAGAAGTAGATTTCGATTTATACTGGAAGGGTCAAGACCAATTGATAACAATGCACTATCCCTTTCAGCAGCAAAGAGGTCCAGACAAAAGCGTTCAATTTCAAGTTTCATAGCTGCCATGTAACTTAGCTTTCTCTCCTGCATAATTAAATGGTAACAATACAGGTATAAGTAGATCACAAATATTCTCCAGCTGGACCAGAGTTGGAGTACCCCACAAATAAACATGCACATAAAATGGAAGTGCTACTTATCAAGTGTAACAGCCCCAAAGGGGATTATAAATAACAACAAGCTGGAGTTACATACACAAATTATTAATAACACAGGACAGATGATCATGATAATAATCTTTTATGAAGCACTTATAAGGAAATGGTGAAAGAGGTTGAGATCCTATAAGACAGTTGTGGGATGGGTATTTGGTCTCTTTGTATAGTCTTGCATAATCCTTCCTCATAAGCTAGCTTTTGAGGTTGAGTTAGACCCAAGATTTAATTTTTTTAATATGGTCCCATCCCAATTCATTATTTGCTTGATATTGGGCCCTCATCTTCTATTGTCCACACCCCATAAGGGAGGAGGTGCTGAGTCTCACATCCATGAGGATGAGGATGAGGAAAATTGGACTCTACATATGGTGGCAATACTTATCATTGAACTAGTTTTTAGGGTTGAGTTATACCGAAGCTGTATTTCTTTATCATGGTATTTGAGCAGGATCCATGCCAATTCTTGGTTTTCCTATGTTGGGTCATATTAATATTGTACACGCTCTAGATATCCCCTCTTGACCATGCAAGTGCTTGTTGATCCCACACCGGTTATTAAAGGGATGAGCAGTCTTTTTATATGGTCTAGGGCTAGCTTTTAGAGTAGAGTTAGGCTTAAGGTCCCTTTCTTTAATACCAAAGTTAGACCCATCCAATTCATTATTTATCCGATACTAGGCCCCATCTTATATTGTCCATACCCAACAACAGGCAGAAGAGTATAGAGTTCCCACATCAATTATGGGATGGGCATTTAGTTTCCTTATATGAGCTAGCATTTGAGGATAGATTAAATCCAAGATCTATTTTTATGACAAAGATAAGTACCTTACAAGCAGTTGGGACCTTTAGAAATACAATGGTTTTGTCGTATAGAACTTCATGGCTGTTACTTTTCATAACATTGTAGTTGCGGGACGATCTGACACTCGTCTTGCAAATCTATACTTTTGATAGAATCTATACTCCTCTGGGCCTTTTATTTTCTTAGATATTTAGTATTCTTTAGTTAAACTTTTATCTTCTAATGGGTTTTCATTCGGTCCTGATTTCAAAAATTATGTTGTTATTCAATTACAGTATATTTGGTTCGAGTTTCATAATTATCTAAATTATCAGGAAAAGCCCATTTTTAGGCCTAAGGAATAGTTCACGTTAAAATAGTCACTTAAATGCTCGCTTTAATTATACACCCTCTGTTTCATTTTTTTATGACTGTATTTCTTTTTTAAGTACATATCAAAAAGAACAACACATTTCTATAACAGTAAATTTGTCATATTATCATTAACGAGCCATTTTTACACAAATAATTATGTTATGTTTACGCCCATACTAAATATAATGGCATATTTAAGACCACAAATTTCATGTGTCTTCAGTTCTTCCATGAACTACATGTTGAGTCAATTTGTTATAAAATTGAAACAAAGAAAGCATTAATTTATGTTAAAATGTTATCACATCCATGTTGGATCCGCCAAAAAATACACTATTTTGAGAATCTGACATGCACCATTGATATTATTGAAGAGTTGGACCAACACAAGCACAAATTAATAAATATCAATATAACTCGTGTTTTATCGTTTCCTCCATTCCAAAGGTTTAAAGACAGGTTCTTCATTTTTTCTCCCACTACAGTTCAATAGCTCGTGTTCCATTCCATCAAGTCGAAAGCAAGTGTAAAACATATTAGATTCCTTCTGTATATTCTAGAATTTTGTGTAAATACAGTAGGTAGCTTAATTTATAATCAAGTATAGTGGCACGCAACGGGTATTCTACCAGAGCTTAATTTGAGGTTTGCTCGCCGAAGGCTGATCTACCTTGTGTAGTGTTGGTTTTGCACAAAACCACCAGAAAAGAATGTTTGCACAAATAGTGTTGTGGTCACAGGAAGAAGTTACATAGTGACTAATTTCTTCTTAAGTGACAAGTATGTTGTAAAGATGATAGATTCTATCAAGAAAGTTCTCATACCACGTGGAAAGAAAAAGAGAGAGGAGATGACACAACTTGACTGTTACCTCAAGCCATTGGAGTTTAAATAACTGAGCAGATTCCTTAACGATGAAGGAAAGAAAATCAAACCATAATTACACTATATAATTACAAGGGACCAGTCAAGCTATATACACCCTTTGTCCCAATTTAAATTATGGTACTCTTTTCTTTTAAGTTAGTCCAAAAATAATATCGCATTTCCTTATTTGGCAACTATTGAGTGGCACCATCTCCATTTTACCCGTATTAGGTCCCACTTAATAATTTATTGTAAAGAACAATCAACTAAAAGTAAGCACTAAGTGACCTTAATTAGGATAATTTGGTAAAGCATACTAAGTTTTCCTTTATTTCTTTAAAATTGTGCCCAGTCAAACGGTACCACATAAATTAAGACATAGAAAGTACTTTATTTTACACCATTCTAGAATATTTATGAGATTCTAACAAGTCGGGCTCAAAATCTATTTTTCTTTGCATAGTAGTGTCAAGTCAATCCCTGATGTTGCGGTAACTTTTGGGTTTAGTTGGGTTTAAGGTCCACTTTTTAACATAGTATTAGAGCCAAATTGATCCTCTCTCAAGTTTTAATAAAGAAAACTTGATCCACTCCTTATTCTTGGTTTTTCCCACCCATGTTATGTCATTCACACTCCAGTATCCAGTTCTGGCCATGGCACAGGGTATGGAGCTAAGCTACTTGAACTTGGGTGTGGGTGTCTGATATGTGTGTGGTTCTAGAGGTCAGATCCTCTATCATCTAAATTTTAAGATTTGGGGATACATATCAATATATGGATATGAGCGCAGTATTTGACCAAAAATAATTTAAATATCTAAAAATAGAGTTATAAAACCTAAATTATGATGTTATGTGAAAAACCTGAGGAGATAATATTGATCAAGAGGAGAATCCTGAAAGGAGATAAAAGAAAAAAGAGTGGCAATAAGAATTTATATAAACAAGGTATTCCATTTTCTTCAATTTCACCTTAGTTTTTGTTTTAATTACAAAAGTCATTCAATTTATCTAGAATTTCTCTGTCGAACTTGGTCAAAGTATCCAAAACTGATTGACCAAATTGGGTAAGGATCCCCACTCTCACACTCATGTCGTATCGATACGGGTGTAGCACTAAAAGTGAAGAGTCCGAGCAACTTAGGTATAGAGTATCCATCACTGGTTGAGGGAGTGGTTTGTTCTATCTTTATAGAGTCTAGGGAAACTCCACCTTAAGGGCTAACTTCAAGTAAAATTTAGCTCGCGGTACATTTTCTTAACAAATTTCTAAATTCCTCCTGTCAACATAATAGATTCCAGTCATTTTGCCAGTATAATGACTTCAATGCGCATAGCAGAATGAAGTCATTCACCATCACTATGCCGATTAAAACTAAACATAAAAATAGTGCAAAATGCTAATATGAAATAAACCATAATTTAACAAACATGAAATAACTCCTTTTCCCTTTTCCATGTGATAACTTGGTCAACTCCTCAAAGAAACTTCTAAGCTCTATATCTTTGACATATTCAAATACACTAAAGTCCACATCAAAAGTTTAACTTTTTACAGCACACTTTCCTAACAACCCTTTGTTCAACCCTTTTGACAAAATGTATCAAAAATTTCACATCGAAAAGAAATTGAGAAAGGGAAACCTGAACTTTAGAGATTTTACTTGGAGAATTAGCTCATATATTTTTCTAATTTTTCTATAAAATCACGTGTTTATTCACTAGAAAGAATGTCGGTTTGGACTTCACATTCTTTTTTATTAGAGAAAGGATGTCATCAAAATTCAACAAACTAAGTAATACTAAGCATTTTATAACTATGACAAGGTGTTTTCATGATTTAGATTGGCCAAGATCACAGTTTTTGCATTTATAGCCAATTCCTAGACTAGTCTGGTCATATTATAATCTCCGCTTCTTGTAGTCTTAGCAATTACTAGTGTTTGAATCATGTAGCTCACTAGTCTACCAGAAGTAGGGGTAGCAAATTGATTGCTTACGCTGAAGAGGAGCGACTCAAGATGGATTGAACCAATAGCCTACTTCTAGGTATTTTCTCTATTGTAAGAATAGAGAGACCAACAACTATCTCTTCCTCATTGCAAATCCACTTGTCAATTATGGTCTCAGTTTTTTCAAGTAAAATAGAGCTTAACTAGACAACGCCAGAGCACATAGCAGATCTATTAAGTTGCTGGATCAGGAAAGGGGGCAGTAAGAGTCGAAAAAAATGGTAAAGATCAATTCCATCTTATATTGGGTGGACAATTTGGAAGGAGAAAAGTGCAAGGTGTTTTAAAGATAGGATACAGAGCATCCAGAAAGTCAAGGATAGATGTAGCCACGTTTTATTTTTAGTGTAAGGAATCTTGTATAGAAAAAGCAGAACAATTAAAGATTTTTAGGGTCTTCACAAGTAATCTAGATTCCTAATAATGTTTTGCAGATCTCAAGCATTTACGCAGAGAAATACAATTTTATCAATTTCAAAAATAAAAGAAGATGGGCTAAATAATGGGTCAAAACCCAACCCACCCAATTTGACTCAACTTCTAATTTTTCTTTTCAGAGATATCAATAAATTTTCATTACAAAATATTCACAAACAAGTGTTCAGAAACTCTGCATAGTGTAAAATTTGATATATTCTTCTACTTGTACAATCACAAATTCCTTAGGTGTATTACACAACAAATTCGTGGTACAGTTTAGTGGAGCATTATATAACAAATCCTTTAGGTGTACTATATTCAGTACTACCACCCTAAGTTTCTCGGACTTGAGCGCGGGTGTCTGATACAGGTACAATCTAGAGGTCAGATCCTTCATGATCTAAATTTTTAAGATTCGGGGATATGGATCAATGTGTGGATACGAATGCGGAGATTTGCCTAAAATATAATTAAAGTATCTCAAAATAGAGTGATAACACCTAAATTATGAGATATCATATGGAGAACCTGAGAAGGATCCTGGAAGGTGATTAAAGGAGGATTGACTGAGAAATTTCTATATAAAAGTATTCCATTTTCCTTAATTCACCTTAGCTTAAAATTTTCAGACTTTCCCAATAAAGTTTGGTCAGAGTATCCAAACAGGTTGACCAAATCAAACACTGATCCCACACCCATGTCGTGTTGACATGGGTGCAGCACCAAAAGTGAATAGTTCGAGCAACTTAGCTACCACCTACTTTGTCTAACATTTTAAAAAATTTTAAACGGTGATTTTCTCTTCTTTAACTTTAGAAGTAGTAAATGATTTAGCTTGTAAATATATATAAAAGTTTAGTTTGATTTTGAATTACACTTGAGAAATTCTTACTGCAAAGGTGAAAACCTAAAACTATGAATAAAGAAAAAATAATTATGGGATTGAAGGAGCCTGATATTTCAGGAATTAGTTAGTTAATACGAGCTCAAATGCAATTATATGCTACTAATTATAAATTACAATGTGACTAAAATCTTCTAATTTTGTAATGCCAACACTTTTTTTGGCACTTCAAAATATAGTTGAGATAATTTAACTTTTTCAAGGTTGAAACTTTTTATTTGAGTGAACTTTGGTTACAAAAGAATCAAATTATTGGGTTTAAAGGTGAGATAGTGATGGGTTGAGATTGGTTGCTTCATAGATTGACTTTCGGCTAGCTTTTGTCATTGGTTAAGATGGGTTATGCCCAATGGTAATATAACCCATGTCCAACCCTTTAAAACTTGGACAGGTCAAATGGGTTGGCTGATTTTGCATCCCCTAATCAGAAGCATAAAAGTAAAAGTTTTAAATGTAATATAAAAATCCAAAAAGAAACGTACCATTTGCGATCCCACAAGAAGTTTGAAACAATCAAAATAGCATTGCATGTTATTATCAGTAGGCCCTTTAGATATGTTGTTGCCAAAAGGGTTCGCTCCTTTTGGTTGTTGGACAAAAGCATCATCCAAGAAGTCAAGCAAGTCATATCCGTCATGGAAGATAGTTTCAGTTGCTGCTTGGGTGTGAGAATTTGAAATTCTAGTTTCTCCCATGAAAAGGTCTACCCATGAGTTAGCAGACGAGTTTGGCGTGTGTACCGATGGTTAAAGAAGAAGCGAAAGGATTTTCCCCAAGCTTAGTCAGAAAAGAGTTAGTAACATCATGATGGGTTTCTGCTTGTTTAGAAAACCAGTGCTAGAGCCTTCATGTTTCAATATGAACCTCCAAGGAAGACAAACTCTAAGTATCTCAATCTGCATGTGTTATTACAACAGATGAAGATAATATCATGCAATAACATGGCTACATAAGTGAGTAAAGCCATCTTACTTAGACCGTATGACAATAAAATAATGATGGTTTTATCAAGCTGGATAACAGTCTTTTTGTAATGAGTTTCCAATGTATTTTGAGAAATAGATGAACATCTTTTTTTTTTTTAAATCAGATAACAAAGATTTCCTTTTTGTGCTGGTTATTTATATTATATATTATTATAAAGGTGGGAAGTCATAAAACTAAAACATTGATTGATCAAAATATCATTTTAACAATATGTTTACAACTTAGGTTAGTCATCAGACTTTGGATGATGCATTCTTTGTCATATGTAGAGAATTGTGGTCAAAAACTTTCACACAAGACTATGTTAAAAGAGTGTAAAAAATCTATAAAATTTATTTAAAAATAAAGGATGCCTAAAAGTAAGAATTAACTTGTTTCTTTGTACGTCTCCAAGAGTTATAGGGCCTCCACCATCTGCGGTAGGATAAAACGTGAGTGCAACAACACGAGTAAGAAAATTCACTTCTCCTTCAAGCTCCTCAAAATCATACAATAATGGAATTGACATATCTTGGGCATGAGGTCGAGCACCTACACCATTGATAGCCATGTCCTCTACGCTAATTGGTCCTGATAATAGAATCAAAATATTTGTCCCATTTGCACACTATAGTATAGAAGCTCCATGTGAACAAATTCATGTAAAATTTGTGAAATTTTGACAGTAATCCCAGACATATAGGAACATGAAAATTTTTTAAACTACTTTATTTTGCTATGAAAGATTTTCATTTTCAGACATTTTGTAGAACATAGCTTATGGATTACAAAGAATAATAATATCCTCCGTCAGGAAAAAGGAGGTATAATGTAATGTTGTTTTCCTAGTAATAGATGGAAAGCACAAATTTCTCTAGGCCTATCCTACAGACACCTTTAGCCAATATCAGAATCTAAAAAGCAAGGCACAAAACACTCATCAGGGTTGAGAGAGAAAATGCTTATTAAGCAAACTGCATAAGCATTGCATAAATTTGAATTTACTGAATAGCAAAAAAGCAAGTAACAACCAGTTACAGGTATAATAATCTCACAATAAAAAAAGGAACAAATCTCCAGAACAAGTTTAAGTCCATCCAGATAATGGCCCATCCTGACATCAACTATTGATGGGAACGTTGAATCATCAGAACCATGTGCAACAGCGAGAAGTAGCTGACAAACATGACAAGGCTCGCCAAGGTAAATAAAAAGTTCTACTACATCAGTAGCCTGTGGAGTAACCTGTAAAAAATGTGTACACGACTGAGACAAGGTTCATAATGCTATCTAATATAAATGAACCTATTGTAGATGGAACAGCAGGGGATTTTATACTATAGAAGATTCTTTATTTAAAATGTCAAAAGAATTATGTAGGTACCCATGTCATTATTTTTCTTTTAAAACTAAGAAGGCTTGCTCCACCATCATAAACTGGAAACATGTTCACAATTGGCTTTAGAAAGTATCCAGTGGGCCGGGAAGCAACTTGTCAAGATCAGCATAAACAATCGTAAAAGAATAAGTTCCAATAACTTTCCAAAAAGAATAATAAAAACAAAAAAAGTTAGCTCACTCAAAATATATAACCTCAACTACAAAATGTGACGAAAATTGCCCTGATTACAACAACAAAAAAATCTATCCAATGTAATTATCATCCAATTTAGAGATAATTAAACTGGAAAACAAGTTCCTTTTTACAAGAAAAAAGCTTCAGCAAATGTTTCAGGATGTTTTGAATTTGGACAGCACTGAACCCAGAAAGTCTAGAAAGTTCAGTATATCATTATGATACATATAAGTCATTTTAGTTTGTAAGTTTTTGCAGTTTCCATATGTGCTGTCCTATTGTCTTTGTAGAATCATAATTAGAGTCAACACATAAATACAACCTTGAAAGTTAGGAATCTGAAAAATTGTGTCTTAACATCTTGAATTTTTTTGCAGTCTAATTGATGCAATCTAGCGCGTTCAATAACTTTGGCAGGGTCCCTTCATAGACTATTTCAATGTTTTGCCTTACAACATCTAAATTAAATCCTTATAATAATTTTATACATAAGACAAAGCCAGAAAGATGATATATGTACAAAAGGCATTGAAAGAAGAAGAATCAAGAGCCTTGGCATGAGCAAAAAATAAGAATCAAGAGTAGTAAAAGGGGAAAAAGCAAAAAAAGATGCCTGCAAAAAACATTGTAACAAACCATGAAAGATACTAGTTGTTATGAACCAATAAGAAACAAAAACAAAAGCACTCTACTCTATGTTTTGTGGACTCTTCATAATCCTTGCTGCACCCGTGGTGGCACAATATATGTGTGGATGTGAGTGTGTATATATATTTTGATGACAGAGTGTTTATATATGTTTATATACAACTAGTATCTTTCATGGTTTTTGTTTACTGTTTTATATATATATATATATAATATGTGCACACACGCACACACACACACATAGTTAAATAGTTATATAAAGTATGAGAATGCTTTTTGTTTACGCGAGATAAAAATTAACTATAGGTGTTCAGAAAGAAGGAAATTTTATCAGTCTAAGTTCAATAAAATTTACTAATCAAAATATATACTCCATCTATCATAATTCACATTTATTGATCATATCCATATTCAGATTCGTACACCCCAATCCAAAAGTTTATACAATGAAGAATCAGTACTCTGATCAAGTACACATACTCAAATCTGAGCAACATAGATTCTACCCATTTCTCTTCAGTCATGTACTTGTCTAGGATTACACTTTATCAAAGCTAAAACACCAAATATCCAATATAGTAGCTAGAACCTCATTCTCCATTAAAGGTTGGGATGAAAAAATGAAAGATGTGAAGAAACAACAGAGATTACAAACAGTTAGGATTTTAGTTTTTCTTTTGGGTGTTGTTCGAAAGTAAATGGGGAAGGAATAAAAACCGGAGATATGCAGCTACTTAAGTTAGCATTTCAAACCCTCTAACACTAGAAATAAGTTTCCTTCATCCCCCATCACCCATCCAAAACTGCAAGGAATTATAAATGTTTTATAAAATGAAATCATCTTTGTCACGCCCAAAGTCCCATTAGGACGGACTGGCACCCGTTGCTAATAATGTTCGGGAGAACCAAACTGTATCTATGCACTTTTTATATATATTATGAGGGGTTTCTACATTTGACTTGCCTTTAACAAAATAAATAGTAATAACAAGCCAAAAAGGAAATGCATATGACTAGGCTGTTGGAGCCACGATGTTTAAAGTACTAAGCATGACCACACTTTAATTTACATAGTCTAGAAAGCCTCTAGATAAGAGAAAGTATCTGATAAGGGTCAGGACAGGCCTCACCTCGACTAACTATACAATATAAAATTATAAGCTCTAGACACAAAGCTCTAAAGCAACATGGAGTTTGGTATCAGCAACTGGATATACTGTACTCCTACTGGGGAGATCTACTAGCACTTGTACCAGCAGCATGGAATGCAAGTCCCCTATAAGGGACATTAGTACGAGATAATGTACTGAATATGTAAGGCAGGGAATACTGTATGTGAAGTAACATCTCAAATGAAACTATGCACTGGTGTAGGATAAGAGACCACCTTTGGTTATACTTTGGAATCACGTACTTTATGTTCTTTATATTACTTTACCTCTACTGTATTATCTGTGCACAATATGTAATACAAATGACCAGCTGAGCTGTGGTAAAACTATATCACGATTGTCCCTGGCTAAGTTCTTCCTTAACCCCTCGGGTTACCACCCGTGACAGGATCGTCCATGGCTAGGTGATTCTTCCACCCCTCGAGCTACCACCCATCAATAAATAATATACTTTACCTTTCAATTACCTTTGAGATGATTCTTTTGGTACAATATTGGAGCTGTAGGGCTGTATATGTAGCATGTGATATATAGATAATCATACAAGACAATATGACAATGAAAAAGAGTATATTACACAAATAATGAACATGTCAAAGAGTGGATACATAGTTAATAGTTGTATCAAAGTTAGTAAGCGTCTTTATGTGCCAAGGAAGGATCTATGTTTCATGCCAAACAATACGAAATTAAGTAGCCTTACATACCTCATTGTATGATCTCGTTACTACCTCGAGATAACCTTCCCTTCCTCCAAATATTTATCTACAACATAATAGGTGGTAAAACTAGCATTATCAGCCAATAGATACATATTGGCAGCCCAATCACGTAAAAGACAAGACACGGGCAGCAAGCTGGTATTTATAAACCTGAATGTATTTTTTCAACCTTTTTATCACTAATCGTATTTTCTAATATGAATTCACATGTGCACATAATATCCAGACTATTTTAGTGCCATAATAGTCTTACAACATCCCACAATGCATAACGTATAACAATTCTATACAACCTACAAATGGACAGCATAATGTTACCTCTCTTCGCTATATTTCAACGTCGACAATTCCAAACCTATTATAACTCTAACCAAACTTTTCCAACAATTTCTATATATAAAAAAAGCCTTGAACCAGTCTCAGAACAGTAACAAATTAGTCATTAAGGACATGATGTAATAGCCTTCAATCCAACAGCCCACAAGTTCATACTAAGAACACAATTGCGATATCATATAAGGACTCACTTTTGTGGACTGTAAAAGTGGTAAAGCAGCCTTGTTACATTAATATAAAACTAGCCATTATTAAATACATAAGTACTTCTTCATAATACAACCAATCAATAAGAGAAACACCTCTTAATTAACAAGAAAAGTGTACAAAAATCCTTGGGATACATGTTGTCCCTAAATTTCCAGCATATGTGTGATTAGCTTGTTTCTTTAGTTTTCATGCACAAACCATACTAAGTGCATAAGTAGATTCACTTACCTTTAAACTCAAGGTTTAGATCTTATTTAGTGATCCTCGTAAGGTTCTGATGCGTGTCTTTATCCCCTCTGAAAGAGAGCAAAGAATAACTATGAAAGCAGATTTTTCTTGTCTAAGTTGAAATAAATATAGTGTGCTGTTTTTATCCCTTTTTAAAAGATTTCTTGGCTAACCTTCTCTAGAACCTTTGACCATATATTAGTACATATTAAGAGACTGGTGATACAGCAGCTTAGCCTTCATAATTTGGCCTAATTGGGTTCCAAAGCTGATGGGCTTTGGCAGCCCATTTTTCAAGTTCCTCTTAGTTAGTTTTAGGCCCAAATAGCCAATTGGGTTGTGATGTATTTGGGACCTTTATTTATAATTCTTGGACTGAAAATATAGTCCATTTATGATGCTAAAAAATAGGCTAAAGTTACACCCTTAACATGAACTTTATTCATAATTGGACTTGAACAAATTCGACGTCGAGCCTCATCTCCGTTTAGCTAGCAAATTTAAGCTAAGCAAGTAGGTGACTTACCTGCTAGCTTCCTAAGTCTTACAAGAACCTCAATTCTCTTAATTCATTAAAGTCCGTGATCTCCTCAATTTGACACAAAACATATATACAATCAACCCTCTTAAGCGTTAAACGCACATATCCTCCTTTGACATGAGCTTCGAGCACCTTTAAAAAAATGGGCGCTAATTTGACCAAACTATATCATGTTTCATTTGCATTGCACTGGTATTGTAAGGTGTGGGTTGTTACATCCTCCTCCCACAGGAACATTCATCCTTGAATGTTAGCACAATTAGATAGCTTAACTAAGTTTAAACCTTTACTTACACAAACATTTGACAGCATATTAAGTATTCAATCACACGTACCTATTAATGTCCCAATTCTGCATGTTTGACTTCCTCCTTAGCTTCAAATAAGTAAGGGTATTTTGATTTTATCGCATCCTCGGCCTCCCATGTTATTTCTTCGGGTTGATGATTTCTCCAAAGTACATTTACTGAAGCTATTTCTTTATTCCGTAGCTTCTTAACTTGACAATCTAGAATAGCAATAGATACCTCTTCATATGTTTGATCTCCTGTAACCTGTACATCCGCAATAGGAGTGATACGAGATGGATCACCTATGATTTTCGAAGCATAGAGACATGAAAAACTAGATGAACCATTGAAAGCTCTTGGGGTAGCTTTAGTTCATATGCAACCTGCCTGAACCTCTTAATAATTTTATATGTCCCTATGTAATGTGGGCTAAGTTTTCCTTTCTTTCCAAATCTCATAACCCATTTCATTAGAGACACCTTTAAAAATACCCAATCCCCTACTGAGAATTCTAGTCCTCTCCTCCTAGCATCTGCATATGATTTGTGATGACTTTGGGCTATTTCTAGTCACTGTTGTATCACCTTAACTTTTTCCATAGCTTGTTGTACTAGATCTGGCCCAAGCAAGGTAAGTTTACCCACTTCAAACCATCTAATCAACGACCTACATTTCCTTCCATACAAAGCTTCGTAAGGTGCCATCTTGATACTCGTGTGGTAGCAATTATTATAGGCAAATTCAATAAGTGGCAAATGGTCCACCCAACTACCTTTAAAGTCCAATGTATAAGCTCACAACATATCTTTAAGGGTCTGAATGGTGCATTCTGCTTGACCATTTATTTGGGGGTGGAATGTTGTACTCAAATTCACTTGTGTCCCTAAACTCCTTTAGAAGGACTTCCAAGACTTTGCAATGAATTGAGTTCTTCGGTCAGATATAATGGAGATTGGGACTCCGTGTAGCCTTGCTATCTCTTCGAGGTATAGCTTGCCATATTCTTCAGCTGTATAATTACTCCTGACTAGCAAGAAGTGTACTGACTTTGTGAGTCTATCAATTATTACCCATATGGAGTCAAACTTTTGAAATGAGCGAGGCAAACAGGTAACAAAATCCATATTGATTATCCCACTTCCAGGTTAGAAGCTCTATACACTACATAAAACCTCCTGGCTTTTAGTGTTCTACTTTCACCTGTTGGCAATTTGGACCTTGAGCCATAAATTTTGCAAGGTCTTTTTTCATGCCTTCCCACCAAAACACCACTTTAGGTCATGGTACATCTTAGTTGATCCTGGATAGATGGAATATTGGCAATGATGGACTTCTTCCATTATCCTCTTTCTTAATCCATTAATATCAAGGACATATAATCTATTTTGGTAGTAAAGTACTCCCTTTTGTGCAAGGTCAAAGCCTTTTATCGTACCCTGGCTTACTTTTTCCTTAAGCTATCATAGAACAGGATCCTCGAATTGCTTTTCATTCACCTCAATTACCAATGAAGACTCTGCAATATTATACACAATAACCTCTTCCTTTGGAGTTTCAAGAAGGTGAACTCCCAAATTGGCTGGCTGACGTAGATCCTTAGCCACTCCTTGCATTACCATAGCTTGATCACTAATATTCGTGATTGCCTTACGACCCAGAGCATCGGCTACCACATTTGCCTTCTCCGAATAGTATAATATATCAACGTCATAATCCTTTATTAGCTCTAGCCATTTCCGTTGTCTTAATATAGGTCTTTCTACTTAAAGATGTATTGCAGGCTCTTATGATCAGTATATATGTCAACGTGAACACCACACAAATTGTGACGTTATATTTTCAAAGCAAACACAACCGCTGCTAGCTCAAGATCATGAGTTGGGTAGTTTTTCTCATGCAGTCGTAGTTTCCTAGATGCATAAGAAATTACCCTACCATTTTGTGTCAGTACATACCCTAAGTTAACTCCTGAACCATCACAATATACTACATACCCCTCAGTGCCTTTCAGAAGTACTAGTACAGGCGCAAAAGATAGCTTATTTTTCAGCTCCTGGAAGCTCCTTTCACATACATCATTCCATTGGAACTTGGTTTCCTTATGTGTCAACTTTGTTAGAGTGCAGAAATAGAAGAAAAAACTTTCACAAACCTCCTGTAATAACCTGTCAAACCTAGGAAGCTTTGAACTTCCGTGGGTGTCGTTGGTCTTGGCCAATCTTTCATAGCTTCTATATTTTGTGAATCAACTCGTATTTTTACATCAGACACAATATAACCCAAGAATGCCATTGTTTTTAGCCAAAATTCACATTTAGAAAATGTGGCATACAACTGTCTATCATGAAGGATCTATAACACTTGTCGCAAGTGATCTGCGTGGTCCTCCTCTGATTTTGAAAATACCAAAATGTCATCCATAAACACTATCACAAACACATCTAAGAATGACTTGAATACCTTATTCATCAGATCCATAAAAACTACTGGTGCATTCGTTATCCCAAAGGACATATCAAGAAATTCAAAGTGACCATAGCGCGTTCTGAAAGCAGTCTTAGGTATATCTTTCTCTTTCACCCTCACTTGGTGATAAGCTGATCTCAAATCAATTTTTGAAAAGCATTTGGTACCCTATAATTGATCAAATAAATCATCAATCCTAGAGAGGGGGTATTTATTCTTAATTGCCACCCTATTCAATTGCCGATAGTCGATACACATTCTCAAGGTGCCATCCTTTTTGCGTACAAATAGACTAGGTCTTATAAAACCCTTCTCAAATAAGTCTTTTAACTGCTCTTTTAATTCATGCAATTCTGTTAGGGCCATTCTATATGGAGGAATAGAAATAGGTTGAGTTCCTGGAAGTAAGTCAATACCAAAATCTATTTCTCATTCAGGAGGTAAACCTAGGAGTTCTTCAGGGAACACATCACCAAATTCATTCACCACTGGAACTGATTGAAGAGTTGGTGATTCCATATCCCTCACTCTAACTAGATTATATATATACCCCTTGAATATTATCTTTCTTACCTTAAAATAAGAGATAAACTTACCCTTTGGCGCCCCAACATTTCCTTCCCATTCAATAACTGCCTCATTTGGAAAGTGGAAGTACACTCTCTTAGTTAGACAATCCACAGTGTTATAACAAGAAGCTAACTAATCCATACCTATTATAACATCAAATTCCACCATCTCTAACTCAATTAGGTCAGCCAATATGTCACGATCACAAACAATTACTACACAGTCATAATAAACCCTTCTAGCCATAATAGATTCACTTGTTGGTGTGAACACTTCAAACAGTTTGCTCAATAATTTGAGTATTCTCTTAAGCTTCCCAACCACTAGTAGAGCGATGTATGATAGTGTAGAACTAGGGTCAATTAATGCATATACATTATTTGAAAAGATGGACAATGTATCTGCAACCAAATCTGGTGAAGCTTCTAAATTTTGTCGACTCCCCAAAGCATAAGTGTGATTCTGGACTCCGCTAGAGCTAGCTACCCCCCTAACACCTCTACCACAACCCATAGATACTTGTTGACCCCTACCTAATGGAGGAACTAATGAAGATGATGCAATAGCTGACCCAGTAGATTGTGCTATATCACCCATATACCTCCTCGGACAATCTTTTATCATATGCCCTGGCAAACCATACCAATAACAAACATCTATCCCAACACGACATATACCCGAATGACTTCTTTCACACTATTTACAAGGCTGCCTAGGAGTCATAGGTTGGCCTGCCAAATATCCTGTTGTTCCAATACCTTGTCCCTCACCTCAATGACCAAACTAATTACTTCAAGACCCTTGAAATTATGGTAGAGCACTCGCTGCAGAGTAGGAGGATGATGGCCCAGGTGGTCTATTAAAAAACTGAGGCCTAAGCTCACCTTGGGATGGTGCAAACTGCCCTGTAGATCTGGCCCTCTTGGATTGCACCTTTTCTAACTCTTGGTCCTTCTCCTTTGCCTCTGATCCTCCAATTTATGTGCAAAAGCCTGCATTCTCGCTATATCCATGTCTTTGTTCAAGGAAGCAATGGTACAGTCTCTAACCAGTTACATATACAACCTATCTATATATCGATGAACTCTATCTGCCATAGTAGCAACTACATTAGGAGCATACCTTACTAGGGAACTAAATTGAAGGCTATACTCCCTCATACTCATATTCCCTTGGTTGAGATTCAGAACTGATCTGCACAGGCCTCTCAGATCTCTAATGGTAGATAATGGTCAAGAAATGCCTCTTTGAACTCCTCCTAGGTAGTTGGAGGTGCATCTATGCTCTTAGATTGCTTCCAAGCTTCATACCTCAATATAGCCACAACCTTCAATCTATGTGTCGCTAACTTGACAGCTTCTGTACCACTCACGTGCATAACATCTAAAGTACGCTGAATCTTATCAATAAAGTCTTGGGGATTTTCATTAGGATCTGATCTAGTGAAGAATGGAGGGTCCAAATTAATAAAATCATGTATCCTTGTACTAGCTGCCCTATTCGTACCACATGTACCCATAACGAGACCATCCTATCTTTGACCTTGACCCGCAACTATACATGTCAAAAGTTGGACTGCATTTCTCAGATCCTGCACGGTAGCATCGATAGGTGGTTTTGGAGGAATTTCACTACTCTCGGGTTCTTCAGGAGTTGGAGGAGTTGGAGATGTCTGTGACAAAGACTCCTCTCGAACCTCATCTCGTTGTCTCACCTGGCTGTATATACTAACGACCACTTCTACTCCCTTCCTTTTACCTTTGTTCTGCCTTATTTTTGGCATACTTGTTGTACAAAATAATTTAGGAATTAGACATAATGCATCCATTACACTTGACTTTATGACACGATCTAAAGAATGGAAAGAAAGTAACAACTCCTAAATGCC
This sequence comes from Solanum sejunctum, assembly GCA_025642045.1. Lineage (NCBI taxonomy): Eukaryota > Viridiplantae > Streptophyta > Magnoliopsida > Solanales > Solanaceae > Solanum > Solanum sejunctum. The sequence goes on from JAOTQJ010000102.1 coordinate 6,866,370, forward strand.
ACATAGGCTCCTGCTTATAAATGTGGTGCACAACACATCGATAAACAAGATTCTACATAGACACGACTTTGTAGACTCCCTAGGATGACTCACTCTGATACCACTTCTCTCATGTCCAATGTCCCATTAGGGTGGACTGACACCCGTTATCGATAAGGCTCGGGCGAACCAACCTGTATCTATGTGCTTTCTATACATGTTATGAGGGGTTTCTACGTTTGACATGCCTTTAACAGAATAAATAGTGATAACAAGTCAAAAAGGAAATACCTATGACTAGACCATTGGGGCCATGGTGTTTAAAGTACTAGTCATGACCACACTTTAATTTACATAGTATACAAAGCATCTAGATAAGAGAAAGTATCTGATAGGGGTTGGGACAGGCCCTGTCTAGACTAACTGTACAATATCAAATTATAAGCTCTAGACATAAAGCTCCGAAGCAACCTGAAGTTTGGTATCAACAACTGGATAGCCTGTACTCCTGCTAGGGAGATATACTAGCACTTGTATCTGCAGCATGAAATGTAGGTCCCCCGTAAAGGATATCAGTACGAGATAGTATACTGAATATGTAAGGTAGGGAATATTGTATATGAAGTAACAACTCAAATGAAACTATGTACTGGTGTAGGATAAGAGACCACATTTGGTTATACTTTGGAATCATGTACTTTATGTTCTTTATATTACTTTACTTTTACTATATAGTCTGTGCACAACATGTAATACAAATGACTAGCTGATCAATGGTAAAACTATATCAGGATCATCATTGGCTAGGTTTTTCCTTAACCCCTTAGGTTACCACTCATGATAGGATCATTCCTGGCTAGGTGATTCTTTCACCTCTCGGCCTACCACCCATCAATAAATAATATACTTTACCTTTCAATTGCCTTTGAGATAATTCTTTTAGTGGTCACAATATTAGAGCTATTGGACTGTATATGTAGCATATGACATGTAGATAATCATACGACACAATATGACAATGAAAAAGAGTATGTTACACAAATAATGAAATGCGTATGAAATGGAACAACTCGTGAACTTTATTTGGAAAAAAGAACCCATGTAACTTGGTATACATGTATGTATATAGATTTGAAGGTGACTATGTATGGGAGCATATGAACATGTTAAAGAGTGGAGACACAGTTAATAGTTGTGTCGGAGTTGGTAAGCGCCTTTATGTGCCAAGGAAGGATCTATGTTTCATGCCAAATAATACGAAATCAAGTAGCCTTACATACCTCGTTGTATGATCTCGTTACTACCTAGAGATAACCTTTCCTTCATCTAAATATTTTATCTACAACATAGTAGGTAGTAAAACTAGCATTAGCAGCCAATAGATACATATTGTCAGCCCAATCACGTAAAAGACAAGACACGTCAACAAGCGGGTATTTATAAACCCGAACGTATTCTTTCAACCTTTTCACCCCTAATCATATTTTCTAATATGCATTCGCATGTACACATCATATCTAGCCTAGTTTAGTGCCATAATAGCCTTACAACAGCCCACAAAGCATAACATATAACAATTCTATACAACCTACAAATGGATAGCATAATGTTACCTCTCTTCGCTACATTTCAACGTCGACAATTCCAAACCTATTCTAACTCTAACCAAACTGTTCCAACAACATCTATACATAAAAACAGCCTTGAAACAGTCTCAGAACAGTAACAAATCAGTCATTAAGGACATGAGGTAATAGCCTTCAATCCAACAACCCATAAGTTCATACTAAGAACACAATTACGATATCATATAAGGACTCACTTTTGTGTACTGTAAAAGTGGTAAAGCAGCCTTGTTACATTACTATATAACTAACCTTTGTGAAATACATAAGTATTACTTCATAATACAACCAACCAACAAGAGAAACACCTCTTAATTAACAAGAAAAGTGTAAAAGAATCCTTGGGATACATGTTGTCCCAAAATTTCCAGCATATGTGTGATTAGCTTGTTTCTTTAGTTTTCATGCACAAACCATACTAAGTGAATATTTAGATTCACTTACCTTTAAACTCAAGGTTTAGAGCTTCTTTAGGAATCCTTGTAAGGTTGTGAAGCTTGTCTTTCACCCCATTGAAAGAGAGCAACGAATAACTAAGAAAGCAAATTTTTCTTGTCTAAGTTGAAATGAATTTAGTGTGCTGTTTTTATCCCTTTTTAAAAGATTTCTTGTGGACCTTCTCTAGTACTTTTGACCACATATTAGTACATATTAATAGGCTGGTGATGCCGCAACTTGGCCCTCACAATTGGGCCTAATTGGGTTCCAAAGTTGATGGGCCTTGGCTGCCCATTTTCCAAGTTCCTCTTAATTAGCTTTGTGCAACGTCCAGCCAACAGTCAGCCCCAAAACTGATCCAAAATGCGCCAAAACCTGCACGGGCAATGTGCTGTGCAGAGAAGGAATGCAGGGCACTGTAGCCAACGGCTAGTTCTGCCCCAACGGTCAGAAACGGCTACAAACGGCCATAAAATGGCTAGTTCCCACACTTGTAATTATTTATTGTTCTTAGGACATTAGGAATATGTATAAATACCTTAGGCATATTCATTTGCTAGGCATCCACACATAAACATACAACAAACTTAAGTTGTAAGCATTGTAAGTGTTCTCTCAAGGAAAGAATGCTCCTTTAATATTTCTCTTGTCACTCGAATCCAACGTTCCCTTAGTGATCTTAGGCAAAGGCTTACTAGACATTGCTCCATCAAGTAAATTCCGCAATATTTTGTCTAGCGCCATACGGTAAATTTAGGCTTCAGTTCTAAGTCCGTAACAACGTGGTATCAGAGTAGTTCTAAGGAGAAACAATGGCCAGCGATGGAGAAGTTTTTGCTGCAAGCGTTGCTGATGTCTCGGCAAACGTTACCAGGAGACGCAAGACCAAGAATACCACCAAGAAGGCAACTGATCCAGCACCCAGCACCACTGCCGATATTCCAACTCCAAACGTAAGCGATTGGGATCATGAGGAGGTACCCTCAGACGTCACCCCATCGATGGATTTGGCGGCCAGATTGTAGATTGCCGAGGCAACAGTCAAGGCACTTGACCATTGCTTCAACGAGGTCGAGGATACAGTCAAGCGCTTGGAGTAATTCACTCTCAAGGAAAATGATGGTATACGTGAAGGCATCAAGGAGCAGCAAGCGGCATAGGAAAACATACAGACTTCCTTCGAGAGTAGGATTGCTGCCCTAGAGAAAAATTTTGTGGGCAAAGCCGAACACAAGCAGGTCAGCCAGCTCTTAGGCATCGAAGAAACTTTGAGCACCAAAGTAAAGGAGATTAAAGAGACCATCCAAAAGGGCAGCTATATAGCCCCAGTCGAAGAGCAGGAGGTTAGACTTGAGGCGCCTAAACCGACAATCTTCAAAGGCACTTGAGATGTCTAGGAGGTGGAGAATTTCCTATGGCACTTGGACAATTACTTCCAATGCAATAGGATCTCTTCCGACAATATGAAGATTCGTGCAACCATTATGTACCTGACCGAGACAGCTATGCTATGGTGGAAATGGAAGGACGCCGAGATGAAGAAGGGACTTTGCACAATCAGCATATGGGAACAGTTCGAAGCGGAGTTCAAAAAGTCATTCCTTCCCAGCAATATTATCAGCGAGGCCATGGATAGGTTGCGGGAATTAAGGCAAATGGGTTCCATAAAAACATACATCAAAGAATATACAACCCTGACGCTTTGAATCCCTGACTTCACTGAAAGGGAGCTCTTTCACAATTTCATAGGCGGTTTACAAAGCTGGGCAAAAGCAAAACTCGAGCGCCAACAAGTCACCACCTACAGCAAAGCAGCACCCAGGAAGAAGGCTTAACTGACTTTAGGCAAGATAGGAGCAAGCCGAGGGAAACTCGCACTAACCCTGTTAAAGGCGGGGGAGATCGGTCCAAGGGCAAAGAGGTTATCCCACCGAAGAAGACAGGCCGTCAGGCCTGGGCAGATAAGAAACAGAAGCCCAGAGACTCAAGTTGCCATATCTGTGGAGGAACACATTGGTACCTCAAGTGCCCACAGTTGAAGAGCCTTGGAGCCATCATCAAGGACCACTAGAAGAAGGAGGGTCGAGATCAAGGAAGGTTCTAACACTACCAATGTTGGCAACATTCGACTCAGACAACAACGGTCCAACCATTGGATCATCTCGAGGGTCAACCTACACAGTACGTGGACATCATGCTGAATGAGAAGCCAGCACGCGCCATATTGGACACAGGCGCCGAGGGCAATGTCATGACTCAATCCGTAGCAGATCGGTTAGGACTCAGTTACAATCCAACCAGTTCATGGATCAAGACTATCAATGCCGCACCCACACCAGTTTGTGGAATTGCCCGCAACGTCGACATCACAGTGGGGCTATGGCGAGACAAGACTAGTTTTGCCGTTGCCACCTTAGACATATTTCATGTCATTTTTGGGCAACATTTCTTCCGACAATTCCATACCATGATTGATCTTTACGATCACCGGATGTTCATTTTGGAGAAAGAAGGGGCATGCGTTGTGCCACTGTTCG
>JAOTQJ010000102.1:6895444-6911985 GCA_025642045.1 Solanum sejunctum
CCAAAGACCTTAAAATACACTTAGCAAATTGGGCCCAAAACTAAGTAAGTGAAAGTTGGAAAGTAGGCAGCCCAAGTTCATCAAGTTGGTGCGCCAAAAAGGCCCAAGTTTAAGAGCCAAGTTGGTGGATAATCAACTTGATAATGTATGGTATATGATGGTCAAAAGTTCAAGAGAAGGTCGGCATAATATCTCTTTATAAAGGGCTCCAAAGCAGGTCCCAAAGGTCATTTCTCAACTTGACCTCACAAAAATTAGATTTGCTCTCTACATTTCCTCTCAACTTTTCTCAACTTTGTGAAGCAGCCAAACGACTCTTTTAGGGTTCTTAAGGAGACTCTAAACCTTGAAGACAAAGGTAGGTAATTATAGTTGTGTATTTAGTATAGTTTCATCATGAAAAACAAGAAAGGTATGCTAGTTACACTTACTAAAATCTGTTGGACAGATTCTGTGTAGAAAGTTGCTGCACCTTTTCTTTTTGTTTTGGTAATTTATCTATGGTTTTTAATTTATATTATGAAGAAAAATTGGTTTTATTAATATGGTTTGAGTTATAAACATCACCCTAAGGTTGCTGTCCTAATTTTAGTTTCATTTAACAAGCGCATTTTATCGAGTTATCTTAAGCGTAATGTTGATTAGAACTTGCGGGTTGTTGTGTGTAAAGCTATTAGCTCACGTCCTTCATGACTTCTTAAGTGTTATTATAGGACTGTTTGAGATTTTTGTATATGTGTAAATGTTGCTAGAACAGTTTGGTTAAAGTTGGAATAGGTTTGGAGTTATCGACGTTGAAATATAGCAAAGGAAGGTAATGTTATGTTGTCTGTTTTTAGATTGTGTGGAATTGTGCTGTGTTGTGCTTTGTTGGATGTTGTATGGCTGTTATGGACTTAAAATAGGATGTAAATGATGTATACATACTAATCTGTATTAGAAAATATGATTAGGGGCGAAAAAGTTAAAGGAATATACCCCGGTTTATAAACACCCGCTTACTAACTATGTATTATTTTTGTATGTGATTGGAATGCCAAGGTGTGTCTATTGGCTATTATTTTAGTTTTATCCCCTATTATATTGTAGATAAGTATTTGTAGGAAGGGAAGGTTATCTCAAGATAGTGACGAGGTCATACAACGAGGTATGTAAGGTTATTTGATTTCGTATCACTTGGCATGAAACATAGCTCTCTCCTTGGTACATAAAGGCATTCAACAACTCCGATACAACTATTAATCATGTCTCCACTCTTGTATTCCATACATAGTCACCTTTAAAACTGCATATATGCTTGGATACCAAGTTATATGATTTCTTGTTACTAAATAAGGTTCACAAATTATTTCATTTCATATGCATTTTATTATTTACGTAATGTACTCTTTTCATTGTCATGTTGTCTTGTGTGATTATCCACATGTCACATGTTACGTATAAAGTCCTACAGCTTCAATATTATGTCCACCAAAAGAATCATCTCAAAGGTAATTGAAAGATAAAGTATACCGTTTCTGATAGGTGGTAGCCTAAGGGGGTAGAGTATAACCTAGCCAGGGACGATCCTATCAAAGGGAGGGTAGCCCGAGGGGTTGAGTATAACTTAGCCAGGGACGAACCCAATATAGTTTCACCACTGATCTATTGGTCATTTGTTTTACAACTATACATAGATTATACAGTAAAGGTAAAGTAATATAAAGGATATAAAGTATAAGATTCCATAGTATATCTAAGGGTGGTCCATATTTTGCCACAGATACATAGTTTCATTCGAGCTATTACTTTATATATAGTATGTCCTGCCTTACATACTCTTTTTAATACATTATCTCATACTGACGTCCCTTACGGGGGACCTGCATTTCATGTTGCAGGTACAAGTGCTAGTAGATATCCCCAGTAGAAATACAGGATGTTCAGCTGTTGTTACCAAGCTCCAAGTTGCTTCACGGCTTTGTATATGTCTAGAGGTTACATATTTTGATTGCACAGTTTGTTGAGGCAGGGCCTGTCCTGACCCTTATCAGATGTTTTTCTTTATTTAGAGACTTTATATACTATGTAAAGTAAAATTTGATCATGACTCGTACTTTAAATACCGTGGCCCCAACGGCCTAGTCATATGCACTCTCTTTTAACTTGTTATCACTGTTTATCTTCTTAAAGGTATGTCAAACACAGAAACCCCTTATAGTATGTATAGAAATCTTATAGTTACAGGTTGGTTCTCCCAAGCCTTATCGGTAACGGGTGCCAGTACACCCTAACGGGACTTTGGGGTGTGACATAAGCACCCCCAAATGACCATAAAATAAAAAGGAATTGGTCAAAAGGAAGAGCATATAGATATATACCTGACAAATCAAACCACCAAGAAGATATTTCCAATTTTCAACAAGAAGATTGATCAAGGTAGTTACTCTGCACAAAATTTGTTCCACAACTGCTCTCCGTAAACAACAAACCAACACAATCAGGAAAAATGGATCTCCAAAAAACAAAATTAAACAAATCACACAAGTAAAAATTCAAAAAGAAAGAAATTAAGTAAAAGTCTATACAAATAGAAAACACTTTCTTATCTCCTTTTAACTTCTTATTTTCTCCTTATTCTTTAATCCACATAAATCTGTTAATAAAATGTAGTTCTCACCTTTCTCTCACTTTCACACATGTATTTAACTGAACACATAACATTCATATTCATGAGGTATGTTTTCTCTTTCTCTCTGTGTTTTTTCGAAAGCCCTTAAAGCCTCTGTATTTTTTCTTCCTTTTTATAGCGTAGAGGGGGAATTTTTATTCAATTTTTCCATATTCATTGGTGAACAAACGGTCTCGTTTAGTGATTCTTTTATAAATTATTATGGAGAGATCTGATTCCAAAGATTTCATGAACTTATCTAACTCCTCGAGTTTCATCTCAGGTCAGCTCACTACAAATTTTCCTATCTTAAATGGGTTTTTATAAATTTTTTTCACGGATCAAAAACCCAACAAAACTCATTAAAAACAGCAAGCTAAAACATAAAAAAATCTCAAATAATCACAGTTTAAGATTTCAAATTTGAGGAATTACAACCAATAATACCTTCAAACCAGCAAAATCCATATCAGAAACAGCAAACTCAACTATAAAAAGAAATAAAAAAATCTCAAAAAACCACAGCTAAAGATTTCACTTCTGGAGGGTTTCTACCATGAATAATCAATCTAACAAAGTTCATATCAGAACTACAAGAAAAATTATTAAAAAGGGTACTAATTTTGAGAGAGAAAGGGAAAAGTACCTGTTCGTAGCAGTGTTCAAGGGAGAGGAAAAGAAATCCCAAAATTAATTCAGAGAAAATTTAAGAAGTGCAGTGGATTTGACGGGAAGAACACGTGTCACCGTAGATGAAGCACCAAAATGAAGTAACTAGATTTTAAGAAGTGCGGTGGATTTGAAAGGAAGAACACGTATCAATGTGGATGAAACACCAAAATGAAGAAACTTGAATTTTCTGAAATGCCAATAGGACGACAAGTATACACGTGTCTAATGGCCAATAAGATAGACCCAGCTAACACATAAAGATAGATAAAAGCCTAAATACAATATACAATTTTTACTGCTATTGGTACAACTCATGTATGCTGTGTTAGTCCAACTCTTGTTGGCTTATATAATAGAGAAATTAGGTTGAAAGTTCTGTTTAATTCTACTCACTTACATCATTCATGACTTAATTATTATTGCCCTTCACTTTGAGTATCCTTTGATTAGAAAAATTATCGACCTGAGTGTTTTAGTGGGAAGGAAAATATTTCAATGGAAATGATTTCTTAATTTTTTTTTAAAAAAAGTCTCCTATATTTTTTTTAGTATTTGGGTAAGTAAGAAAATATTATTCTAAGAGCATTTGTATATGTTATCTAGCAAAAAATTACAGAGGGGATAGATATGATCAATGGGTGAGGATTTAGATGGTGGGAAAGAGACACTAAACTTGAAATTATGCAACTTGATTTTTCTATTTTTATAGAGAATTCATTTTTCTAATTTTTAAGGAATTTGTTTTCTTCGACAAAATATTTTCCTCATTTCAAACACTCCCTGCTAGTCATTGCTTTTCTTTTTCACTTTTTGATTTGTGGAACAGGGCAATATATTTAGGGGTCATTTGGATTGGTCTGAAATTTATTTATTTATGTTTTAATTATTTCATCCACTATCTTGCACAAAATAGTACATCAATTGACTCATAATTTCTGCATGTCATAGTTGTGTGGAATTACAAAATGATAACCAAATACCTTATTTAATGGGCTGAATTTTATATAAAGCAACTAAAGGCTATCAAACAACATATTAATCATGTTAGTTTTAATACATATGAATAATTCGCTTCGTAATCAATAACTATACGACCCCTGAAGTACTATATTACAGAAACAATGAGTCAGTTTGTCCTGCATGGCCTCGACAAGGGTTGAAATGAAAGATAAGGAAATATGGTTCAACCTGTACAACAACCCAATTTGTTCTAACAATCCGAAGATGGCTTACTTCATCAAGAGGAAGTATCACATATATATCACCAGGAATGGATAGCACTTCTTTGAAGCTTTCTGCGGAAGGGCCTGCATGCTTCGATGCTCAGATCAACTGCAGCTGCAAGAGCCATGAAAATGGCAACATCCTCCACACAAGTCACATGTCGCATGGCAAGCTACACATGGGGCTTGCGGCATTTCCCTTCCCCTTGCACCCGACAGCTCATGACAAACCCCCTTGCTGTAGGAGTTCGTGCCGCACTGTCTCCACTGCCTCTTGGACTACGCAATGGAGCTAATGTAGCTCGAACATGTCTCTCCGTGTCTATCTAGAACTACCCACCCTTTTCAGCACTGATCAAGATCTCAGACATAAGAAGATCCCCCCATTCCTGATCATCGGTTAGTAGATGAAAGCGACAGCAAATGGAGTATCTGATACCACGTATACGCCATGCTTCAAGCTTTCCCCATGGCTGCCAGCTTTCAGGCCAGCAAACATCAGAACGAACAATCAACCAAGCTCCTGGGTTGGATCTGGCCACCCAATCACGACCTGTTGATGGAACAAAAGGAGTTGTTATGAAGGCTGCTGCAACAGCTGAGCCAGAGAGATCATGTATCTTCACCTTCCATCCTTTCCTCTCTCTTTTTCCAATGTCGAGTTCATAGCCATCAAAAGAGTTAGACCAAAAGTTACTCAATGGGTCTCTAGGAGATACACTGCAAGTTCAAGGTAGAATAAAAGATATTTACGCAGGACCAAAATCATCTTTGACAAGATGAATAATAAAGGAAACAAGAGATCCGGGAGATTAAAAGTGAAGCAACTTAATAGTGTAAAACCTAAAGAAAGAAATGCTCATCCCAATGTATATTGTCCTCATCCATGTCTTAGACATGGAGGGAAAACACTCATCCATCTATAAGAGAGCAAAAACTGTACCAGTCTTGGCTAAATTTGCAACTAAATATAGGTTGCTTGATGGTTCCTTGAAGCTGAACAATTTGAGGACTTTGTTTGATTTTATCTTCAAACTGGAAAATATATCTTGGATCAGGATCGAGCTTCACCATCAAATGAAGCTCAACTCCAGGGTTTCCACTCACCCACTTGTTCTTGCCAATGTGTATCCAGCCATTGAACAGAATGATTGGTTTCCATCACCCCACTCAAGTCCTACTTCCAACTTAAACGTCCCAATCTGCTGCCTTTTAATACCAATACCACAGTGAGTTCCATTGCATCCTGTGAAAACAACTTATCTCCAGACATGCACGATCCTTTAATAAACAGCCAGGTGCCAGTAACGCTTTCAAATGAGATTCTTGAAGATAAAAACTGGACGCAATATTGTTGGTATCTGGACTAGTTTCAGGATAAGATACCAATGGAATCATTGCTGTTTGCACAGGGAAACCTCGAAGACGGATCTTGCACGCACAAGGAAAAGATAATGCATTTCTCCCTGAATTTGCACCATTTAAAGTTATTCCAGGCACTCTCAACCCCAGAGACCCTATTGAGAGCCTAATGAAGGCTTGCGGATTCATTCTCGTCAAAACACTGCCATTTGTTATTAAGCTTTTATTTTCCAGTATATAAAATCCTGTCAGGTTAACAACTGTAATCAGGGTGTATTCTGAACAGGCATCAAAATGATGGATCTCATTGACCAGCTGAATTAGCTCCATTTATATTGTTTCCTACAATTTTACTCAGGAATGCTAGATTGGTTGAAAAATTAAGAAAAAGATGTATAGAAATCTTTCCGTAAGACCTGCTACAAGCAAGAGTTACATACTTGAGACAAAGAATTTCTATAAGCTTGAGACAACTGATACAACATAAATATATTGAAAAATAAACATGCTTCATATTGGCACATATGCTTTGAAGTTTCAAGCTGGTCATCTTAAAGAAGTGGAAATACAGTCGAGTTTGCCAGATCATAGATAAGAAGACAAGAAGGAATACTAGTTGCATGTCTTTGCATTATCTACACAAATAACACAACTAATTATTCTCACAACCAACAAAAATTGATGACAATTTGAAACAAGAGGTGTCTAGATTGTTTCATATCATATGCTGCAGTTTTTGACATGAACATTGTCAGTATATCCTGCTATCAGCTATAACTGACTTTCAGCTTCATTAGGTGCATGCTCCCATGAGCAAATGAAAAGATGAACAAGTGAATGAGCAAACTGGACCTTCTGTTCTATTAGCTGTTCCTATATCAATACTCTTTTTTGGCTACTTTGCAATTTTAACTTGCACTGCATAGTAAAGGAAAATAAGGTATTTTTATTGGCAGATGGTTATCATAACTGAAGAAATTCAACAAGAATTGACAGTGAACATCTTTCAGAACTATACAAATAAAATAGCAATATATTTTGAAACAGTTGCATCAAAATATTTAAGATTAAATTTCAACCATAAGAGGATGAAGCAAAATAGCACATTTCAACCAGAAGAGTATGTTTAAAAAATAAAAATTGTTCATAACAATATAGAGAATGGACTAGCAAAATATGTGCACCTAATAATCTAGATCATAGTCATGTATAACCCCTCCCTTTTGATGGATTTTTTGTGTAAGTCACATTTATCCAGTAAAATGTGCTTACAGCTCTATATAATACAAGACAATAATTTTTGTGTACGTTCTACCATTGCACGGAATACAGTTGTGGCCCGATATGCAAAATATCTACCTCTCTGGGTTTTTTTTTCTTTTCAAATCCATGCAAATCTCTCCTTTGATTATTGACAAATACATTGAAAGATATTTGTCTATCAGACCTAACAAGTAGCAGCAAAAGAAATGTATCAGAGTTTATGGAAGAATGGATACACACATAAAGTTCTAAACTTCATTAGCAGTAATAAGCCTAATCACTCAATTCCCTACATTCCTACAACCAAATCCTTTGGGCAGTAGCAAGTTCTGGTAAAGGGATCCAAAAATACGAGGCTGACACACTTGGGATTTGAAACTACAACTTTAAGTAATTTTAGAACCCCTTTTACCACAACACTAGAAGCTTGAGGTCAGCAGGCAAGACGCAAAAGGTTAAAGGGAAAACTTATAATCAAGGAGGACTACAAACCATATGAACACTAACTTTGGTAGCAAAGGACTACAACCGTAATCCATGCATTATTCTGTTTTTACTTTCATAATTACTTCATAAAAAAATAAGGTAGAATCTGAGGTATGTTGCATTACTTTGTGCCATCATAATAAATAATGGTACTAATGTTATCCTGCAAGTCCAGTTTTCCGTAAAACTCCAAGTTTGTGTCCTTAATCCACATTGAAAAACTCCATTCTTTTCCCTTTTATACATAATGAATAGTATATTGTTTAACCTCAATTGAGATACACTACAAACAAGGATGTTTAAAAATAACTTGTAAATTTAGCACTAAAATGATAGCTTCTCATGGAAATTTCCAAAGAAAATTAATTTTGGATAGTTTTGTTATGTGCTTCACGTTATGGTTGTCGTTTCAATTTTTAGGGCATTAAATGTGCTTGACGTGTTCAGTACATTGAAATAAGCCCAGCAACTCTCAAAATTAAAAAACCAAAAAGAAAAGGAAGAAATACACACCAGCTTCTCTACCTTGAGGTGAGATCCTTTCATAACTTTCTCAATAAAAAGAGAAATTTTAATTTATCTCCAAAATTCAATGTGACTTTCTCTCTCCTCCCAATAGATCCAGTTATAATAGTAATCCTTCCAACGAAATAGGCCATATATGAATATGGATATGTGGCAACACTCTCCACAGAAAGGAGGGGAGAGAACGGAGACGTGGGGCTTCACTATTAACAACGAAATAGGCGAAGAAAGTAAAGGAAAAGTGTTGTTTACTTACAATTATATTAACAAACAACAAACGTGACAAATTTGAGATTGGGTGACAAAAATGCTTGGAGGTAAAAAAAAGTTGATAAGTTGATCAAAGACTAGTTAAATATTCTACTAATCAAGACATTAAGTTAAATAGAGATAATTTATAATTTTTAAAAATTTTAATCTTTTTTCTTGTGGGATTCACAATTGTACTTTCAAATAAGTCATTCATTCTCCTCTTTCCTTTTTCCAAAAAAAGTAAAAAGTAATCTTTTTCTTTTCCTTTTTTTCAAGATACTCCATGGAACTTTTTCTTCTTCTTTCCATCTTCTTCTTTGTCCGACAAGTAGTTCCTTCATCTCATCTTTGTCGTCTCATTTATTCGTATTGTGTTTTACTCTTCGTTGTCGTCTTCGTCTCCATCTCTTATTGTCATCATTCTCATTGTGACAGACAAAGGTAAAAGAGAAAATATTTCTTCATAGTTAGGATTTTGAGTTTGAGTTTTTGCATGTCTATGTTTATTATTTATTTTTGCTTCTTCAAATATTTCATCTATTATTGTTCTTTTTTTTGGAGCCCTAATAATATTGTATTCATAATTGTGATGGTGTTGTGACAATAATGAATGAAAATCGACTGAACTTAATGAACGAAATAGTAGAAAAAATAAGAAAAAAAGAGTCTAGTTGCTACAACAATTTCAAAGTTTATTTTATGTTTTTTCAACAGATGAGGTACTCTGTTGCAACTACTCTCTCGGTTGTTATAGAAAAACTCATTTAATTGCTTAATAAGTCTCAATAATTTAAGTACTTGACAAAACAACTGCTAAACTTGCAACCTTAAGTTGTTATAGTAACTTAAATAAATGATTAAGCAACTGCTTAAATTGATTCAACAACTACTTAAGTTAACATAGTTAGATTCCTTGAGATGCAACCTTTGCTATACAAGTTGCTGCAACAAGTTATTGCAGCAACTTAAGTAGTTCATTAAGCAACTCTAAAGTAACTACTTAAGTAGCTATACTTTTAATTTCTTAAATTACTACCTTAAGTTGTTGCAATAACTTCAGTTATTGATGCATCTTCTTAAGTTATTCCTGCATAAACTCTTTAAATTAATGTAGCAATTCACAAATTTTTAAAAATAACATATAAAATTATTTACTGTAGTTTGTTTTTCTATTTTATTGAAGAATTAGTTGTAAAACCCCAATATTTTTAAAGTTAAGACTGATCATCCTTCATATAATATAGGATTTTAATTGATGGTTCTTAATGAAGTATTGGTGTTAAAATCAATTTCTTAGTTTGGAAATAGAATTAGAGATGATCTAGGGTCACATGAACCCTCTAGTACGAATTTAAGCTAAAAACTTTCTTAGCTTTTGACTTCAATGTAAGATTTTTATAAAATTTTGGTGGACCAATTACTTTTAGGCTTTATATACATGCTAGAATTAATTCCTAAGTATTTAAAATATATTAGATGTGATTTAGAGTCATAAGAAATTTGTTACATCAAGCCAAGTCCAAAAAATTTCTGATACCATGTAGGGTGAATAGAGGCGAGCAGGGGGAACAAGGGGACACCACAGACAAGACCGGCGGGATAGATTGGGACCCTAGCGGCTCAGACAAGTTACAGGCAGTGTGGAACCATATGCCATGCAAGATAGACTTAGGCTACTACAATGTTTCTAGCTATCTCGTCCATAATAGAAGACATGTCATCTCAAGTCCCCTGGGTTTCTAAGCATAATAGCAACCTTACCAACCAAGAAATAAAACATATGGCAGTTTTTTCGACTTCTCTAGGCTTCCACACGGGCTTTGAGCGGCTCTCCCTGTCCTATAGCGCCCTTCAACTTATCCCTCCTCAACTCTCTTTATGGTTGTACCAGTTTACCTTGCTTGCTTCTGTTTCTAGTGCTATTGTATGCACAACTAGCGGAGTAAGGGCAAACATTAACTGTTGTAGTAGTGCCTGGTTGGTATTGTGTAACCTACCGAGTCTTCAGCTTCTGATGAGCAGAGCTCTCCGGAGTGTCATCTTAGACCCCTCCTTGCTCCTTCAGACTACGAGACCAAGAAACCCATCCCTCCCTCCCAAGAGAGAAGAACAAGAGAAAGTTTATCCAATAATCATATTATTCAAACAGAAAGTGTATTTACAAAAGTGTAGTAACTTTGAGAGAATTTCCTAAGGATATTTCTCTCAAACTCTAGACTCTAGAATAAGGACTCTTCAAAGAAATATTAGGACTCAGTTAAGCTTATCCCTCTACTAAGGACTTGGCCTCCTTTTTGTAGGAGAAGGTTGGCCTTACAAACCAACTCTAAAATAAAAACATTATCACATGTGTCACACCATTTTAGGAATGGATGGGCTCTACCTTATTCTAAAAATAGTAAACCTATCTAAATATAGTAAGTCTTATCAAGGCCAACTATTTTTATCTAATTTATTCAAATCGCGCCCCACCTAACATGTAAACGGAGCCTACTAAAACAAAACATATAAATAAAAGCATATGTTTGCATATGATAGCATGTTCAAACTGGTAGGTCAGCAACTTGTAGGCGGCTGCAAGCAGGTGCATAAGCTACATGTAAACATCTGGCAAGCTGGGGGGAAGCTACTTGTTTGCAGCACGCAAGTAGGTGCGCAAGCTAATTGTAGACATCTGGCAAGATGGGGGAAGCTACTTGTTGGCAGCATGCAAGCAGGTGCACAAGCTACTTATAGGCAGTTTTCAAGCAAATAGGTAAGTTGCTGGTATAGATACTTGGTGATGAAGAATTGCGGCTGGCTTATGGACAAAGTGTGGTAGGCTTGGTGGCAAAAGATTATGGCTAACATGGGGACAAAGTTTTGGTTGTCTTGGTGGCAAAGGATTGCGACTAATTAAGTGACGAAGCTTTGGGGTAAACTTGGTGAGGAAGCTGAGGTAATTTTGGCCGGTAATTCAGGTGAGTGGTAATTTTTGGTGAAGGTGATGATTTTGGCGTGGTGAAACTTGCACATATCATCGGGTAGCATCGAACTATACAGAGGCTGAATGTGTCACTGAGTGTGTGAGTATCCTTCTTTCATCCACCATTCGACCCCATGTTTCTTCCTGCTCTACTCTCTGTTCTCAAGGCCTCTCTTGAGTGATTTAGTGAAGTATCTTTCCACTAGTTGGTCCTACAACATTTTGATCCCATTTTTGTGGCAAAACGTTCAGCCTTATGCTCGTCATTTTTTGAGTGATCTGATCTCTGGTGATCTCATATGGAATCTTGTATTCTTTAGTAGCTTGTCGGACCTCCTCTTAGTCAAGGTGGTGTTGGTGTATGTTGCTCCCCTACACAAGCAAGTGTAAATGGTCTCACAGGTAATATAGTAGCCTTGATTAAGGAGCTGGGTTGTTAAACCCAAGAGATTTAAATGAAATCAGCAACCAATCTCAGTTATCACATTTATGGTGCTTTTAGTAAAAAAATGTGAAGACATAAGTAAAATAGAATGAATTTCTTTGAAACTAATTTGATTTTTACTGTTAAGATAACAATTAATAAGTAATTCTAGGATTATAGTCTTAATGATTCCGTTTAGTCTTAACAATGTTTATCTAGGCCTGGGCTCCTGATTACTTATTCACGGGGTTTAAATTACCTAAATAGGTTGCACACCTCTGCCGGCTAACCGTTATTGACTACCTAACTACATAGTTGAGTGGTGGTAGACAGACCAATAAAAATACATTAATGTTACTGTCTCATATATTTTACCGAGCTAGGTGTAGGGTAGTTGTCACAGGTCTCCCTTACACGAATCATCTTAGTTTCTTAGTTGAATAAGCTCCCTATACTACTGTGTTTGATCGACTCTAATATCTCTCGAATTCAGAGTGAACATCTAATTTACTCTCTAGTTGATTAGGCTATGAAGTATAGATAAAAGTAGTATAGAAATAATCAAAATAACCCATTGTCATGACCCAAGCCTAGGGCCTAGACGTGATCGGCGAATGGGAACTTAAAGGAACCCTAAACAAGCCTCTTAGTATATCATTACACATCCTTGGTTACGAAAGCAAGATAAAACAACAATAAGAGAAGATATCTAAAAGGGGAAAAGGGGCTTCGGGACATCTTTGATACCATAACAACAAATAGCAAAAGAGTCAAGGCTCATAGCATGATTACACCACATATACAATAACACCTCTATACATAGATAAGAGGGGGGGACAAGACAAGCAGTCGGGCTCACCTTTATAGTCATAAGTATACGATAAAGTAAAGAAAGTCTTAATACATAGTATAAGAGAATAGTCATTGTCCCCGGAATGGAGGACTCACTAAAGGCTAACTTGAACAATCCATATAGCCATAAGAAGAATCAATAGTACCATCGGTTCCTACATGGTAACATCATGTAGGCATAGAGTATGCATTAGTATGTTTGAATGTACTAAGTATGTTGGATGCAATGCAACAAGAGATAGGCAACATAATCCAAAATGTACAATGATAATAAGCAATGAATAACATAATATCAAGATGACATATATGAATGATGTGCGAAGTAAAACATGCTTACAATTCATCCAACTCATATATATCATAATACATAGGTGTGGGAAGAGACCTCAATCAACATAGAATAAGACCAAGCAAGCTGCGACTTGGAATTTCGATGATTATGCCTCACCGGTAAAGAGGTAGTCTACTTGCCAAGGTAAACTATACATCAACTTACGGGAACCTAACCCATTTCGTATGAAGTAACCTTCCTTACGGGAATCCGACCTAATTTCGGAAAGGATTTAAGACCCCACTTCAACTTATGGGAACACAACCCAATTTCGTGTGAAGCGACCCTCCTTATGAGAACATGACCCAATTTCGAAAGGGATTTTAAGAGATAGTTCACTAGATGGATTCACTAGTATAGCAAGGCCAAAACATCATCCAATGGTGGCACATAGTTTAAGAAAACAGAGCAAACCCTCCATCCATCGGTGCTAAGCCTAATCACGCAAAATAATATAGGATAAACATAGCCTTAATAACTTAAATTAAACATAGAGAACATAGCATGAGTAGCTCATAACATCTTTGACCCAAATGGAGAGCCCAACTCAATCATAAGAATATTTAATCATCAAACATTACCCTTGCATTAACATCAACATTAAAGGGCTCACAAGAGATGAAATCTTTAAGAAAGGGCTCAAACTCATCTTTACAACATCATCAACATTTCCATGAATTAGACATATCTTTAGAAAGCTTAAAATCATCGTGAAGTCATTCAACTCATAAGACATACATTGGACCTTCAATTCCTCAAGAAAACATAATCAGACATTTTATTAAACACTTGGTAGGTGTGTAGCACTAGTGTAAAATCATGCAATTCAAGAGTGAAATCATGCAAGAAAATCCCATGTAAAACCATTAATCAACACTTTGTAACACCCTCAAGCAACATACATCAAAATCCTTCATCAGATCTCACATTAGATCTAAGATTTAGAGCTCAAAACTTGCTAAAACACCATAATTTCAAGAACTCAAATCACTGTGCAGTAAATTTCTTAATATACAAAACCCACATGTAAAATCAACTTTAAATCATCCAATTTAGATAGAAAAGAGGATTGGGCACCATGGGTGAACGGACCCAACAGTGAAACCGACATACCTTGACCTTGAAGAATTTCTTGAAGAAGACTTTAATGAAGACTTGAAGCTTGAAGAAATTCCTTGGATCCGAATGAGGGTTTTGGGACTTGAATTTGGGAGTAAATATTTAGCTAAATGTGTTGGTGAGTATTGAGGAATGTTTTGGATGATACGAGGGTGAAATAAGGCTAAGTATAGGTATTTTCATGTGTGGTAATCCTTAAGCCCAAAACATAAAAGTCTTGGACCGAAATAAAAATAAAACAGGCACTAAAAACAATTGCGACACTAATTTGCCTCTAGAAATTGCATTTCTACACAAATGAGTTCTACAAAAATGGGCACAACTCCTTCATTTGAACACGAAATGAGGTAAAACCAAGTGCTTTGGAAATTTAATTCACAGATCTTTAAGTTGGTAGGTCGTGGGCGACCCAGTTCTTTATATGTTAAGAGATATGCCACTTTAAAATTGACCCTCCAAAATCACATTTTTATAATTTTCGGATTTTGATATGGTTGCTTTAAAATTTCGGTTAGACATATTTTCCACTCAATTCGACCCCCTAAAAAAATATAATGTCGGATTTTCAAAATAACAAATGAATTTTTTGATATATGAAAATTACGATTCTAGGCACTTCCGAGGCACATTTTAAAGAACTTTTTGGGGTCATTTCACCCATTCATAAATGTTCAAAGTTAAGAACTAAACATTGTTTGTGGCTACAACTTTAGAATATGGAGACTTAGCCACTCATAGTATGAAATATACCTTGAATGATATAGAAAACATTAAAAACCAAGGAATCAAGATTAAAGTAACCAAAATAACCTTAGAAAAAGGTTCTCCATCATCTCTACTATAGTTCTTGTGTAAAAATAGTATGAAAACCTAAAGTCTATGATAGAATGTATTTTAAGATCCTGTAACTCCACTTTTCAGCTTATTGTCCTCAGGTCTGGTACGTAGACCCCTTGTGTGCACTGGGTTTTCGCTTATTTTGCTGACTGGACACTTTTGCACAACTTTTGCACAAGTTTGCGATGCAAACTGGGTACATTTTTCAGCTTCCACAACTTCCTTCCAAGTCTGTGATGTGGACTTTGATCTTTTTGCAGCTTCCCCTGACTTCCATTGTTTGAATCCCTGACTGCGTTTTGCCTTTAAAATCGACTGTAACTCCGGATTTTCATAATTAGAGCAAAATCCTGCAAAAACACAACCAAATGATACACTTGGCCTTGTGTTAGCAAAATAAGAGAAAAATAAACTAAAACAACTATTTATGGGTATTTTGGCTAATTAGGCATATAAATATTCCTAAGATCACCGCCCCACACTTAGAGCTTTGTCCTTCCTCAAGCAAATCAATACATATGCGTAGGACTCCCTATGGTAATATGTACAACGAACATCATGCAACCAAACTCTTTGAACCATAGTAAACCCCTAGAGTCCACTTCTTATTCATATGTTCTTCCTTTATGTTATAGATTGATAATGTTCCTTTAAAATCAAAGAATATTGAAACAACGCCTTCCTCCTTTTCCAAAAGCTATCAATTTATTATAGGAACTTCGAATTATGTCAGGAAAGAATTATATATATAATAGAAGGGTTCTGTATATTTATCCAATTCATCCCATTCTTCTTTTCTTTATAGTATTTATACTAATAGTACAAGTACACTATTTCAGTAAACTTCACTTCATTTAGTTCAATTTATTTTTAGTTTAGGTTTATTCTGTAAAAGAAAATTTAATAAAAAATAAATAGAAATTAGAATTAATTTGAAATACTAAACAATAATAAGGAGTCTTTATGTCTCATTACCGAGGACCTCATTTAAAAAAAATGATGCCTGGGGGCTTTACCAGGACTAACTAATAAAAAGTCTAGGACCGAAAGTGATCTTAAAAACCAATCGCGTTCGGATAAAAAATCTCAATATCGTATTCATCTAGAAGAAAAACAAAAATTGCATTTTTACTATGGTCTTATAGAACGACAATTACTTAAATACATTCGTATTACCAGAAAAGCCAACGGGTCAACAGGTCAAGTTTTACTACAATTACTTGAAATGCGTTTGGATAAGATCTTTTTCGATTGGGTATAGCTTCCACTACTCCCGCAAAAGATCAACAAAAATCCAGAGCTTTGATTCAAATTTCTCTCGATTCATCCCCTCATGAGGAATTACCAAATCATTTGATCCTTCAACCATTACGATATAAAGGATTAGTCAATCAAATAATAGATGGTAAATGGGCCGATTTGAAAATAAATGAATTGCTAGTCGTAGAATATTATTCTCGTCAGACTTAAACCTCCGACTAAAACCTAGGGCTCAAAAATTTTCTTCCCTTTAGGCGAAGTAAATTAACCCAAGGTTAAGTAAGTTAAGTAAGATAAATCCGAGTTTGATCTAGATTTCC
>JAOTQJ010000102.1:6920331-6961622 GCA_025642045.1 Solanum sejunctum
ATGAATAGATGATGATTAGTTCTCCATAATAGTCTAAGTCTTATACAAATAAGTTTATAAGAGCACAGTGGTTGAGCGTTAGCAGGCCAAAAAAAAGAGATGTTAGAGTGTAATAATTGTGGAAAGTGATCATGTATGCCTTGAAGAGCAGAAATAAAGAGAGGGAGAGAGAGTTCCATAGAGACATGATGAAGCTAAGAGTGATACAGTTGAAAGGAGTCTGAGTAGCTAGTTATATGTATATGACTATAGAATAACATAAGGGTTTAAGATGCATATTCTTGTGGATAGTGATTCCTTGACCATGTGGTAGTATATGCTTAGAGCCTAGTAGAGGAAATTAATTCATAAATTTAGAGAGAGAACCTTGAGAGCTAAGGGGGAGATGATGATGTGATGAATCAAAGTAGATCTAAAGTTTTTGGGATTGTGATAGGCTGATCAAAATGAGATATCAATTCTTTTTCGCCTTATATAGTCCTTATACTTTAGTTGAGGCAACATTTCATTCCCTTCGGGTTTATGACTATTCGTACATATGCCTTTGTCCCATGCACATCATGTTGCTTCCAGATCATGCTGAGTTTTGAGGATGAGAAGCGATGACTTCATTTATTAATCTTGATCTTATCCCCACAAGTCCAACAGTTTCTAGTTCCATGTTGAATGTGATGTGGCTTGAGTTTTACACTATGCATAGTTCTGTTAACACAGAATGAGACTGGATAGATGAGAGAGATTATAATCTATGAATGTTCATAGATAAGATTTCTCGATTGAATCATGCTAATGATCTTTCTTTCTAAGCTCTTTGAGTAATCCAGCTTCCCAGCCTTGATAGAAATATTGATGATAGTAGAGAGGTGAAGGTTTAGGAGAGAGTGAGAGTTCTTGTTTTTGATATCATCTTTTGTATGCACTGTCCTTCGGCTTGTTAATCTATTATTGATGGTAGGATGTAAAGTATCAAGTTTCAGAGGTATGATCTTGCTTATTTTGCATGGAGAGGTAGTAGTTTGAGGTCTTATAATAAGTTCCTCCCTGTTCAAATTGTGATGTCGAGAGTAGTAGATTGAGAATAAGGGTTGATCAGGAGTGAATGAGTGTATCCTTATTATGGTATTGGTGTTAAACTTATGTCATTTAGGGATAGAGATAAGAAGGACGAGGGAGGTCCAACCTTATGATGAACAGTAGATTGGTAAGAATATGTTGGTATGGCTTTGAGTGAGAACTCTTTGAATGGTGGAGGTAGAAGTGCTAAGTGGGCTTGAAAAATGTAAAAGATAGTCAAAGTAGTTAAAGTGATAGGCTTGAATTCAGGGTTATTGTTATGTGAATATTGATGATAGACTAGTGAAGACTTCATAATAAGGGTTTGAGGAAGAGTAGTGAGGTAGTGAAGAGGACTAGTGATCTTTTAATGAAAGTCCTTGTGGAAGTTTAGAGTTGAGTATTGAGGATTTTCTTTATATGAGTATGATCATCTAGTAAATTCTTGAGGCTTAGAAGTAGGCTTGAATGGAAGAGGAGGAGATAGTTAGATGGGAGTTTGAGTAAGAGCTATAAGCTTAAGTTAAGGGAGTAGAGTTTCATGAAACGGAGTATAATGGTGATGAGGTACTAAGCTTGAAAATTGTATATAGAGTATTATGTATCGATGGTCCCATTCCCCATTAGAGTTGATGGCTTCCTTACTGAGTTCAAAATGCTGATTGTCGAGGTGTTCAAATGATTAGAATTGACTATGTTGTAACATTCCATTCGTGCTTGATAGTGAAAATATCTTAAAGTGTATGTTTACTATTGATTGGAACCATTTGTCTACTCTGAGTAACATGTGACTGTCCAGATTGGTTGATTGAGTATTGAAACTGGTATGGATTATTATTCGGGCCTGACAATGAGAATATTGAAGGAAATATCCTTAATCTTAACTAAATTGATTGTCTTTTGTTGAATGGGTTTTCTATTCTTGAGTCTAAATAGGGATTGTTGATAATGATGAGGAGTCGAAAGTTTTATTAGTTGCTGGGAGTGTCAAGATGAATTCTGAGTCTATTCATGCCTTGATAACCACTTTTACTCATCATTCTAGGATAAATGATCCCAAGAGGGAGATAATGTAACACCCTAAATTTTTTTTAAGCTAAGACCGAGTCATCCTTTGTATGATGTAGGATTTAAATTGAGGATTCTTAATTGAGCATAGATGTTAAAGTCAATTTTTTAGTATAATAATAGAATTGGAGATGATATGAGGTCATAGTTCTAATGTATTATTTAATAAAAGTTAGGTGAACTAATAACTTGTAAGTTGTATACACATATTAGAATCAATTCCTAAGTATTTAAATTATATTAGGTATGATTTGTTCAAGGATTGGTCAAGGCCAATGTGTTTTATCAAAGGAGATGAGGTCAGCAAGGTGTCAAGGAAACATATGAGTACATGAGAAGCTCAAACATTTGGAACAAGGGATTCACTAGTTCATTTGGTAGGTCATTTAAGTAAAAGTGGGCTTACTATTAGAACAAAGGCCTAAGATCACATCCATATCAACCAATTCACCAAACAAATCTTAGAGTACTAGGGAAAGTTCTGAGTCCATACGATGATACATAGATGCATCAGATAAGCTCACAAAAACACATGGTATATGCATCCACAATCAAGTATAGACTCACAGGTCATGTTTTCAGTCTCAGCTTATCTTCACAATATCAGAACAAAAATTGTCATGTACCCCTAAAATGTATAATGCATCAATAATCATAACCCCAAAGCTTTTGAGGGTACCCAATTTTGCATCAAAAGTTTAACAAAAATGTAAGAGCTATAAATATGCCATAAGATAACATTACTATACATTTACAGCTTATCTATACTTCATAAAGCATGCCGATTCAACAGAAAATTAAACATCTACACTGAAAAAGAAATACGGTAAGAGAACCTCGGGATCAAAAATAGGGGATGTTTTGGACTTGAGGCTACTCAAACTTCACCTTAATCTATAACTTCCACCACTTCACAAAAAATGATATATTGTCCTCATAGTAGAGATAAAACAAGAACAAAATATTATAACATAGATATGTATACATAGATTCATTAAAAACCAAAAATAAACGTTCAAAGTAAAAGTAAAAATAACATCTGAAATGAACATAAGTAATACAAAACTAAACCACATAAAAAAGGATTGTCTAAAAAGTGAACAAAGTATCCAAAATGTCAAGATAAAACTGGGGTCAAAAGAAGTCAAACATGTTGGTGCTCATGCACCAGTCTTGATTTGATCGACGGGGTCCAAACGCTGTCTCTGCTCCTCTGCTGCGGTGCTGGAAGTACCCTCTCCAGGCGGAGTGTTGTGCTTTCTTTCTCTGCATAGCCTCCAAAGTAATCGATTCCTACACCACCTCAATAAGTATGGTGTCCTCCTCCTATCTTGCTTTTTCGGGGCCAGCTCTGGGTCAACATTCTTAAGGGGCCTCTTCCCCCGGGTGACTAGATGGTCGGCAAACCAATCAAAAGCCTCGTCACCTCCCTGTGCTACCTCTAAGGCTGGAATGGGAGCTGCCAACAGCTGCAATAAATTGGCCTTGAACATGGCCAACTCATTAGTCACTGCACTTGTGTCGGTAGGGCTAGCACCCTCTAGTCCTTTTTGTACTCTAGCCTCGAATGCAACCAACCTGTGCATCAACCGTTCGAACTCTTTCATCATCTAACTCTCAGGTAAATGCCTTCATCCTTTCCTCAAAGACCCGAATAGACTGGTCAATCAATGTCTGGACTAGTGTTGATAACTCTCGTATCCTCTCCTCTACTATAGTAACCCTACACAATAAATCCTGAAATGCAACAGCAGGGAAAAGAGGATCAACCTGCAAAGAAGGAGCTGCTGGTGATGGAGTGATGGATAAAGGTGTGGATTCAATCTTAGCTGCAGATATAGGCTCTTTAGTGGCCAGAGTAGTCCTTGTAAGAGCGGGATATGGAGCTAGGACCTGAAGATCTATGGGAAAAGGCTCTAGAATAGGAGACGAGATAGCTCTCTATAGGGAGATTGGGTTCTCATCAGCCTTGATTAGGTTGGGGTCCATTGTATATAAAGCCTCTACATGAAGTTCCAAGTAAAGAGACACCATCATACCTACTTCATTGCATAATCATTGAATCAGAATGGGGAATGGCAATGCTTGATAGGTGTGAACTACTGACTCGTGGATTTGTTCTGCCAAGACGCAAGGACAATCAATGTCATACCCTGTAAAGATGCTCGCTAACAACACAACCCTTTCTAATGTGATCATATTATCCATGAATGTGGACCTAATGCATATCCGAATAATAGACTACCAGAACTTTTCTCTAAATGAGAGATGGTCATTCAGAATGTGCTTGGCATGGTTTGTATCCCATATTGACTCGCTAGCTTTTCATCACAAATTTGGCCTACTATCCACCTTAGTAACTCCGTTCTCAGCCAAGAATCATTCTGATTAACTATTTTTCTCATGTCTGCCATCCTATGGTCATATTCTGCTATGGAGTATGGGGCTCTACAATTTAGCCTGATTTGCACCCTTCGAATAGTCTCTACTGAGATGTCGACTATCTCACCCACGAGCATGACTTTGCTTAACAGTTATGCCTCAATGGGCTTCATAAGCCTTGGAAGGTTGCTACGTTCAGTAGCATATTATGGAGAATAGAATTTCTAGACCAACATATTTTGGGGCAATTATTGGGGCGTTTCAATATCGCCCCCATGGGCGCATTCATCTCCGAATGTCAAAGAAGTGTGCATAAGAAGATAATCATCGAGGAATCAGCCCCAATAAGAATATAGCAAAGCACTTAAACACCACTTTCAAAAGTCTCAACATACATGTCAAAATATCCATAGACTTATTAACATAATCATGAATACATGCAAAATGACATAAGGGCTGAAAGGTAAGATTAAAATCACAAACAGGACTTTAATTAGTACCTTAGGCTTGAGTAGTGATATGTTATCAAAATACAACACATTTGTTGCCTGAAACAAAGGATTTTGTGAGTTCTTAAAGCGAATTTTTAGTGCTTTGATTTTCTTATGTGTAAATCATGCAGAAAAGTTAGGTTGACATGATTTTGAGGAAAAATTGTAGATTTTGCTAAATCATAGGCCATAGAACCACCTATAAGTCATAGATCACACTATGAGTCGTGAGTTGTGTCGCAGCAGGAATTAGAGACCAAAAGTCAGAAATCTACCAAGTGAAGGTCACTCCTACGAGCCCAGCCCATGAGTCATAAGAAACTCCATGACTAGTACAGGTAGACTCGTAGCAAGAATTAGAGAGCAAAAATGTTGGTCCAAAAGCTGATGACCAAGACTACGAGATCATTATATGAATCGTTGCGCAGGCAACAACTCGTACCTATGGGTCATACTAGTTCAGTCAAGGATGCAAGATCTTGATACAAGACCTAGACTAAAGCTTGTACACCATCCTATGAGTCGTAACTGTGAAATTTAATTGATGCCAGCTACTTTTTCTGTATAAATTTTAGGGTTGTTTATACGTACTATAAATAGTTTAAGTTAGGTTATTTTGAGGGATTTCGACCAAACAAATTACTCTTTGATATTTTTGAAGTTTTTCTTAGGTTTTGGAGTAGATTATTTGTTGTTCCTGGAAAGACGCATTTTTGGGAAATTGCAAATCTTGCCTTATCTACATTGTAGATCAATCAACCTTGTGGGTTTGCAAATTGTGAGGCCTATTTTCTTCATTGTTATTGGTGAAACTCTCAACTATATCTCTTATTTGTATTTTTGTGTGTTTTGCTTTAGCCATGAGTAGCTAATCACCCACAACTTGGGGTTGTGGGAACTATGGGTAGTTGACTTGAGATGACTTAGGTTTTGTGCAAATTTATGATTGGGGTTTTGCATGTATTATTTACTTCCCCTCATGATTAATGTTTTCTGGTGGTGGCCAACACCAAACCCTGCATGCTATCATGATCCTGGCCAAGGTACTGATGAATAGGAAAAGAGAAGTAGATGACAGGATTTGGTTGATATTCTCCATCAAATTGACTAAACCTGACTAAGGGGAGGTTGACTGGGATAATAAGTAACGGTTAGTCGGCACGCCATGGTAGCCGACCAAGTGCCATGGTGAAATTCAACCTTTACCTTCATAAGAGGGCTGGGAGAACCTAAGTTATGGTCTTGCATGCAATTTAGTAATCATAATTATATTATCTAGGGTAATTGAGTCAACGAACCATGGGGAACACAATTCCCAAGTTGTTCCCAAAATTGAGCATTTTCCCATTATCTAGTTAGCATTTATTTTATGTTATTTTTGAATCACAACCCCACCCTTTTAGAGATTGTAGTTATAGGTACTAGGAATGATTGTAGTCAAGCCCTGTATTCCCTGTGGATTCAATCCTAACCTCGGTTACGTTAATTATTGATAGCAACCTCTTTCTTATTAGAGCCTAACCATCAATCAAAAATTATGGCGCCGTTATTGTGGTATACGACTAGGTCTTATTTGATTTCACTATTATTTCATGGGAAAAATTCTGAGGATCCCCAAATTCACCTACAGAATTTTAATCAAACATTGAGGGAGGTCCTTGGGACAAGACATCCTATTTAAGAGGCTATGGATATCCATGTTTTACCTATGACTTTCTGGAATAAAGCTACAGAATGGTGGTCAATCCTCCCACCTAATGTTTGCTCAAACTGGGAGAGGTACAAAGTGTCTTTCTCAAAAACTATTATAAGGAGACCAATATGCAAAGGCTATAAAACAACATCTGTAACTTTGAAAGAGTGTCAGGAGAGCCTTTAGTAATTGCTTGGGAGAGATACAAATAGTTCTTGGCTGCAAATCAGAACTATGGTCTAACTGATAATGAATTGGCATCTATCTTCTATTGAGAAAAAACTTCTAAACTACAAGGACAGGCTGGCACATTATTAGGAGGAGAGTGTTGGGAGTTCTTAAGGCGATCATTTAATGAGATAATTGAGACAGTGGACAAGATATCTGCAATTGTTATAGTCTACCAACCCCTTCACAGGCAAGCCGGACCAACCACTAGCACATCTAGAGGAGCCTCTAGTAAAATCAAAAGTGAAAATGTTGCACATTTGACGAGGTTACCCCACTAATATTGGTTCATCGATAACTAACCTGGATGGAGCATATTCGTGAACAAGTCCTGACCAAGGTGAATGAACAAGATGACATCATCAGGGAGATCAAGTTTGACCTCCTCAAATGTAATTATAAAGTGGAACAACAAACTATATCAATGCAGAGTCTAGGTGATAGGATTGAATAGATTGTTGAGCAACTAGATACAGTGCAAGATGAACAAAGGAAAAGTGGGAGGAGCAGTGATGGAGCACATGAGGAACTCTGAGTACTTATGCATGACAAAGTTGAGCCACGATGTTAAACAAGGCGCTTCTTAGGAGGCAACCGAAGCTTCTTGTGTTTGTTGCTTTATTTTTAGACATTTTGTATTTTAACTATTGATTAGTAAGTTAGGATACGTCTGAAAATATTAATAATTTGAACCAGCTGCATTAATTGACATTTGATGTATCTTAAGTGATGGGTTGCAGGAACAAATCAAGAGCTGAAGAATGGATAAACCATGTTCTGAAAAAATATCTATGAGCAGGCCTATGAGTCATAGTTAATATTACGACTCACAGTCATTCCTCGTAGAGAGAAATAGTAAGTATCAGAAAGTGGCATCCACACTACGAGCCAACCTTACAATTCATAAGACTCTTTATGAGTCGTAAGTGGGTTTCGTAGTGCTCAGGTATGAAATTAAAATTCTACTAAGTGTTGGGACTACTACAACATCGGAACCTACGAGTCATAAGACATGACACAACTCATAGTCATGGCCTCATACGACCAAACTACAAGAATTTTGAAGGACGAACCATTGTGAATTCTAAGAGATTTGAGTCTCTTGGAACTTCATGCCAATTGATGAAGTGTGCCCTTTCAGTTTATAACTGGCCCGTTCATTCCCTATCATCATTTTATACCCCTTCACATTTTTCACCTACCATAATTCTTAAGAAATTAAAATGTGCACCAAGAACTTTGCTGACTTTTGCTTCTTTTCATCATTTATTCATTCATCTGGTAAGTTTTTGTGGTTAAAATTTGTTCATCTTTGAATAAAATCTTGTCTGATGGATGCATGAGTAAATTTCTTGGAGCATAGTCATGTGAAGGTAATCTTAACAGTAAGAAGAATGTGATACAAAATGATTGCTTCCTTGATATGATGATCTTGTCCTTTGTCATGTACTTTATTAGTCATTATCATACGAAGATCATGTAGAACAGAGATTTTGGGTTGAGGAGTGTTATCATGTTACTTTAGAATATGTGATGATGCTGATACCTTTGAAAGAATTTGGAATTGTTAAGGGTTCATTTTTGCTTGGCTTTGTTCGGTCTGGTGATGAAGAAAGTTTAGATTTGCTACGGTGTCATCCATACCTTTGTGTTGCAAACTTTTGTGCTTGTTTGAGTAATTTTGGCCCTAATGGAAAAGGTAGAGACATCTGACATGCCTTCTATTTTTTACTACGAACATTTACCATGATTCGTAGTCTTCACCATGAGTCATAGTGACTCCTCATAAAAGATAATGGTCATATAGTGTGCCTTATCATTTTCCAGGCGAGAAATATCTATGACTCGTAGGATCAGTTATGAGTCATAATGGTGACCTCAGAGCATTGATCTAAACTCTCTAGTCGAATTTGAAATGAGCTACAAGCCAAGGCTATGACTCATAGGCCCACACTAGGAGTTGTATTAATGCCTCATAGCTTATTCCAGAATGCTATTAATTTTATGTGATGGTTCTATAGGGCTGAAGTATAACTCGTACGTCGTCCTACGAATTGTATCTGTAACTCGTATTTGTAGACTTGCATATGGTTTAGTGTCTTTTTTTATCTAGTACTTATAATATTCTTATGTATCTATCCATTTTGCTACTTGTTAGTTGGAAAACAACATATTGGCACTAACGCTTTAGCATACTCGTAGAGAAAATATCTTCAAGAGGACGATGGGGTGCTGCTTCTGTTTCAAGTCATCACCTAGGAGATGAGTCCTTCAAGGAGGAACATTCAACTTAAGAGATGCATGTGCACCTTGACCTAGCAGTGAATGTGCCTTTGGCACGATTACGATCAACCAGGGTGCCGATGGAAGTGAGCAGCCCCTCCCAGTCTGATGAGAAAGGTGAAAAAACTGAGTCAGATGATAATGATTCCACTTGTCAGATAATAATGATTCCACTTCGAATGCAGATTATTTTGAGGTGTGTCAAGGTCATTCTGAAGAGACTGTTCCTCTACAGCTTGATGATTCAGCATACACAGTCACCTCCAACGACCCTCAAGCACAAGGTGGTGAGTTCCGAGCATTAAAGAAATATATGAAAAAAGGCTAGAGCAAAAGAGTCAATGGAGGCTGGTTGGATATTTCACGAGGAGGCAAGGTTGAAGGATTCTATAATCATAATTTCCTTATATCTCAAAATCCATGTGTGACATCAAAAATCTGATTTCATATTCTTAATCAGGAGATAAAATTGAGTGGAAGATGCATCTAACCCCAATTTTAGAGAAACTATAGAAAATTTAGATTTTCCCTTGTTTACGCCAAGACAGTGGCAATCCACCTTGGCTCCGCGACGTGGAGCCATTAGGGTGTAGTATATTTTGTTGCTAGTTTTTATATTTTGGCATAAGACTCTAGGGTCTTGGGCTTAATCCTTCCTATGCATAATAATACCTATACTTAGTCATTTTGCAACCCCATGTCATGCAAGACATTCCCCAAAACACTCTCAAACACTTAGCCAAATATTTCACTTATTTCAAGTGTCCCAAACTCACTTTCGGATCATAAGGAATTCATTTAATCTTTAAGTTCTCATTCAAATCTTCATTAATGAAATCTACAAAGTTAAAATATGTGGGTCTCAACCATTGGGTCCTTTCACCCATGGTGCCCAACCCTTCTTTTCTTGTAAAATGAGTGTTTTCGAGTTGATTATTTATGGGTACGTTCTATTATGAAATTTGAATATAAACTATATTGGTGTTTAAGCATGCTTTAAGCTACGAATCTATGATCCATTATGACATTTGATGAAGGGCTTCAATATATATTGCATGATATTGTTACCGAGTGTTGGTGGGTTGATTTACACTATGTTTTCCCATATGATTTTACTCTTGACTTTCATGATCTTGAACTAGCATTATACACCCATCAGGTGTTTGATAAAATGTTCGATTTAGGGTTCTTGAGTTATTCATGATCTATTGCATGGCCTATGAGTTAATTGACTTTATAATGATGAAAATAATATATTTATGTGTTGATTTCATGAAAAGTATCTATAGTTTTGCAAGTTGACCACACCTTCCTGAGGGAGTGCAATTCCATAACCATTATGATGAAGGGTGCTATGTCCATTTACCAATTAAGGGATATATACCTTGACCACTATGCGGAGGGTGCTATGTTCAACTACTAGTCAAGGGGTATATAACTTGGCCACTATTATGGGGAGTGCTATGCCCATCTACCATGTTGAGCGGTATATACCTTGACTATTTTGATGGGGGGTACTATGTTCATCTACTAATTGAAGGGTAGATACCTCTATCGCCTTCCAAGGGGGTGGTAGGCCTTGAATTATAAGTACTAGATTGGTTGGTCTGTGATGATGGTCTCCTCCAACACATGTATTATGTTCTACATAAATATGTTTTACTTCAAGCATTGATCATGGATGCCATGTTGCTAATATACTATCTCTTGCTTATGTATATATATTTTAATTATGTTGCCTATTTCTTGTTGCATTGCATCTTACATTCTTAGTATATTCAAACATACTAACACATACTCTATGCCTACATGATATTACAATGTAGGAACTGGAGTTGCTCATAATCATCCTTCATATGGATAGTACTATCTCTAGAAGCAAGTTTGGTGAATCCTCAACTCCTAGGACAATAACTATTGATCTTATGTTATGTAAAACCCTTTTCTTTGTTTAGATTCGTATGACTATGAGGGTTAGCCCGAAAAGTGTCATGGCCCTAGCTCAATTCCATGATTAGAGGTGTTATTGGACAAATAATGTAACCATGATTGAGTTGGATTCTTTTGATGACTTATGCAATTAAAGACTTCCCTTAGTCCCTTATATCCCTACTGATACTCTTTTATTGTGGTTTAATTGCTTATGCAACCAAGGATGTGTAGATGATATGCTAAGAGACTTTTTGGGGACCCTTTTGGTTCCCATTAGCTGTGTCATGTCTAAGCCCTAGGCTTGGGTTGTAACACATGCTCAATCACCTTGTTTAGTGGTGACATACCTCGATAACTTTGTTAGAGGGTGACATGCCCAATCACCTTGTTGAGGGGTGACGTACCTTAATCACCTTAGAAGGGGGTAACATGCATTGGATTCCAAGTAGTAGCTCGCCTGGTCTATGTCAGTTATGGTCTCGTTAAACACATGTGGTATGTACTTTTCAAGTTGTATGATTTACAAGCATGTTTTACTTTAAGCACTGATCATGCATGCCATATTGATATTACACTTATCCATTGCCTATGACTATGCATTTTGTCTATATTAGCTTATTGTTGTTGCATTGCATCCTGCATGCTTAGTACATTCAAACATACCAAAGCATACTCTATGCCTACATGATATTATCATGTAAGGACCAGAGCATCTCTCAATCATCCTCCACATGGCTATTTTAGTACTTAAGAAGATAAGCTTTGGTGAGTCCTCAAGTCGTAGGACATTATCTTTTCTACTCATTTTATTTGATATTTCTTTATGTTGAACACTTGTTACTATGAGAGTGAGCCCGAAAAATGTCTTGGCCCCAACTCCATTCCATGTTAGAGGTGTTGTTGGATAATTGATGTACTTCTACTATAAGCTTGACCCTTTCATACTTCTATAAATATCAAGAATTCCCTTACTCCCGCTTCCCTTATTTATATATCTTGTGTTGTTTATTTTGCTTTCGTGAACAAGGATGTGAGAATGATATTCTAAGAGTCTTGTCTGAGGTCCCTTCAGGTTCCCATTTGCTATGTGACGTCTACGCCATAGGCGTGGATCGTGACACATAATTACAAGATGTTTAATCATAATCAAGGAACATATGCTCAATATGGAATATATGCTCAAACCTTACATAGACACGCATGAGAGGGGCCAAATAGCGACCCACTCATATTATGATATAAGCTTTTCTGAGAGTGTTACCAATACCCCTACCTTATGACATAGTCCTTTTGGTAGGTAGTATAAGATGTCCCCTACATTATGATACAATCTTTTAGGTAGGATCCATGAATTATTCTACCTTATGGCATGGCCTTTTTGGTAGGTATTATAGGATTTCGTTACCTTATGATATAATCTTTTAGGTAGGAGTCATGATTTATTCTACCTTATGGCATGTCCTTTCAGTAGGTCTTATAAGATGTCCTTACCTTACGATATAAGCTTTTAAGTAGGAGCCATGATTTATTGTACCTTATGGCATGCCTTTTCGGTAGGTGTTATAAGATGTCCTTCCCTTATAATATAATCTTTTCGGTGGGAGTATAAAGTAGCTCTTCAAACAATCACATCAAAGAATTAAGAAAGGTTTTCACATTTCACATGAGAGTAAAACATATCATAAGAGATCTAATATTCTCTTGTAGATCGTGGGAACTTTTCTTAAGTAGATACATACTTGGGAACCCATAAAGTATCATAACATGGTTATCATGTAAATTCATACAATAATCCTTTATCAACATCAAGAATCCTTATCAAGTAATTTAATCTAACATATGGTGGGCATATGCAATACCAGAGTATAGAAAAAAGGAGTAAAACCAAATAATTTCAAAGCTATTCAAATCAACCCACCAATGTTGTAGTAAAACCCCTAATTTGGATATCATAAAATCTATCTCAAAAGTTCACCACAAATCATAGTTTTCATAGTTCAAATCATGTATAATCTCAACAGACATAAATCAATTCATAACATAAGCTTAAAAATAGATATTCATGCATAATCAACAATACTTGATAAAACCCCAGTAAAACTTTCACTCAAAATTCATAATAAGAGATTCCTACAGGTATCACGACTTGAAATCATGCAATTTTTATAAAAAGAGAAGGTTGGGCTCCATGGGTTAAAGGACCCATGGATGAACATGACATACCTTAAACTTAGGTTTTCTTAAGATGAGCTTGAAAGAAACTTGGAGCTTGTATTGGGTCCTTGAGTTCCAAAATTGAGCTTGAATCCTTGAATTTGAATAAGAAATTTGATAAAGTCTTGGAGAGGTTTTATAGAGGGTTTTGTGAGTTATAGAGTTGAAAAATAGCTAAGTATGGGAGATTTTATGTTTAAATGGGCATGAGTCTATTACACCAATGCCCTTGGACGAAATAAGAAAAACAAGGAAAATTTTGAATTCATCCGTGCCCAGGGGCGATGCGAACCAGGTGCAATGTGGACCAAGCGCGCCTTACCATTTTAACTACTGCACCCCCTGGGTGATTCATGGCCTGGGTGTCCAGGCTATTTGGAAATCAATTAATTAGTGAAAACTTTTTTCGTTGTGAGTCTTCTAAATCTAGGTTATACTCCTCTGCGACTCAATTTTGCCCCCATTATAAGAATATAAATTCAAATTTCCAAAATCATGCATGAATTTTGAGATATATGAAAATTATGATTATGGGGAACTCTAAGGCACATGAGGGTGTGTCAGCTTGGATTGCCCTTTTTCCTGAACCTCATCACACCCTTCATTAGTAAAATCATCAACCTAACTTATTCTAGCAAAAAAAGGCTAGCAAGGGTGTTATAAAAAGGAAAGGAATAGAAATTTTAGAACGGATTTTGACAAAGAGGGTCATTTTTCCCGCCGAATAACAAACCAAGTCTGCGGTCAAAATGAGTATCACCGATCTTAATAGCAATCAAAATCCAAAAATACTATTGCATTTGGTGACAAGTGGAAGAAATTGATAATCTAACAAATAGATTCAATAGTCAACAATACCATCGCCGAATATGATAGAACATAAGATTTAAAATATGCCAAGTGGGCGATACGTGTAGCTTTTCAGCGCATCGCTGAGTCAACTTTGGCAGTCAAAATAACCATCACCAACTTCGATTATAATGAAAATTCCCAAAACTTCAAAATTTTATGCATCAATAGAAAAACAAGGGAAATTCTAGAACACATGCCTTTCTACACATTTATCACATGCAGTTATTGGTCTGGTCCTTCCTAAAATTCAAATCATGAACACAAATTCAGCTAAACGATGACTTTACCCTTAAAAAAGATGTCACCTACTCTATCATCAGGCAAATTTAAGTCAATTGGTCAAATTCATGGATTATTCTTAATTCACCCTTAGGACAAAAAGTAAACAGGCCCATAGATATGCTTTTATATCATTGTCATGACCCAAGCCTAGAGCCTAGACGTGACACGACGAATGAGAAGTACAGAGACAACCCAAAAAAGCCTCTTAGCATATCATGTACACATCCTTGGTTGTAGAAGAAAAATAAGACAATAAGAAGAGCCAAGTATAAAAAGGGAAGCGGGACTAAGGGAAATTTTTCATAATCATAAAACATAAGAAGAGTCTAGCTTATAAGCACATACAAGCATAGTATCCCACAACACATCTACTTAAGAATGAAGTGGGGGCCAAGACACTTCCTGGGGTCACCCCTCCTGATAGTAAGTACCCAACATAAGGAACAAGTCTCAACATAAGATGAATAAATTAGATATTTTCCTTGAAGTTGAGGAATCAACAAAAGCTTTCTTCAAGAACCAAACTAGCCGCGTAAAGGAGGAGGATCGATAAGAGCTTCGGTCCCTACAATGTAATGTCATTAAGCATTGAGTGTGCGTTAGTACCTTGAATGTACTAAGTATGCGGGGTGCAATGTAATAAAGAAATAAGCCACAATAAACAAGATGTATAATCACAATCAATATATATATACTCAATATGACATGTATGAGCAATGCTTGTAATGAATCATGCATGAAAACATTCAACTTGCATATATAACATAATATGTGGCAAGAGACCTTAAATTACATAGACCAAGTGAGCTACTACTCAAACTCTGAGGAAAGACATCCCCTTGGTATGGTGTACAAGGCATGACACCCCCTCAATAAGGTGTGGTGTCTACTTGCTAAAGTAAACCAAACATGATAACATGAGCTAGATGGATACACTAGTAAAGCTCATTTAGGGAAATAGAATAATAGTATGGTAGCACATAGTTTAGAGACTAAAGACTTTATGTAAGCACCACTTGAGTCAAAACCCCACCTTAACCCTCAATTGATGCTAAGTATAATCCCACAAAATACTTGAAGTATTCATAAGTTTAACCATAACATGCATAACTTGTAAGAGACATGAATCATGACTTGAGAAGGTCATTCACATGCTTGACCTCTACTGATGAGCTTAACTTGAACATGAGGGTAAAATAGTAATCATGCTTGATACCTCAACCTGACATAAATGGCTCACAAGAGGGTAGAATCTTGAAATAGGGCTCGAGTTGTCACTTGTAAAATCATAGATACTTTTCATGAATTTACTACATTCTTGGGAGCCCATAATTATCTTTGAAATGCTTGGCTTGTAAAATAATGCAATAGTTCATCAACAATATAAGAATTCTTGTCATGTAATTTAATCAAACATATGGTGGGTTCATGACACTTGTTCAAAATCATGCAACTCTAGAGCATAACAAGGAGTAAAATCAATTCAAATCAACCCTCTAACATTGTAGTAAACTTATCAGGACCCAAACCCAGCTCCTAGTCATGATCAGTGTATGGGGAACCTGAAGAAAACCCTAGATAAGCCTCTTTGCATATTGTTACACATCTTTGGTCATGAAAGCTATTAAAATAATAATAAGAGAAGATATATTAAAAGAGAAAAAGGGGATAAGGGACATCTTTGATACTATAACAACAATAAGCAAGAGAGTCAAAGCTCATAGCATGATTACACCACATGTCTAACAACAACTTTACTACATAGATAAGAGAAGGGGCCAAGACATATAACCGGGCTCACCCTCATAGTCAACATTAGCAATAAAGAAGAGTGTCTCAATACATAATTAGAGAAACATAGACCAATATCCTCGGGTTGAAGGACTCACTAAAGGATAACTTGAACAATCTGTCTAGTCACAAGAAGAATTAATAAGAGCTCTAGTTCCTACATGGTAACATTGTGTAGGCATAAAGTATGCATTAATACATTTGAATATACTATATATATAGGATACAATGCAACAAGATATAGACATCATAGTCAAAATGCATAATAATAAGCAATAGGCATAATGTAACGATATGGCATGTATGACCAATGTATAAGTAAAACATGCTTAAGTAACTCATGTTCGTATACAATATCATATGTGTCGAAGAGACCAAGCTAGATTTTCAAGGAACAAACCCCTAGTGGTTGTGTGGTACAAACCCCTTACATGGTTGATGATAATAACATCTTATCACCACAGTGGTGAAGTACAAACCACTCACATGGTTGATGAGTACAAACCCCTACCTTGGTTACCCGGGCTCTTATCCTCCCTGATCGGGTATGGTCTAATGCAACACTTTGTATAGAGTAAATTAGATACATAAGCTTATTTCATCATCATTTTCTTATTCATATCATATCTCATGCTTTGGACCTTCATCTCCTCAAGAACCTACATCCGAACATTTTATTAAACACTTAGCGGGTAATACTAGCATAAAACCACGAAATATAGAGATGAAATCATATAAGAAAATCCATTGTAAAACCATCAATCAACACCTTGCAACACCCTCAAGCAATATACATCAACACCGCTCCTCAAATTTGATAATAGATCAAAGATTTATAGGTCAAAATATAGCAAAATAGTTACAAATTTGCATAGCTTTAACATAGTATGCAGTGAATTTCACAATATGCAAGACCATTTGTAAATCAACTTTAAATCATGCAATTTGAGCGAAAGGAGATTAGGACACAATGGGTGGAAGAACCCAATGGCCAAAACCTACATACCTTAGCATTGGAAGAGCTCTTGAAGAAGACTATATTGGAAATTTAAAGCTTGAACCAAATCCTTGATGAAATCCTTAAGATTGGTCTTGAGTTTTGGGACTTGAATTTTGAGAGAGATATTAGTCTAAGTGTTTGAGTGAGTATTGCGGAATATTTAGGATGATATGAGGCTGAAATAAGTTCAAGTATAGGTATTTTCAAGTATGGGAATCCTTAGGCCCAAGATTAGAAAGTTTTTGACTGAAATCAAAAAATAAGACAAAAATAACACTGGTCCGCGTTGTGGAAGCAACGCGGATTACTCACTGGAATTTGCATTTTTGTAAAAATGAGTTCTATGAAAATGGGCATAAATTCTCCTCCAAACTCGAAATGAGGTGAAACCATGTGCATTGGAAAGCTAATTCAAAGAGCTTTAATTTGGTAGGTCATGGACGCCGAAGTTCTTTGTGTGCTGTGAGATAGTCCCCTTTAAATTTGACCATCCTAAATCGTATTTTTGTGATTTTTAAATTTTGATATGATTGCTCTAAAATAAGGGTTAGACCCTTCTTCCACTAATTGTGACCCCCTGAACAAGAATATGAAGTTGAATTTTTGATATGATGCACAAATTTTGAGATATATGGAATTTAAAATTTTGGGCATGCCAAGACACATTTTTTAGCACATTTTGGGGTCGTTTAAGAACACCTCATTTTTGGTATCTTAAAATTCATCTCAAAATTCACAATAGTTCATAGTTGTCATTGTTCACATCATGCATTACTTTAATAGATATGAATCAACTCATGGAATGAGACAAGTATATATCCATGCATAATCAATGAATACTTGATAAAGCCCAACATAATTAGCATTCCTAACTTATATTAAGAGATACCCATAAGTAATAAAATTTGAATTCATGCCAGAGAATGTTGGGCTCAATGGGTGAAAGGACTGATGGATGAAGACCCACATACCTTAAATCTTATATATCTTGGAATAGAATAGAGGAAGGCTTGAAGCTTGTGATGGGTCCTTAAGTTCCAAAATTTATGGTTGAGATCCTTGAATTTGAATGAGTGATTGGATGATGTTTTTGGAGAGGTTTAGAGTGGATTTTGTGAGTTCTTGAGTTGAAAAATGACTAAGCATGGAGGACTTCACATTTAAATGGGCATTGGGTTAGTACCCTAATGCCCTTGGATGATATAGCAAAAATAGGGAAAAATTGCATTGGTTTGTGCCCCAGTCGTGACACAGCTAGGCGTTCCTAACAAATTTACACTACTGCAAACTCCAGGCATGTCCCGTCCTGGGCGCACAACCTCTCTAGAAATTGTCCCGTTGTGAAAATTATTTTTCGCAATGGGTCTTCTAAAAAACAAGGGGTTTCTTATTTTCCACTCCTTTTTTCCCCTCGCTTAAGAAAAAACAAGGGCATTGAGATACTTGGAAACTACCATTGTGGGCATTCTGAACCACATGAGGGTATTTCAATATCTCCCACTTGGGAATATTCATCCGCTAATGTTGCAGAAACATGCGTAAAAGAAGTTAATAGGATTTTTTCAGCCGGACATGAATGCAAGAAGTGCACTAGAACATCATTTTCAAAAAGTTTCCAATTGAATGTCAACAATCACCACAAACTTGTTACCATGAACATGAATGCATGCAAAATTTACATGAGGGTTGAAACTTAAGAGTTGAAATCATAGATAGGTTTTAATTTCTTACCTTCGGCTTGAGTAGTGTTAAAGAGGTACGAATATCGCTTCT
This sequence comes from Solanum sejunctum, assembly GCA_025642045.1. NCBI lineage: Eukaryota > Viridiplantae > Streptophyta > Magnoliopsida > Solanales > Solanaceae > Solanum > Solanum sejunctum. Next base: position 6,939,374 of record JAOTQJ010000102.1, read on the forward strand.
TCATATCTGGTTCGGCTTCCAATATGGCACTTTCAACTTGTTGATTCATCCAAAGGACCTTGACAAATGCTATATCTTTGTTTCTCAACATTTTCACTTATCTATCCAATATGTCTATCGGGACCTTCTCATAGGTTAGATTATCCTTCATAACACCGACAACCTCTAAGGGCACTATAGCACTTGGATCACCCACACACTTCCTTAACATCAACATATCGAAGGCTGGATGAACCATACCTATATCCAAAGGCAACTCTAATTCGTAAGAAACCTTACTAATTCTTCTCAAACTTCTATAAGGTCCCATAAACCTTGGGCTCAATTTCCCTTTCTTGCCAAATCAGACCACACCCTTCCTGGCTGAGACCTACAAGTTATTGAATCATCAACATTAAACACAAGGTCTCTTCTCCTCATATAGGAATAAGACTTTTGTCTACTTTGAGCCATCTTAACCTCTCCCTTATCAACCTCACCTTCTCCAAAACCTCCATAACTAAATCCAAGCCTAATAAAGCCATCTACCCCATATTAAACCACCCAATTAAGGATCTACAATGCCTACCATATAAAGCTTCAAAAGGTGCTATGCCAATACTTGAGTGGTAGCTATTGTTGTAAGCAAACTCAATAAGTGGAAGGTGTTCAACCCAACAACCCTTGAACGCCAAAACACAAGCTCTAAGAATATCCTCAAAAGTTTAAATAGTCCTTTCGACTTGGCCATCCATTTTAGGATGAAAAGTCATGCTAAGGTTGACCTTTGTACCAATACCCTTTCGTAAGGGCCTCTAAAAATGAGGAGTGAATTAAGAACTAAGATCCGAAATGATAGACAAGGTATCCCATGCAATCTTGCCAACTCATAAAATACAATTTGGCATAATCTTCATCGCTATAAGTTATTTTTAACTGGCAAAGCGTAAGCCTACTTTGTCATCCTATCAATAATAACCCAAATAGAATCATAGTGTTTCCTAATCTTGGACAAACCAATCACACAATCCATGATGATCTCTTCCCACTTCTAAGTAAGATTTTCTATATCCTTGGCTAGGCCACCTGGCCTCTAATATTCGGCCTTAACTTGTTTGCAATTGTGACACAGGGCTACAAATTTAGCAATATCCCTCTTCATACCACCCTGCCAATATATCTCCCTCAAGTCTCAATATATCTTTATGGAATTGGGGTAAATAGAGTAGGACGAATTATGGGCCTCTTTTAAAATCAACTCCCACAAGTCATCAATATTAGGCACACACAACATACCTTGTTACCTAAGGACACCATCTCCCCCTTGAGAGAAAACCTCCACTTTACCATCCATCACTAAAGCTTTCAATTCTAGCAAGTCTGGATCAAGGTCTTGTTTGGACTTGACCCCTTCAATCAAGAAAGATTTGGATCCATCAAAAACCACTACACCACTATTCTCGACTTTATCCAATCTCACTCCCAACCTAGCCAACTGGTGAACATCTCTAGCCATTTCCTTGTTACCATCATCAATATGGGCTAGACTATCCATGGACACTCTACTTAGAGCATCGACCACAACATTAGCTTTGTTGGGATCAAAGTGCACACTCACATCATAATCCTTAATAAGCTCTAACTAGTTCCTTTGCCTCAAGTTAAGATATTTTTGTTTGAATGCATATTGGAGACTGTTATGGTCGGTAAATACATATACATGAACCCCTTACAGATAATGACGCCAAAGTTACAAAGCAAACACCATGCTACCAATTCAAGATCATAGATGGAATAATTTTGCTCATGCACCTTAAATTTTCTAGAGGTATATGCTGTAAACTTTCCATTTTGCGTCAAAACACACCCCAAACCCATCCTTGAGGCATCACAATAAATCACAAGCCCTTCTAGCCCTTCTGGTAAAGCCAATATAGTAGTGAAAATAAGCTTGTCCTTCAAGGTTTGAAAACACTTTTCACATTCATCGGTCCAAACAAATTTTTCCTTTTTTGGGTCAACTTTGTCATAGGGAAAGCAAAAGAAGAGAAACTATTCACAAAGCTACGATAGTGACTCGCCAAAACCAATAAGCTCCTAATATCCTTTGGAGTCAGGGACCTAGGCCAATTCCTGATCACCTGCATCATGTTGGGATCCACTTTAATTCCATCACCCAACACCATATGCCCTATGAGTGCAACCTCTTTCAACATAAATTCGCACTTTTCCTATTTAACAAACAACCTCTTATCCCTCAAAATTTGCAACACCACCCTCAAATGATTTACATATTCTTTTTCACTCCTGGAGTAAACCAATATATCATCAATGAAAGCCACCATAAATATATCAAGATAGGGTTTAAAGATCCTATTCATGAGATCCATAAATATTACTGGTGCATTAGTCAAACCAAACGATATTACCACAAGTTCAAAATGCCCATACCTAGTCCAAAAAGTCATCTTCGAAATGTCACATCCCTCACCCTCACTTGGTGGTATTTGGACTGAAGATCAATCTTAGAAAAGTGACTAGCCCCTTATAATTGATCAAAAAGGTCATCTATCCTTGGTAGAGGATACCTATTCTTTATAGTAACTCTATTGAATTGGCGGTGATCAATGCACATTCTACGGGAACCATCCTTTTTTTTCTTTACAAATAACACTGGTGCACCCTAAGGTGACTTGCTAGGCCTTGTTAAAACGTTCTCCAATCCCTCAATTGATCCTTCAATTCCTTCAACTCCAGAGGAATGGAAATGGGTTATGTATCAGGTAAGAGGTCTATAGCAAAGTCTATTTCCCTATTAGAAGAAACACCGGGATGCTCATCGGGAAAGTCATTAAGAAACTCATTGACCACTAGAACCAACTCAATCGAACTGACTTTAAACTCAACATCCCAAACCCTTACAAGGTTGTAAATGCAACTCATAGAAATCATTTTTAGGCTTTAAAAGAACAAATAAATCTACATTCAACCACCACATTACAACTTTTGGACTCAAGAATAGGCTCATTAGGGAATTGGAATCTAATATTATGGGTCCTACAATCAACGGAATCATGATATACATGTAACCAATCCATCCCAAGAATAATATCAAAATCCACCATGTCAAGTTCAACAAATCACAAGGCAAGACTTTATGCAATATGAACATGAGGCAATCCATGTAGACTCTTTCAGCAACGATGGACTCACCAATGGCGGTAAACATTTCATACAGTTCACACAACAATTCGAGATACACATGAATTTTATAGGCAACAAAAGTAGTAATAAAAGAAAGAGTGCAAGCCGGATATATTAATGGATACACATCATAATCAAAATCCTTTAACATACCTATAAAAACATTGGGCACCTCTTGCACTCCTTGCCTTCGTTGGAGAGCATAGAACCTATTTTGCCTTGGAGCACGCCCTTGTTATCCTCCCTTTACCCTTTGACCAACATTAGCACCTTAACCTTGAGCATGACCATCCTTACCCTTGTTTAGAGCATGAGAGCAATGAACAACTTTGTGACCCACTTCACCACAATCGAAGCAAGCATTAGAGTTCTTAAAAAATGGTCCACCATGGTTTTTCCCACACTTTTCGCACCTAGGATTAGTCATCCCACCATTTCCAGCTTTAAATCATGGGTTAGACACCCCATCATTAGCAAACCTCTTATTTGGAGCAATGGAGGACCCTTGACCTAAGAACTTTTGTCCCTGTTGGAAATGGCCATCCTTGGCACCTTGGAAGCGACTCTCAAATGAAGCCCTCTTAGACTCCCCACTTCTCCTCCTCCTAAGTTTCATCCTCTCAAGTTGCTTGGCATATTGCATAAGCCTAGAAAAGTCCATATCACTCACTAGCATGGCAATATGACACGCTTCACTCACCAAGTCGGACACTCACGACACAAACCTATTCATTCTTGATCTAGGATCGACACCCAAATGAGGAGCATACTTTGAGATCTTGTTGAATTTGAGGGCATGCTCTCTCACACTCATGGAACCTTGCTTAAAATTCATGAACTACTGAAACCCTTGTGGTAGGATGCCACTTTTGTACGCTCTAAGCTTACCTAACACTTAATAACATACAAAGAAAAATTCAACATATGATATACCATTTATATTTAAGTAATGAATTCAAAATAGGTAAAGGTATAGGATCTTGTTCTAAAGGTGGATTAGTTGATTTCCAGCATATCTTTTTGGCATAAGTACTTTGCAAGTAATTTAAAGTACTATCTTCCGAGATATTTATATATTGACCATACTGTTGTAGCACATTGAAAAGTATTACCAATGTTAAAATCCAAGGACATAAAATTTACCGGTTTCCATTTCATATATTCATTTTAACATAACTAGTATTTTAGTATAGAAAAGATCGTCGACTCAAATTTAACTAAACAAGCCAAAAGATAAAGTTGCAAACCATGGTTCCATAATTTATACTAGCTTTTCAAATTTATACATACATATGCAATAGGAGAATCATGTATATGTCCGAAAACTACTACAATATATATGGCTAGATGCAAATGTGATCTTTTGCACAACTCCCAAAATTTATCTTTAATGGCCATCGTCAAGCATTATCTCAGGTATTCCCTATAATGCCTATCTCTTATTGGATTGCATCCTACATTCTTTGTACATTTAAACATACTTATGCAAATTCTTGCCTACTTGGTATCACCATGTAGGGATTGAAGCCCAAGTTGATCATCCTCCTCCACGTGGCTAGTTCAACACTACTCAAGCTAGTTGGTGAGTCCTCCACTTTGGGGACCTTCATCTAATTTGCTTTTATTAGTATTGAGATATTTTTCTTTATGTTCTATTTTGACTGTGAGGGTGAGTCCAGTTTCTTGATTTTTCCCCCGTTGAGTTATATGTCTAGAGGTGTTGTTGGACAAGTGATGTATTATGCTTAAGCTTTGACTTATTTATATTATCCAAGTGGTTAACTCTTTCCCATAGTTCCAATTGCCCTTGTTTATGTTTGTTACATTGTTTCACATTTCTTCCATAACCAAAGATATGTAATAATATACTAAGAGGCTTGTTTGGTGTTCCTTTGGGTTCCCCATTCGCCGATCACGTCTGGGCCCTGGGCTTGGATCGTGACAATCTCTCTCCTATGGGGTTGTCTGTGCCGCAGCCATGCTGGATGAGCCAATGCTCTACAATCACTCAAGATCCTGGGCACTCCTTAGCTCATCTTCCTTTCTCGATGTCCACAAGATGAACCCAAAACCGGCATTCAAATGCATACCTAATAATTTTAAGGACTTGATCTATAAGCACATTAATAATTCATAAGCCCAACAAATTCACCAACATTTCCCTAATCACAACTTTGTCATGTTATCAGGATTTTGCAAATCAATAAACAATTACTACCTAATCTTATGCAATTAATCAACAATACATGGCATAGCATGACCATCAAATCCAAACTACAAGGAAAATCCCTTGACTAGGTTAAACTCAGAGAATTCTATTCAATAACAACCCTAATTCCTTCTCAATGTCATCATTCTAATAATCACTATTATTGACAACTATTTCAACCACAAACTCATTCAAAAGGAAATTCAAAACAAAATTAATCATCGTAGTTAAAATAAACCAAGAGACATACTGTAGGAGATTATGATGAAGGATGAGTAAAATGAAAAGAAATACAGTAAAACCCTAGCTACCGATGATACTCGCCGAAAAAGATGTGGGGGCTACTAGAATAGTGGTCGCAAAATGTTAGGGGAAAAGGATTACGAATAATTTTAATGATTAGGATTAAACATTTTGGGGTCAATATGATTTTGACCCCTTATAAAGGTATCGGGTAAAATTTAACATTTTAACTGTGCCAGGTTTATGAAACCCAGACTATGGGTCGTAGCTCTGATTGCGGCCCTTGGAGTTGTAAGCAACTCAACACTTAGACAAAATTTGAAATCGTTATGGACACTACAAACTCCATTTATAACTCATAGCTTGGACTACGAGTCATAAAGTTGTCTCATAGTATGAGTGATAACTTTAAGTAATCATTGTTATCCTCCACAAGGCATGACTATGAGTTGTAGGGTGTACTACCACCCATAGGCCTAGTTGTAGGGACTGCTCCCAAGCCATTTTTTTGTAATTTTTCCATTTTGTTCACAACCTGCAGAATATTTCTCAAAGTGCACCAACATACCAACATACAACCAATTCAATGTCTAAAAACAAAAACTAACACTCAATCAAAATGCTACCTAAAAATGTGCAAATTACCAATAAAGTCAAAAATAAAGAAAAGCATTAAAACGGTTGCCTCCCAAGTAGTGCCTGGTTAATGTCACAGCACAACTTAGTCATCATAAGTTATCAAAATTCCTCAACAGCCCACACTTCACATTTGAGTTCATCAGGGTGCTTTATAGACTGGCGAATGTTGAAAACCATTGTTGCATCATTTACCATAAACTTGAGTTGACGCAAATCCATATCCACTAGGGCTCTCCCTATGACCAAAAATGGTCTTCCCAGAATATTAGGAACCTCAAAATAAACCTCACAATCAAGATTCACAAAATCTGTCTGGAATATAAACTTATCCACTTTGACTAGCACATCGTAGAGTATTCCCTCCTGCTTCTTAATTGTCATATCCGCCATTAATAACCTCATTCGCGTCAAAGTAGGTGTACCCAAACCAAGTTTTTAAACATGGCAATAGGCATCCAATTTATACTGCTGCCAAGTCACACAATGCTCTTAGAAAATCAACATCGTCGATGGTACATGGGATGGTAAATGTATGGATATCCTTGCTTTTATTGGACTAAAGATTTGGTTGTAATGGCACTACAATGTTGGAGTTCGTGCTTGCAGTGCACTTTTTTGTTACCAAATCCTTCATATATTTTGCATACCCATGCATCTTTCCAATGCTTTAATTATGGGGATGCTGATGGATAATTGTTTCAACATGGATAGGAAGTGTTTGAACTTACCATCATCCTCGTTTTGCTTGAGATAGCCATGGGATAACCTTGTTCTTTTCTTGCTCATTCACCACTTTATCTCTCACCCCATTATTAGCCAAACCTTCTTCCTCAACCTCAACTTTATCATCAACACTCTTTTCACAATCCTCATTTACAACCACTAGCATTGGAGGGTCAATGATGCTCTTTCCATCCCTCATCACAACAACTATGCAATGTCCGTCATTATTAAGGTTTTGGATAGTATTACTTGGCAAGATACCTTTTTGCCATTGGTTCAATTAAGAGGACATTTAACCAAATTGTTGTTTCAGTTACTTGATGGGTACCAAATTAGACTCTATCATTTGGTTGATACTTGAAATGTCAAGTTTTATTCCTCTCAAAGCTTTATCTTGGTTCTTCGCTTTCTTCAACAATTTGTCAAACATCTCCTCGATCCTTGAATTGCTAGAATCGGACTCATAGTTATGAGAAGGAAATTAAAGACCATTTCTATACCTATCTATTCCGCCTGAATAACCTTATAGCACCCTATCTCTCTAAAAAATAACCACCATTGTTATCTCTATATGCACCCTCTTAGTTGTAGTTCTGAACTTGATTTTAAGAACTTTGACGCCAATAGTCTGGAGTGGAATGTTGGGCGTTGTTCCAAAAACCAACCACTAGATCTCTAACAACACAAGCATATTCACTATAATATGACACACCATACATGGGTGCTTTTAGAGGTTAGTGGACTACCATATGAACACTTTCTTGAGTTCATTTCACCTCCAAATCAACCTTGTTCGGAGTTGAGCAAGTTATTGCATGATCTCATTGATTTTTCCTTGCTCCGAACTAACACTCATTGCACAGGACCTCCTTGTAGTAACTCTCTCCATTTTGTCGCATGCTCTATTGGTCTTAACTTCTTGCTCCATCCTTTCTGCTATCCTTGTGAAAAGTTGATTTAAAAATCTGCCTTTTGTGATGATATTGATACACGCTTGACTATTCTCACCAAGAGCCTGATAGAAAATCTCCACTAAGGCATCATCCATGATCTTATGGGCAAGAGCCATTCTCAAACATTTGGTGAGCCTCTCCCACGTCATGCTAATAGAATCACCCGTCAATTACTCAAAGTTACTGATTTGATCCTTAAGCTTGTTGTTTTTAGACATAGGGAAGTATCTCTCTAAGAAGGCTCTTTGCAATTCTGGCCAATTGGTTATTGAACACTGTGGGAGTTCTGCCAACCATATTGCTTGTACAACAAGTAAGAGATAGTAGGAACACACATAACCCAACAACATCTATAGAAAGATTCTATGTACCCATCACACTGTTACACAAAAGCAACATTATGAAGATGACTGTGAGGATCCTCAGTAGGTAACCCTGCAAACAAATCACAGTTCTGAAGCATTTAGAGTAATTCACTTAACACTGTAAACATAGTCTCTGCCGATACTGGTGGCAATAGTATGGCACATGTGACATCCATGGCCATAGGATTCAACTAATATTGATTCCAACCATATTCATTCTCATTGAAATCCCTATAGTGTTGCCTATTGTCTCTTAGTGGTGGATTTTCCTCTCTACCAACCTCATCATCATTTCAGTCCATGGCTTCATCTACCGCAATATCCAAGTTTACTTTGGCCATTGTCCTTGCAAAATGTTGGATGTCAAGATTAATTGGAGCTAAGGGTTCACTTTGGCTCCTTGTATTAGGCATACACCTAGTATACCCTACAAAAGAAACTAAACCACAAAAGTAAAATACAAGAGAACTAAGCAATCAGGACTTACATTAACTATTAGTGAAACCAAGTCAAAACCTCACCGTATTCCTCGACAACGGCGCTATTAATTTTATTCATGCTCAAAAAGTATCTCTCACTTTAAGGAAAATGTGATCGTTGTCATATATATAAATCTAACCATAGGTTAGGGTTGAATCCCAAAGGAATACAGGGTTTTGCTACGTTAATTCACCAAGAATCAATTCAAGCATCAAATAACTCTATTCTCAAGAATGGGTGGTGGGTTTACAATGGTTGATAGTAAAATAAAACTATACTAATAAAACATAGAGACAATCAAATTAGAGAGCAGCTTGGGAAATTATGTTCCTTATGATTCACTAACCAAAAAACACCCTAGATAACATGACCTAAATTAAGACATTGCATGCAGGATGGTAACTTAAGTTCTTCCAATCTTTGGGCAAAGGCGAAAGTCTAAGTTCACTATGGCGCTCGGTTGACTACCATAGTGTTCCAAACTAACTATTACCGATTGTCCCAGTCAATCTCACATTGGAGGGGTTTGGTTGATTAGACGAGAACACATCAATCGAATTTTGTCACCCATTTCCTTTTTCCTATTCATCACTACCTTGATCGGGATCATAACACTATACAAGGTTTAATGTTGGCCACCATTAAACAAGCAGCAAAATGAAGGAAAATTGATAATACATGCAAATACCCAACTCAAGAAGTGCAAATAATCTGGGTTTTTAATCTAGCTACTCCTGGTTCTGACAACCCAAAGTTGTGAGTTTAGCCACTCATGGCTTTGGCACACAAATGAACAATGAAATTGGAAGACATGGACGATTTCTTACCCAAGCAAATTGAATAAAAATGAAACCCTCTTTGAAATTATAATCACGAGATTAAATGATGAAATTAATCCACAAGTGAATCTAAATCCCCGAATTTGAGTCTCAAAGTAAAACGCTAAAAATTATCTCTAAACTTCTCTCTACAAACTACTATAATATGAACAATATTCCAAAGAAGAATGAAAATCTCTCCAAAAACTGATCCTAAAACCCTATCTTATACTATTTACAAAAAGATCCTTAAAATAATTAGAAAATTTGATCGATATCTGTTGTAGCTCATAGTGACAACTTATATGGTGACTTACAAACCATAATCTAGCTTTTGTGGTCAGCACTTTGAATTATGGACACCATTGCGATGATCTACCTCTATGAGTCGCAGTCTGGTCTACAACTCGTAGTGCCTTATTGTAATCAACTCTTGCATTTCTTGGTCTAATTTTAATCAAAAGTATTAATTCCTATGAGGCCTCCTTCTAAAAGTCATAGAGAGGACTATGACTCGTACCATAAGCTCGTATGGCTGAACTTTAATTTCTCAGATTTTTTTTTGAACATTGTTAATTGTTACGAACAACTCCTACGACTCGTAAAGTGGGCTATAATTCATAGTGGGGCGCATAGTTCATAAAAAATTAACAAAATCTGCACCTTTCCCCAAATCAAGCCATCCTGTACTTTCTACAAAAATAAATACAAAAAAACATAAAAACCATTAAAATTCGCATTAAGAACATATACTATTGCATGCTTTGGGCATCAAATGTGCTATATTTTGGTAGCACATCATGGACCCATAAATCTCTGGAGGCTTCATCATTGTGAAGTCCCTCACTTTTGAGGTTGGAGTAGGAGCATGAGGAGCTTGGGCCCTCTGGTTCAATTGGTTAGTCATAGCATGGGACAATATAGTGATTGCATTTCGGAACTCATCTTGGGCTGTCCATCCATTATGAGGAGCTTAAAGAGTAGGATGAGCACCATTGCTCCTCGGGTTTACAGGCCCTCCTTAGTGTTCCTCATGATCTACAAGAGCAAATTGGAATTCTTTAGGGGGGATAGCCTTATCTTTACATCTAAAGCGTGACATAGATCATGAAGAAATGAAACATTTCCTAAAACATCTCATAGCCTCCTATTCATAGTTGTGATATGCTTCACAACCTTGAATATGACTCTACTTGATGTGGTGTGTTAGATATTCGAGGACCTTTAACAACGTAGTGCTCTAATACCAAGCTTTTCATAACCCAAGTCTAAGTCCTAAACGTGACACAGTTAATGAGAAGTTTGGAGACAATCCAAATAAGCCTCTTAGAATATCAAGTATACATCCTTTGTTGCAGAAGCAAAATAAGACAATAACAAGAGCCAAGCATAAAAAGGGAAGCGGGACTAAGGGAAATCTTTCATAATCATAAAACATAAGAAGAGTCGAACTCAGAAGAATATACAAGTATACTATCCAATAAGACCTCTACTTAAGAATGGAGCAGGGGCCAAGACACTACCCAGGTTCACCCTCATGTTAATAAATATCCAATGTAAGGAACAAGTCTCAACATAGCATGAAGAAAATAGATATTGTCCTCGGAGTTAAGGACTCACCAAAAGCTTTCTTCAAGAACTGAACTAGCCACATGGAGGATGATGATCAATAGGAGCTCTAGTTCCTACATGGTAATATCATGCAGGCATAGAGTATGCATTAGTACATGGAATGTACTAAGTATGGGAGGAGCAATCTTACAAAGTCATAAGCTATAATAAGCAAGATACATAATCATAATGAATGGATATATACTCAATATGACATGTGTGAGCAATGCTTGGAATAAGTCATGTATGAAAAACATTAAACTTACATATATAACATACATATGTGGGAGGAGACCTTAACTGACACAGACCATATAAGCTACTACTAACAATCTGAGGTATGACACCCCCTCGGTAAGGTACATGAAGCATGATGCCCCCTTGACGGGTGTGGTCTACTTTCCATTGTAAACCAAACATTACAACATAAACTAGATTGATCCCCTAGTAAAACCCATTTAGGGAAATAGCACAATCCTATAGTGGCACATAGTTTAGAGACTAAAGACTTTATATAAGGACCCTTTGAGTCGAGCCGCCACTTTAAGCATTAATCGGTGCTAAGTCTAATCCCATGGAATACTTGAAATATTCATAAGTTTAATCATAACATGCATAACTTGTAAGAGGCATGAATTATGACATGATTAGCTCATTCACATGCTTGACCACTACCAGTGAGCTTAACTTGAACATAAGGGTAAAATAGAAATCATGCTTGATCACTCAACTTGATATAGATAAATCACAAGAGAATAAAATCTTGAAATAGGTCAACTTTTCACATGTAAAATCATAGATACTTTTTTCGTGAATTTAATACAAGCTTGGGAGCCTATAATTATCTTGGAAATGCTTGGCTTGTAAAATCATGCAATAGTTCATCAATAACTTAAGAGTTCTTGTCATGTAAGTTAATCAAACAGATGGTGGGTTCATGACCGTTGTTCAAAATCATGTAACTCAAGAGTATAACAAGAAGGAGTAAAATCAATCCATATAAACATACCAATATTATAGTAAAATATCAAGCCCCAAAGTCCCGTTAGGGCGGACTAGCACCCGTCACTGATAAGTCTCAGGAGAACCAACCTGTAACTATGCGCTATCTATACATACTATAAGGGGTTTCTGTGTTTGACATGCCTTTAAGAAGATAAACAGTGATAACAAGATAAAAGGAAATGCATATGACTAAGCCAATGGGGCTACGGTATTTAAAGTACAAGACATGACCAAACTTTACTTTACATAGTCTACAAAGCCTCTAAATAAAGAAACACATCTGATAAAGGTCGGGATAGGCCCCTCCTCAACAAACTGAGTAATAAATCATGTAAGCTCTAGACATATACAAAGCCCCAAAGTACCATGGAGCTTGGTGACAACAACTGAATATACTTTGGGGAGATCTACTAGCACATGTACCTGTAGCATAAAATGCAGGTCTCCCATAAGGGACATCAGTACGAGATAATATACTGAGTATGTAAGGCAGGAAATACTATATATGATATAACAACTCAAGTGAAACTATACACTGGTGTAGCATAAAATACCACCTTTAGTTATACTATGAATCATGTACTTTATGTTCTTTATATTGCTTTACCTTTATTGTAGAATCTGTACTATAGAATCTGTGCATAGTTGTAATACAAATGACCAACTGATCAGTGGTGAACTGTATTGGGTCCGTCCCTCGCTAGGTTACTCCTTAACGTCTGGGGCTACCCCCCGTAATAAGATGTTTCCCTGGCTAGGTGATTCTTTCACCGCTTGGGATATCAGGATTTTCCCTTCACTAGGTTCTTCCTTAACCCCCTTGGGCTACCACCCATGATAGGATTGTCCCTGGCTAGGTGTTACTTCCACCCCCTTGGGCTACCACCTATCAAAACTATATGCTTTATCTTTCAATTAGCTTTGAGATAGTTCTTTTGGTGGTCACAATGTTAGAGCTGTAAAACTGTATAAGTAGAATGTTACATGTAGATAATCATACAAGACAATATGACAAATAGAAGAGTATATTGGATCGATAATGAAATGCATATGAAATGGAACAACTTGTGAACTTTATTCCATAACAAGAACTCATGTAACTTGGTATCCAAGCATGTATGAAATTTTGAAGAGAATTATGTATGGAATCATATGAACATGTAAAAGAGTGGAGACATGGTTAATAGTTGTGTCACAGTTGGTGAATGCCTTTATGTACCAAGGAGGGATCTATGTTTCATTCCAAAAGAAATAAAATCAAGTAACCTTACATACCTCATTGTATAACCTTGTTACTACCTCGAGATAACCTTCCCTTCCTCCAAATACTTATCTACAGTATAGTAGGTGATAAAACTAACATTAATAGACAATAGATACGCCTTGTCATCCCAATCACATAGGAAAACAATACATGGGCAGCAAGTGGGTGATCATAAGCCCAAGCGTATTCCTTTGGCCTTTCCACCCCTAATCATATTTTCTAATACAGATTAGTATGTACACATCATGTACAGCCTATTTTGATGACAAAACAGTAATCCAACATCTCACAAAGCACAACACATCACAATTCCACACAATCTAAAAACAGACAGCATAATATTACCTTCCTTCGCTACATTTTGAAATTGACAACTCCAAACCTATTCCAACTTTAACCAAAATCTTGCAGCAACATTTACACATATAAATAGACATCAAATAGTCCTATAACAGTAATTAATAATTCATGAAGGATGTGAGCTAATAGCTTTACACACAACAGCCCGCAAGTTCCAATCAACATGGCACTTAAGATAACTCCATAAAATGCGCTTGTTAACTGAAACCAAAATTAGGACAGCAACCTTAGGGTGATGTTTATAACTCAAACCATGTTAATAAAACCATGTTATATTCATAATACAACTCACAAACCATAGAAAAATCACCAAAACAAAAGGAAAAGGTGCAGCAACGTTTTGCATAGAATCTGTCCAACAAATTTCAGCAAGCGTAACTAGCATTTATTTCTTGTTTTTCATGATAAAACTATACTAAACACACAAGTATCATTAATTAAATTTGTATTCAAGGTTTATAGGCTCCTTTATTACCCTAAAAGAGTCGTTTGCCTGCTTCAAAAAGTTGAGAAAAGTTGAGAGGAAACTTAGAGAGTAAATCTGATTTTGTGAGTTCAAGTTGCGAAATGACCTCTGGGAGCTGCTTTGACCCCTTTTTATAGTACAATTTGGCCGACCTAACTTATGTATTCTCAGCCTTATTTCACTAAGGAGGTGTTGTAGCTCCTTTCTCCTTTTATTTGGCCTTTTGGAGCACCAACTTAATGGACTTGGGCTGCCTATTTTCAAACTTTCACTCACTTAGTTTTGGGCCCAATTTGCTAAGTGTATTATGAGGTCTTTGGGCCCTTTTTATTATACTTATTTATCTGAGAATGTATTCCATTTATGATACTTAAACATGGTCCAAATTTACACCCTTAATACGGACTTTATTCATAATCGAACTTGGATAATTTCAACGTCGAGCCTCATGTTCGTTTAGCTAACAATTTTAAGCTAAGCAAGTAGGTGACTGACTTGTTAGCTTACTAAGTCCTACAAGCACCTCAATTCTCTTACCTCATTTAAGGTTGTAATCTACTCAACTCGACATAAAACATGTATACACTTGACCCACTTAAGCGTTAGACGCACATATAGCCCATTAACACAAGATTCAAGCACTTTTGAAAATTAGTGCTAATTCGACCAAAACATGTCATGTTTCCTTTGAATTGTACTAGTATTGTAAGGTGTGGGGTATTATATCCTCCCCCCTTAGGAACATTTGTCCTCAAATGTTAGCACAATTGGATATCTCAACAAAGTTTAAACCTGTACTTACACAAACTTTTGACAACACATTATGTATTCAATCACATGTACCTATTAGTGTCCCAATTTTGCATGTTGGACTTCCTCTTTAGCTTCAAATAAGTAAGGGTACTTTGATTTCATCGTATCCTCAGCCTCCCATATTATCTCTTCTACTTGCCAGTTCCTCTAAAGTACTTTGACTGAAGCTATTTCTTTATTCCTTAGCTTCTTAACTTGCTGATCTAGAATAGCAATAGGTACCTCTTCATAGGTGAGATCGTTTGTAACCTTCACATCCTCAATAGGAGTGATACGAGATGCATTACCTATGTATTTTCAACGCATTTAGACATGAAAAACTGATGAACCATCGAAAGCTCTTGGGGTAGCTCTAGTTCATATGCAACTTGCCTGACCTTCTTAATAATGTGATATGGCCCTATGTAACATGGACTCAATTTTTGCTTCTTACCAAATCTCATAACCCCTTTCATTGGAGACACCTTTAAAAATACCTAATCATCTACTGAAAATTCCAGTCCTCTTCTCCTAGCATCTGCATTTGATTTGTGCCGACTTTGGGCTATTTCTAGTTATTGCTGTATCACCTTAACTTTTTCTATGGCTTGTTGTACTAGATCTGGCCCAAGTAGGGTGGGTTCCCCCATTTCAAACCATCCAATTGGTGATCTACATTTCCTTCCATACAAAGTTTCATAAGGTGCCATCTTGATACTCGCGTGGTAGCTATTGTTATAGGCAAACTCAATAAGAGGCAAATGCTCCACCCAACTACCTTTAAAGTCCAATCACAAGCTCGCAACATATCTTCAAGTGTCTGAATGGTGCGTTCTGCTTGACCATCTGTTTGAGGGTGGAAAGCTGTACTCAAATTTGCTTGTTCCCTAAACTTCTTTGGAAGGACTTCTAGAACTTTGCAGTGAATTGAGGTCCTCAATCAGATATAATGGAGATTGGGACTCCATGTAGCCTGACTATCTCTTTGAGGTATAGTTTAGTATACTCTTCAGCTGTATACTCACTCCTCACTGGCAAGAAGTGTGCTGACTTTGTGAGTATGTCAACTATTACCCATATGGAGTCAAACTTATGAGGTAAGCGAGGTAAACCTGTAACAAAATCCATATTGATCATATCCCACTTCCATGTTGGAAGGTCAATACATTACATATAAACTCCTGGCTTTTAGTGTTCTACTTTCACTTGTTGGCAGTTTTGACATTAAGCTACAAATTTTGCAAGGTCCTTTTTCATGCCTCCCCACCAGAACATTCCCTTTAGGTCATGGTAAATCTTCGTTAATCATGGGTGGATGGAGTATCGATAATGATGGGCTTCTTCCATTATCATCCTTCTTAAGCCATTAACATCAGACACACATAATCTATTCTGATAGTATATTACTCCATTTTGTGCAAGGTTAAAGACTTTTATGGTACCCTGACTAAACCTTTTCCTTAAGCTATCGTAGAACTGGATCCTTAAACTATTTTTCTTTCGCCTCCATTATCATTGAAGACTCCGTAGCATTATACACAATAACCCCTTCCTATGGAGTCTCAAGAAGGCGAACCCCCAAAATGGCTAGCGACGCAGGTCCTTAGTCAATCCTTTTGTTACCATAGCTTGATCACTAGTATTCATGATTGTCTTATGACTCAGAGTATCAGCTACCACATTTGCCTTCCTTGGATGGTATAGTCTATCGACTTTGTAATCCTTTATTAGCTCTAGCCATCTCCGTTGTCTCAAGTTTAGGTCTTTCTGTTTAAATATGTACTGCAAGCTCTTATTATTAGTATATACATCAACATGGATCCCATACAAATAGTGGCACCATATTTTCAGAGCAAACATAACTGCTGCTAGCTCGAGATCATGAGTTGGGTAATTTTTCTCATGGGGTCGTAGCTGTCAGGATGCATAAGCAATTACCCTACCATTGTATCAGTACACACCCTAGGCCAACTCCTAAAGCATCGCAATACATTGCATACCCCTCAGTACCTTCTGGAAGTACTAGCACAGGTGTAGAAGTTAGCTTATTTCTCAACTCCTGGAAGCTTCTTTCACACGCATCATTCCATTGAAACTTTGTTGCCTTATGTGTAAGCTTCGTTAGAGGTGCAGAAATAGAAGAAAAACCTTCAACAAACTTCCTGTAATAGCCTGCCAAGCCTAGGAAACTTCAAACTTCCGTGAGTATTGTGGGTCTTGGCCAATCTTTCACAACTTCTATCTTTTGTGAATCAACCCTTATTCCCTCATTAGACACAATATGACCCAAGAATGCTACTCATTTTAGCCAAAATTCACATATAGAAAACTTGGCAAACAACTGTCGATCACCAAGAACCTGTAACATATATCGCAAGTGATCTGCATGGTCCTCTTCTGATTTCGAATATACCAAAATGTCATCTATAAATACTATCATGAACACATCCAAGAATGGTTGAAATAACCTGTTCATCAGATCCATAAAAACTACTGGCGCATTCGTTAGCCCAAATGACATAACAAGAAATTCAAAGTGACCATAGTATGTTCTAAAAGCTGTCTTGTGTATTTCTTGCTCCTTCACCCTCACTTGGTGATAACCTGATTCAAATCAATTTTTGAAAGAATTTGGCACCCTGTAACTGATCAACTAAATCATCAATCCTAGAGAGGGGATATTTATTCTTAACCATCACCTTATTCAATTGTCGATATCGATACACATTCTCAAGGTGCCATCATTTTTGCGTACAAATAACACTGGTGCACCAAAGGGAGATACACTAGGTCTTATTTTCCCTTATCCAGTAAATCTTTTATCTGCTCTTTTAATCATAGAATTCTACTGGGAGTATTCTATATGGAGGGATAGAAATAGGTTGAGTGCCTGGAAGTAAGTCAATACCAAAATCTATTTCTCATTTAGGAGGTTAGCCTGGGAGTTCTATAGGGAACATATTAACAGATTCATTCACTACTGGAACTAACTAAAGAGTTGGTGATTCTGTCTCCATATCCTTTACTCTAACTAAATGACATATATACTACTTGGATATCATCTTTCAAGCCTTAAAGTATGAGATAAACTTCCCCTTTGGTGCCCCAACATTGCCTTCCCATTCAAGAATTGCCTTATTTGGAAAGTGGAAGTACACCCTCTTAGTTCGGCAATCCACAGTGACATAACAAGAAGCTATCCAATTCATACCTATTATAACATCAAATTGCACCACTTCTAACTCAATAAGGTCAGCCAATGTGTCACGACCGCAAACAGTTACTACACAGTCATAATAAATCCTTCTAGCTATAATGGATTCACCTGTTGGTGTGTACACTTCGAATGCTTTGTTCAATAATTTGGGAGTTATCTTAAGCTTCTCAGCAACTAGTGGAGTGATGTATGATAGTCTAGAACTAGGGTCAATTAATGCATATACCTTATGTGAAAAGATGGACAATGTACCTGTAACCACATCAGGTGAAGCTTCCAAATTCCGTTGGCTCCCTAGTGCATATGTGCAATTCTGGACCCCACTAGGGCTAGCTGTCCCTCTAACACCTCTACCACGACCAATAGATGCTTGCTGACCCGTACCTACTAGAGGAACTGATGATGATGATGCAACAACTGCCCTAACAGATTGTGCCATACTACCCATATATCTCCTTGGGCAATCCCTTATCATGTGCCCTGGCATACCACACAAATAGCAAACAGCTATCCTAACACAACATATACCCAGATAACTCCTGCCACACTGTTTAGAAGGATGCCAAGGTGTCATTTATTGTCCTGCTTAATATCCTATTGTCCGTGTACCCTGTCCCTCACCTTGTTGACCAAATTGATTACTTCTAGGCCATTGAAGTTGTGGTGGAACACTGACTGTAGAGTAGGAGGATGATGGCCTAGGCAGTCTATTAGCAAATCGAGGCCTGAGATCACTTTGGGGAGGTGCAAACTGCCCTATAGATCTAGCCCTCTTTGATTGTGCCTGTTCTGATTCTTGCGTTCTTCTCCACTGCCTCTAATCCTATAATTTCTGTGCAAAAGCCTACATTCTTGCTATATCCATATCTTTATTCAAGGAAGCAGTGATGTAATCTCTCACTAGATACATATCCAACCTATCTACATATTGGTGAACTCTATCTGCCATTGTTGCAACTACATTAGGGGCATACCTTTCTAGGGAATTAAACTTGAGACTATACTCCCTCATACTCATATTCCCCTGATAGAGGTTCAGGAACTGATTTGTACGGGCCTCTTGGACCTCTAGTGGCAAATAATGTTCAAGAAATGCCCCTTTGAACTCTTTCCAGGTTGTTGGAGGTGCATCTATAGCCACACCTTTCAGCGTATATGTCGCTCACTCGACTTCTTCTGTACCACTCATGTGCATAACATCTAAAGTATGTTGAATCTGATCAATAAAGTCCTAGGGGTCTTTATTAGGATCTGAAACATTGAATGATGGAGGGTCCAAATTAAGAAAATCAGATATCTTGTTACTAGCTACTCTATTTGTACCACCTGTACCCATAACTGGACCTTCCTGCCTTTGACCTTGACCAGCAACTATACGGATCAATAGTTGTACTGCATTTCTTAGAACTTGTACGGTAGCATCAATAGGTGGCTCTGGGGTAATTTCACTACTCTTTGGTTTAGTAGGAACTGGAGGAGTTGGAGATGTCTGTGACAAAGACTCCTCTCAAATCTTATTTTGCTATCTCCCCTAGCTAGGTATACCAACCACCATTTATATTTCCATCATTTACCTTTATTCTGCCTTATTTCTGGCATGCTTGCTGGACAAAACAATTTAGGATTAAACATAGGGCACCTATTACACTTTACTTTATGGCATGATCTAAAGAATAAAAAGAAAGTAACAACTCCTAATTGCCATGCAGCCTCCTGCTTATAAATATGGTGGACAACATATCGATAAACAAGATTCTACATAGACACGGCTTTGTATACTCCCTAGGACGACCCACTCTGATACCACTTCCGTCACGCCCCAAAGTCCTGTTAGGGCTGATTGGCACCCGTCACCAATAATGGTCGGGAGAACCAACCTATAACTATGCGCTTTCTAATTATACTATAAGGGGTTTCTGTGTTTGACATGCCTTTAAGAAGATAAATAGTGATACAAGCCAAAAGAAAATGCATATGACTAGGTCATTGGAGACACGGTATTTAAAGTACAAGACATGACCAAACTTTACTTTACATAGTCTACAAAGACTCTAAATAAAGAAACACATCTAATAAGGCCCTGCCTCAACAAACTGAGTAATAAATCATGAAAGCTCTAGACATATACAAAGCCCTGAAGTAACCTGGAGCTTGATAACAACAGACGAATATCCTGTACTCCTACTAGAAAGATCTACTAGCACCTGTACCTGCAGAATAAAATGCTAGTCCCCCATGAGGGACGTCAGTATGAGATAAAGTACTGAGTATGTAAGGTAGGAAATACTGTATATCATATAAAAACTCAAGTAAAACTGCACACTGGTGTAGCATAAAAGACCACCTTTAGTTCTATTATGGAATCATGTACGTTATGTGCTTTATATTGCTTTACCTTTATTGAAGAATCTGTACTGTAAAATCTGTGCGCAGCTGTAATACAAATGACCAACTGATCAGTGATGAACTGTATCGGGTTCATCCCTCGATAGGTTCTTCCTTAACCCTTAGGGCTACCCCCCATAATAAGATGTTTCCCTGGATAGGTGATTCTTCCACCCATCGAGATATCAGGATCTTCCCTTTTCTAGCTTCTTCCTTAACCCCCTCGGGCTACCACCAATGATAGCATCGTCCCTGGTTAGGTGTTACTTCCACCCCTTGGGCTACCACCTATCAAAACTGTATGCTTTATCTTTCAATTACCTTTGAGATGGTTCTTTTGTTGGTCACAATATTGGAGCTGTAGGACTGTATAAGTAGCATGTGACATGTAGATAATCATACAAGATAATATGACAAATAAAAGAGTACATTAGATCAAAAATGAAATGCATATGAGATGGAACAACTTGTGAACTTTATTCCATAACAAGAACTCATGTAACTTGGTATCCAAGCATGTATCCTATTTTGATGGAAACTATGTATGGAATCATATGAACATTTAAAAGAGTGAAGACATGGTTAATAGTTGTGTCGGAGTTAGTGAATGCCTTTATGTACCAAGGAGTGATCTATGTTTCATACCAAAAGAAATGAAATCAAGTAACCTTGCATACCTCGTTGTATGACCTTGTTACTACCTCAAGATAACCTTACCTTCCTCCAAATACTTATCTACAACATAGTAGGTCATAAAACTAACATTAATAGACAATACATACCCCTTGGTATCCCAATCACATAAGAAAACAATACATGGGCAGCAAGTGGGTGATCATAAGCCCAAGCGTATTCATTTAACCTTTCCGCCCCTAATCATATTTTCTCATATACATTAGCACATACACATTATGTACATCCTATTTTAATGTCATAACATTCTTACAACTGCTCACAAAGCACAACACATCACAATTCCACACAACATAAAAACAAACAGCGTAACATTACCTTCCTTTGCTACATTTCGACGTTGACAACTCCAAACCTATTCCAACTTTAACCAAACTTTTCCAGCAACATTTACACACATAAACAAACCTCAATTAGTCCTATAACAACACTTAATAAGTCCAATCAATATGCCACTTAAGATTACTCGATAAAACGTGCTTGTTAAATGAAACCAAAATCAGGGCAGCAACCTTAAGGTGATGTTTATAACTCAAACCATGTTAATAACACCAAGTTCTATTCATAATACAACTCACAAACCATAGATAAGTCACAAAAAAAGGAAAAGATGCCACAACTTTCTGCATAGAATTTGTCCAACAAATTTCAGAAAAGCGTAACGAGTATCTATTTCTTGTTTTTTCATGATAAAACTACTAAACACACAACTATCATTACTTACCTTTGTCTTCAAGGTTTAGAGTCTCCTTAAGAACCCTAAAATAGTCGTTTGGCTGCTTCACAAAGTTGAGAAAAGTTGAGAGGAAACTTAGAGAGCAAATCTGATTTTTGTGAGGTCAA
>JAOTQJ010000102.1:6961722-6993085 GCA_025642045.1 Solanum sejunctum
TATATGTTTTACATAATATGTTGTATTAGACCATGTCCGATCCAGGGGGCATAAGTGCCCAGACGACCATGTGAGGGGTGAGTACCTTGCCACCAGGGTGTCCAGGTATGAACGACATCAACCATGCGAGGGGTGTAGTACCTTGCCACCAGGGTATCTATGTGTGAATGACATCAACCATGTGAGGGGTATAGTACCTTCCCACCAGGGTATCTAGGTGTGAACGATATCAACCATGTGAGGGGTATACTACCTTTCCACTACGGTGTCCGGGTATGAACGACACCTCCCATCCAAAGTTGGGATTCTAGCTTGGTCTCTTCTACACATATGATATCTTATATAAACATGATTTATCCTAGCATATTTTACTTATGCATCAATCATACATGCCATATTGCTATACAATGACTATTGTCTAATGTATGCATTTTGATCATGAAGCTTGTTTATTATTGCATTATATCCCACATACGTAGTACATTCAAATGTACTAACGCATACTCTTGCCTACATGATATCATCATGTAGGGACCAGAGCTCCTATTGATTATTTTTGTGGCTAGATGGATTGTTCAAGTTAGACTTGGTGAGTCCTCCATTCCAGGGACAAGGAATATTCTCTTACACTATGTATTAAGATTCTCTTAACTTTATTGTATACTTATGACTATGATGGTGAGCGAGGTTATATGTCTTGGCCCTAGCTATTATCTATGTAATAGAAGTGTTGTTGGACAAATCTATATATTTATGGTATGCGTTGACTCTATTATCTCTTGACTCTATGTTATGACAATTTCTCTCTTAGTCTTTTTTGCCCTTATTTCTGTTCTTCAAATGTCATTTAATTAGTTTCAAAACCAAGAATGTGTAATGATATGCTATAAAGCTTATTTGGGGTTTCTTCAGGTTCTCATTCACCGATCACGTCTAAGCCCTAGGCTTGGGTCATAACAAAGATGATATCAGAACACTAGGTTGATAGATCCTCGGAGTCCAACACACCGTGTTGATTAGAATCTTATTTATGGTTGTGTTGTGCACCACAACTATGAGTAAGAGGCTATGAGACATTTTAGAAAATGTTTTCCTTTTTCATGGTCTATGTCGTGCTTTAGAAGCGAGATGGGGCTTTCGCCTCTAATGAATGTTCTTTGCTCTTTTAGTTGATCATGCTGCTTCAAGGAGGAAGGCAAAGGCAGGTAAGTAAAATATTTTGATTTTGATGGATTTGATTTTCACTATTTCTTCTCTATTCTTTTGGTTGATAGTGGGGGCTTCTTGTGTCCCCAAGTGGTTATGTGGATCTTTGGTGTCTATTCTCTTGGTTGGGTATATTGTTGTTAGAAAGTTCATATGTGTTGATCCGGATTTGTATTGCATTAGGTCTTGCTTTGTGGCTTGTTGGATTTGATGTGGTAGATTTTGATATTGTACTTGGGATGGAATAGTTTCATACATGTGTCTCCATAGATGGTGGGACTCGTAGAGTTAGAATCCGACTCCCTAATGAACCCATCTTTCAGTGGAGGTTGTCAAGCAGTAGCAAGAGAGGTAGGTCCATTCTTGACTTAAGGTACAATTAGTCTCTAAGAGGTTGAATTTTTCATCTTGTGAGAATTGGAGGTGTTGAATCTAAGTTGGTTGTTTATAAATTTGTCGTTGGTGATAGATGAGGCCTTGAATGTCCCTTTTCGATGTTTGAAGTTGAGGTAGTGTCTTTTGCTTGACTAGCACATCAGTTATGCCTACAAGTCTCATTAGTAAGATCTCTAGTCCTTACCCTAATAGGTTTATGGTGGTTTTGGTGATAATAATATAGTTCGTTCCCTAATGAGGTAGTGCATGTGAATCATTTGAGGGTAGTACTACGAGTTCAAGGAATAAGGTTGGGTGTTAAGTAGGTGAGGTAGGAATTTTAGTGGTAAGAGGTTGCCTTCCTAGGTTGTATGGTACCAGGTGATGGTATTAAGGTGGACATTAGTAAGACGAAGGTGATTAGAGAGTAGCGTAGACCCTTGACTTCCTTGGATATTAGAAGCCTCTTAGGTTTTTGGGCTATTGCTGGGGATTGTGAGTAGGTTCTCTTCTATTGTTGCTCCTATGACTTAGTTGACCTTAGGTAAGGCCATGTTGTGACCGACATTTTGAGTAGGATGATTTGATAGTTACGGGAGTTGCTATTTCTTGTTTTATCATTGGTGCTAGTAGGATTCATGTATATGTGGGTTTCATTCATATGTTCCCACCCATGAATCTTAATTTTCTTTCTATGAAAATTGCATGATTTCAAGATGTATTTCTTATGGGTATCAATTATTATAAAATATGAGTATGAAATATGTTGGGGTTTTGTCAAAAACTATTGATTATGCATGAATATCTATTTTGAGCTAATATTTGTCTATTGAGACTTACATGATTCAAGCTATGGAATCTATGAACTGTTGTGAAGTTTTGATATGATTTACAAGTTGCCCATGATGGGGCTTTACCATGATGTTGGTGGGTTGATTTAGATGATTTTAAGATACATTTATTTGGTGTTGAACCATTGAGTACTTCCACTCATGGTGCCAAAACTCTCTTTTAACTGATAATGCATGATTTAAAGTTGATTTTACATGTGGATCTTGTATATTCAGAAATTTACTACACAGTGATTTTAGTTCATGAAAGTATGGTTGTTTTAGTATGCTTTGAGCTTCAAATCTTGAATCTAATGTTGGAGTTAATGAGGGTTTTTGATATGAATGTCTTAGGCGTGTTGTAAGGTGTTGATTAAAGGTTTTACCATTGATTTTTCTGCATGATTTTATCTCTAAATTGCATGCACTTTTTCACCCATTACACACTCGCCAAGTGTTTGATAAAATGTCTGATTATGGTTTCTTGAGGAATTGAAGGTTCAAAGCATAAGATATGATGTGTATGATGTATTAATGATAAAATGAGCTTATGAACAAGATATATATACATATATATATATATATATATATATTTACATAATATGTTGTATTAGATCATGTCCAGTTCGGGGAGGCATAAGTGCCCGAACGACCATGTGAGGGGTGAGCACCTTGCCCCCAGAGTGTTCGGGTGTGAATGACATCATTGATGTTAGGGGTATAGTACTTTGCCACTAGGGTGTCCGAGTGTGAACGACATCAACCATGTGAGGCGTGTAGTACCTTTCCGCCAGGGTTACCGAGTGTAAACGACACCTCCCATCCAAAGTTGGTATTCTAGCTTGGTCTCTTCTATGCATATGATATCTTATATAAACATGATTTATCCTAGAATGTTTTACTTATGCATCTATCATACATGCCATATTGCTATACTATGCCTATTGTCTAATGTATGGATCTTGATTATGAAGCTTGCTTAATAATGCATTGCATCATACATACTTAGTGCATTCAGATATACTAACACATACTCTTGCCTACATGATATCACCATGTAGGAACTAGAGCTCCTATTGATTCTTCTTGTGGCTAGATGGATTATTCAAGTTAGCCTTGGTGAGTCTTCCATTCTGGGGACAAGGACTATTCTCTTACACTATGTATTAAGATTCTCTTAACTTTATTGTATACTTATGACTATGAGTGTGAGCGAGGTTATATGTCTTGGCCCTAGCTATTATCTATGTAATAGAAGTGTTGTTGGACAAAGCTATATATTTATAGTATGCGTTGACTCTATTATATCTTGACTCTATGTTATGACAATTTCTCCCTTAGTCCTTTTTGCCCTTATTTCTGTTCTTCAAATGTCATTTAATTAGTTTCAAAACCAAGGATGTGTAATGATATGCTATAAAGCTTGTTTGGGGTTTCTTCAGGTTCTCATTCATCGATCACGTCTAAGCCCTAGGCTTGGGTCGTGACACTACCAACTCAAAGGGCTAGCACAAATATGGTACAACGAATGGACGAAAGAGGAGGGAGTCAACTATATTATGCATTGGGAAGAGTTCAAGGTGGCTTTCCTTAATGTGTTCTCCCCTCTTGAGCTTAAGGAAGCCAATTTAGTGGAATTTATAAATTTAAGACAAGGATCTATGAGTATGAGGGAGTGTACACTCAAGTTCAACCAACTTTCAAAATATGCCCCATACTTGGTTGCCAACTCAAGGTCTTGAATGTATAAATTCGTGATGGGTGTGTCCGACGACCTAGTGAGTGAAGAATGCCGGTCCGCTATGTTGATTGTTGACATTGACTTATCCTATTTGATGACCTATGCCAAATAAATGAAGGTAGAGAATTTGATAAAGAGGAGAGGTCATGAGGCTAAAAGGGCCCATTTCAAGGGTAAGTTCCAAAATGGTGGTCGGATCCACCAAGGCTAAGGGTCCTATCATACTTCTAATAGTGGATTTGCCAATTACTTCCTAATGACCCAAGCTATTGGTATTGTGGTTCCTAATGAGGTATGTCCTAGGTGTGGTAAGGGTCATTAGGGCCCATGCTTGATAAATACTAATGCATGCTTTGGTCGTGGGGAAGTGGGTCACAAAAATATGGATTTTCCTCAAAACTGCAACAATGATAAGGAGGTTCATCCACAAGGTGCTAATGTGGTTCCTTTGGGGAGAGGTGGCCAACAAGATGGTGCGCCAAGGCACAATCGGTTTTATGCTTTGCATGGGAGGCAAGGGGTTGATAAGGACCCCGATGTTATTACTGGTATATTGAAAATCTTTGATTTTGATATGTATGCATGATTTATTCGGGTGCCTCTCTTTCTTTTTTTACCCCCTTTGTTGCCAAAAAGTTTCATGTTGAGCCCAAATTGTTGCATGAGTCATATGAAGTGTCTACTCTTATTGGTGCATCTGTTGTTGCTAGAAAAGTCTATAGAAGTTGTCCTGTTTGCATCTTGCATAAAATATTGCCTTGTGATCTTGTTGAGTTAGATATGGTTGATTTTGATGTTATTCTTGGGATGGATTGCTTGCATGCATACTATGCTTCTATTGATTGTAGAAATTGTAGTGTCAAATTTCAATTTCCAAATGAACTGTCCTTGAGTGTGAGAGTCACGATGTGGTGGTTAAGGGTAGGTACATCTCCTACATTAAAGCTCGTAAGTTGATCTCTAAGGGGTGTCTTAAAAATATTGTGAGGGTTAAGGGTGTGGAGTCCAAAGTCCTTCCCATAGAGTTGGTTCCAGTTGTAAATGAGTTTTTTGATATCTTTCTAAATGACCTTCCCGATGCTCCTCCTGAAAAGGAAATAGACTTTGGTATAGACCTCCTTCCCGATACTTAGCCCATTTCCATTCCCCCTTACCGTATGGCCCTGACAGAGTTAAAAGAGTTGAAGGAACAATTGAAAGAATTGTTGGAGAAAGATTTTATTAGACCTAGCCAATCCCCTTGGAGTGCATCGGTATTTTTTATGAAGAAGAAGGATAGGCCTCTTAGAATGTCTATTGACTACCGATAACTCAATAGGGTCACTATCAAGAATAGGTATCCTCTTTCGAGAATTGATGATTTGTTTGACCAATTGCAAGGGGCTAGCCACTTCTCTAAGATTGATCTTTGGTTTGGGTATCATCAAGTGAAGGTGAGGGAGTGTGACATTCCCAAGACGGTCTTCCGGACTAGGTTTGGGCATTATAAATTTGTGGTTATGTCTTTTGGGTTGACCAATGCATCAGCCATCTTCATGGATCTAATGAATATGGTCCTCAAACCCTACCTTGATTCCTTTGTTGTAGTCTTCATTGATGATATTTTAATCTATTCACTTAGTAAAGTGGAACATATGGTCCATTCAAGAATTGTGTTGCAAAGGTTGAGGGAGAAGAAATTGTATGCTAAATATGAAAAGTGTGAATTTTGGTTGAAGGAGGTTGCATTCTTGGGTCATGTGGTGTCAGGGGATGGTATTATGATGGATCCTAAAAAGACCAATGTGATTAGCAAGTGGCCTAGACCATTGACCTCGTCGAATATTAGGAGTTTCTTGGGCCTAGCAGGTTACTATAGAAGGTTTGTGAATAGGTTCTCCTCCATTGCTTCCGCTATGACAAGATTGACTCAAAAAGAGGTTAAGTTTATGTGGACCGATGACTATGAGAGGAGCTTCCAACAATTGAAAGATAAGCTTGTGTCTGCTCCTATATTGTCACTACCGGATGAGCTTGAGGGATTTGTTATGTATTGTGATGCTTCTAGTGTTGGTTTGGGTTGTGTCCTAATGGAAAATGGTTGGTGATAGCCTTTGCTTCTAGGCAACTCAAAGTGCATGAAAAGAACTACCCTACTCATGATCTTGAATTAGCCGCCGTGGTGTTTGCATTAATGATTTGGTGTCATGATTTGTATGGGGTGTATGTTGATGGGTTCACCAATCATTAGAGTATTCAATATGTCTTCACTCAGAAAGATCTCAACTTGAGACAAAGAAGGTGACCAGAACTTCTTAAGGACTATGACATGAGTGTGCATTACTATCTCGGCAAGGCAAATATTATGGCAGATGCTTTGAGTCGGGTGTCTATGGGTAGCCTAGCTCATTTTGGTGGTGGTGATAAGGAGATAGCTAGGAGGTGCATCAGTTGACTAGATTGGGGGTTAGGTTGGAAGAGGTTGGTAATGGTGTTGTTGTTGTTGATGGGTCTAAGTCTTCCTTGGTTAATGAGGTGATAGCAAAACAAGATCTTGACTCCTCCTTGCTTGAATTGAAGGCCTTGGTGAAAGAGGAAAAATTAGAAGTATTCTTCTAAGGGGAAGATGGTGCCCTTAGCTACCAATGTAGGTTGTGTGTGCCTTGTGTTGATGGTTTAAGAGAGAAAATTCTTGATGAGGCCCATATTCTTCTTACTCTATCCACCCCGATTCCACCAAAATGTATAGAGACTTAAGAGACGTGTATTAGTGGGGAGGCATGAAGAGGGACATTGCCAAACTTGTTTGAACATCAAAGGCCAAATGGCCTAACCCAAGACATAGAGATTCCTACTTGGAAGTGGGAGGTAATTAATATGGATTTTGTAGTTGCGTTGCCCAAGACAAGAAAAGGTTTTGATTCCATTTGGGTAGTGGTTGATAGGATGATAAAATGGGCCCACTTTCTATCGATTAAGACCACATATTGGGCTAAAGATTATGCAAGGTTGTACATTCATGACTTGGTGAGGTTACATGGGGTTCCTTTGTCCATCATATCGGATCGTGGTGCTCAATTTACTTCATATTTTTGGAGGTTGTTTCAAGGGGTCTTGGTACAAGAGTTAACCTTAGTATGACCTTTCACCCTTAAATAGATGGCCAAGCCAAAAGAACCATTCAAACACTTGAGAATATTCTTAGGGCTTGTGCTTGGAGAGTAAGGGTAGTTTGGATGATCATCTTCCATTGATTGAATTTGCCTACAACAATAGCTATCATTCTAGCATCGGTATGGCTCTTTTTGAGTCTCTTTATAAGAGACGTTGTAGATCATCGGTTGGTTGGTTTGAGGTTGGTGAGGTAGTTTTGTTGGGACCAGATTTGGTTATGGATGCTCTTGAGAAGGTTAGAATGATTAGAGAAAGGTTGAAGATGGACCAAAGTGGCCCAAAGTCCTATGCCAATTTGAGGAGAAGGGATTTTGGATTTCAAATTGGTGATTGCATTTATTTGAAGGTATCACCCACGAAGGATGTGATTCGTTTTAGAAAGAAGAGCAAGTTGAGCCCAATATATGTCAGTCTTTACAGGGTGATGAAGAGAATTGGCAAGGTAGCCTACGAATTAGAACTGCCTAGTGAAATGAATTTGAATCATTCGGTCTTTCATGTATCCATGTTGAGAAAATGTATGGGAGATCCTAATGCCATTGTGCCTATTGATGTTGTGGGTGTTGTTGAAGATAATTTGACATATGAAGAGGTTCCAGTTCAGATCTTGTATAGACAAGTGAAGAGGTTGAGAAACAAATAAGTAGCTTCTGTTAAGATCCTTTGGAGGAATCAACAAGTTGAGAGTGCAATCGGGGAGGCTGAAGCGAATATGCAAAAGTGATATCCTTAACTTTTATACTATACTCAAGCCTAAGGTATTGATCAAAGTCCTTTATATAATCGCAGGTTTTAAGCTCAGCCCTAGGTCATTGCATACATTCATGTTTAAATTAAAAAGTTCATGATGATTTTACACTTATGATGAGATTTTGAAATAATGTTTATTGTTGCATCTCTATGTAGGCTTATATTGTCATATTTATGTCTCTTATCTGCATTTCTTTGACATTCTGGGATGAATATTCCCAAGGGAAAGATATTGAAACAACCCTAAAAAGTGCTCGAAAATGTGCTTTGAAAGTGCCTGAAATCATAATTTTCATATATCTCAAAATCCATGCGCGATATCGAGACTGTGACTTCATATTTTTGTTCAGGGGGTCAAACTTAGGGGGAAAAGGGTCTAACCCTGATTTAAGAGAAAAAGATTAGCAATTATGATTTTCCACGTGGCAAATTCTAGTTAGCTTTCCGCGCCCACGGTGCGAATCGCCACCGGTGGGACGGGCCAAGGGCGCACATACGAACAAAATAATTTTCATGTCCTGTCTATGACGTGGACAGGCACATTTTTCTGTCTAGTTATTTTCTTATGGTCCAAGACTTTTAAGTCTTGGTCCTAAGTGTTCCCAAACGTAAAGATACGTATACTTAGACATTTTTCACCCTCCTATCATTTGAAACATTCCCCAATACTCACCAAAACACTTATCCAAATATTTTACTCCTTAATTTAAGTCTCAAACCCTCATCTGGATTTCAAGGTTCTTCTTTAATCTTCAAGTCTCCATCTCCAATATTCACTAAGTTCATCTCTAACCTAAGGTATGTGGGTTTCTTTCATGGGTTCCTTTCATCCGTGATACCTAAGCCTACTTTTTCTCAAATTGCATGATTTAAAGTTGATTTACAAAAGTGTCTTGCATATTATGAAATTCACTACACACTATGTTAAAGCTTCATGAAATTATCACTGTTCTGCCATATTTTGGGCTATGAATCTAAGACCTAATGTTAGATTTGATGAAGGATTTTGATGCATATTGTTTGAGGGTGTTACTAAGTATCTTTTTAAAGGTTTTAAAATGAATTCTCTAGCATGATTTTACTCTTGAATTGCATGATTTTACACGAGCACTACACACCCTCTAGGTGTTTGATAAAATGTCTGGCTAGGGTTACTTGAGGAATTGAAGGTCTTATGTATGTCTTATGAATTGAATGATGTTATGATGATTATATTGCTGATAAAATGATAATGAAAAGGAATGAATGTATATGGTTATGATGAGGAAATAAATGTATATTTGTGATGATGAAAGAAGTGTATATGTATATAAATCTATCTCTATAGTGTTGGGGATGACCAAGCCTAGCTCGGGGGGTTTAGGCCTGGGTAATCCATTAAGAGGTTGGACCTCAATCACCTAGCTTGGGGGGTGGTAGGCCCGAGTAACCTTGTTGGGGGTTGGTACTCATCAACCTTGTTGGGGGTTTGTACTCCATCAACCTTGTTGAGGGGGTTTGTACTTCATCAACCTTGTTGGGTGTTTGTACTTGTCAACTTGATGGGGGTTTGTACTCCATCAACCACATAAAGGGGTTCATACCTCATGCGTCTCATGAAGGGGGTGGTAGGACTTAGATTGCACTAAAAATGATCACTCCCTACACAGGTGTTATGTTCTTTATAAGCATGATATATTTCAAGCATTATTCATACATGTCATATTGCTATAAGTTTGTTCATTTACTATGTTATTCATTTTGTCTATGGTGCTTATGTATTGTTGCATTGCATCCTATATACTTACTACATTCAAACGTACTAATGCATACTCTATACCTACATGATGTCACCATGTAGGAACCGTAACCCCACTTAAGCATCCTCCTCCACGTGGCTAGTATGACTTTTCTCAAGCTTGTTGGTGAGTCATCCACTCTGAGGACATTGATTATGCTATCTTGCTATGTATTAAGATTATCTCTCTTTTGATTATGTTTTGACTATAAAGGTGAGCCCTGTGCTTTGTCTTGGCCCCCGCTCTTATCTTTATATAGTAGAGGTGTTTTTTTGCATATTGTGTATCTATGCTATGAGCCTTGACTCTATTGACTCTTGTTGTTTGTATATGGAAGTCTTCCTTTAGACCCTTTCCCCTCGTTTCTAATATTTTATTTATACTTTATTGCTTCCGCGACTAAGGATGTGTAATGATATGTTAAAAGGCTTTCTTGGGGTTCCTTCGGGTTCCCTTTGCACTGTGTCACGTCTAGGCCCTAGGCTTGGGTTGTGATATTCCACCAACCAATTGAGGTGTTGGTGCCTCATTCACTGTGGGTGGTAGGGTGAGATGATCTACCAACCAAGGTGTTGATACCTCAATAGACTATGAATTTATGTTTTATGTAAGCATGATTTATTTCAAGCATCTTCCATGCATGCCATATTAGTACATGCTTATTCATTATCTATGTTATACATTTCAATTATGTTGCTTATCTCTTGTTGCATTGCATCTTATATACTTAGTACATTCAAATGGACTAATGCATACTCTATGCCTACATAATGTTACCATGTAGGAATCGGAGCTCCACTTGAGCATCTTTCTCCACGTGGCTAGTATGATTTCTCTCAAGCTTATTGGTAAGTCCTTCATTCTGGGGATAGTGCCTATGATCTCGTACTATGTACTAAAACTATTTTTCTTTTATATGTGTATTGACTATGAGGGTGAGCCTGGTTGCTTGTCTTGGCCCCTGTTCTTATCTAAGTTTTAGAGGCATTGTTGGACATGTTATGTATAGAGCCTTGGCTCTCTTGTTTTGATTTTTATGTTATGAAAGTTTTCCTTTATCCCCTTTGCCCTTATTTCTAACCTAAGTATGTTGTTTAATTACTTTTGCAACTAATTATGTATAGTGATATGTTAAGAGGCTTGTTTGTAGTCCCCTCGGGTTCCCCATTTGCCGTGTCACATCAAGGCCCTAGGCTTGAGTCCTGACACTGGTGTTGTTTTTGAAGAAGAAGGATGGTATTCTTAGAATGTTTATTGATTACTGGCAACTTAATAGGTCACGATAAAGAATAAGTACCTCTACCAAGAATTGATGATATTTTTGACCAACTTCAAGGGGCTACTCACTTCTCTAAGATTGATCTTCGGTCCAGGTATCACCAAGTAAAAGTGAGGGAGTGTGACATTCCCAAGACGACCTTTTAGACTAGGTATAAGCACTATAAGTTTCTGGTTATGTATTTTGGGTTGACCAGTGCACTGACTATCTTCATGGATCTTATGAATAGGGCCTTGAAACCCTACCTTGATTTGTTTATGGTGGTACTTATTGATTATATCTTGAAATATTCCCATAGTGAGGAGGAGCATGTGGATCACTTGAGTGTAGTGTTGCAAATCTTGAGGAAGGAGAAGTTGTATGCCAAATATGAAAATGTGAGTTTCCATTGAAAAAGGTTGCCTTTCTAGGTCATGTTGTGTTGGGTGATGGTATTAAGGTGGATCCTAAAAAGAGTAGGTGATTAGAAATCGGCCTAGACCTTTGACTCTATAAAAATTAGAAGTTTCTTGGGTTTAGTGGGTTATTATCAGAGGTTTGTGAATAGGTTATCTTCCATTGCTTCTCTAATAAATAAAAGAAGGCAAAATTTGTTTGAAAGATAAGCTTGCCTCGGCTCCTATCTTGTCTCCACCAAAAGGATCGGAAGGGTTTGTTGTGTATTGTTATGCCTCAAGTATTGGATTGGGTTATATTTAATGCAAATTGGTAAGGTGATAGTATATACCTCTAGATAACTTAAGGTGCATGAAAAGAATTATCCTACCCATGATCTTGAATTAGCTGCCATGGTATTTGCTTTGAAAATTTTACATGATTATTTATATGGGGCCCATGTTGATGTGTTTACCAATCATAAGAGTCTCCAATATGTATTCACCTAAAAAGATCTCAAATTGATACAAAGAAGGTTTTTAGAGCTCCTCAAGGTTGATGATGTGAGTATGCATTATTACCGTAATAAGGCTAATATCATGGTAGACACTTTAAGTAGGGTGTCTATGAATAGCCTAGCTCATGTTGATTATGGTGGCAAGGAGGTTGCTAGAGAGGTTCTTTGGTTGGCTAGATTAGGGGTTAGGTTGAAAGAGGTTGATAATGATGGCGTTGTGGTTGTTGATGGTTCTAAATCTTCCTTGATTGAGGAGGTAAAGCAAAGCAAGATCTTGACCATGCCTTATTAGAGTTGAAGGCCTTGGTGAGAGATGGTAAGGTGGAGGTTTTCTCCTAAGTAAGAGATGGTGCCCTTAGATACCAAGGTAGGTTGTATCTGCCTAGCATTGATGACTTGAGAGAGAAGTCTTTAGATGAAGCTCATAATTCTTCCTATTCTATTCACCTCGATTCTAAAAAGATTTATAGAGATTTGAGGGAAGTGTATTAGTGGGATGGTATGAAGAGTGATATTGCTAAGTTTGTATTCAGTTGTCATAATTTCCAATAAGTTAAAGTCGAGCATCAAAGACCTGGTGGCCTAGTCCAAGATATAGAGATTCCTACTTGGAAGTGGGAGGAAATTAACATGGATTTTTTGGTTGGGTCACCTAAGACTAGAAAACATTTGATTCTATTTGGGTTGTGGTTGATAGAATGACAAAGTTGGCTCATTTCCTACCGGTTAAGACTACTTATAGTGCCAAAGATTATGCCAAATTATACATTTATAAGTTGGTTAGATTGCATCGGGTTCCTTTGTCTATCATATCGGATTGTGGTGCTCAATTCACTTCTCACTTTTGGAGGTCCTTCCAAAGAGGTCTTGGTACCAAGTAAAGCTTAGTACGACCTTTCACCCTTAAAATGGATGGCCAAGCCGAAAGAACTATCCAAACTCTCGAGGATATGCTTAGAGCTTGTGTTTTGGAGTTTAAGGATAGTTGGGATGAACATCTTCCACTCATTGAGTTTTCTTACAACAATAGCTATCATTCAAATATTGGTATGGCTTTTTTTGAGGCTCTCTGTGGTAGGCATTTTAGGTCCCTAGTTGGATGGTTTGAGGTTGGGGAGATGGCTTTGTTAGGCCCGAATTTAGTTATAGAGGCAATGGAGAAGGTGATGATGATAAGGGAAAGATTGAAAATAGCCCAAAGTAGACAAAAGTCCTATGCAGATGTGAGGAGAAGGGATCTTGAATTTAAGGTTGGTGATTGGGTCTATTTGAAGGTCTCACCCATGACAGGTGTTATTTGTTTTGGTAAAAAATGTAAATTGAGTCCAAGATTTGTGGGTCCTTATAGAGTGTTGAGGAGGATTGGTAAGGTGGCCTTTGAGTTGGAGTTGCCTAATGATATGAATATGATTCATTTTTGTCTTCCATGTGTCTATATTTAGTATGTGTATGGGTGACTCAAGTGCTATTGTACCTGAAATGACCCTAAAATGTGCCCAAAAATATTTGTTGAACGTGCCCAGAATCATAAATTTCATATATCTCAAAATTCGTGTGTGATATCGAAAATCCAACTTCATATTCTTGATCAGGGTGGAAAATTGAGTGAAAAATGGGTCTAACCCTGATTTTAGAGCAAACGAATCACAATTTCAAAATCCATAATTTTGCTTATCTAGTGTCTTTCCACGATGGTACTGCGACGCGCCTCGATTGTGGATCAGTGTAAATATTGCCTCCGCGATTGGTTCGCATTATAGACTAGACACGGATCTATACATTTTGTTGCCAGTGATATTTTTCTTGGTCCAAGGCTTTTGGGTCTGGGTGCAAGTCCTCCCATGCGTGAAAATACCTACACTTAGCCATACTTCACTTTCATATCATACAAGACAATCCCCAATACTCTTCCAAACACTTACACAAATATTTCACCCCAAATTTTCAAGTCCCAAAACTCATCCGTATCTTAAGAATTTCACTTAAGCTTCAAGTCTCCATTTCCAATCTTCATCAAGAATTCTCGAAAGTCAAGGTATGTAGGTTTCAACCATTGGGTCCTTTCACCCATGGTGCCTAAGCTTCCTATTTAACTAAATTACATGTTTCTAGGTTGATTTTTACTTATGGTCTTCT
Source organism: Solanum sejunctum (assembly GCA_025642045.1). NCBI lineage: Eukaryota > Viridiplantae > Streptophyta > Magnoliopsida > Solanales > Solanaceae > Solanum > Solanum sejunctum. The sequence goes on from JAOTQJ010000102.1 coordinate 6,975,863, forward strand.
ATTATGAATTTGACTATGAACTACGTGGGGGTTTAGTAAAAGTGTGACTGTTTTAGTATGTTTTAAGCTATGAGTCTTTGATGTATCTTGAGATTTGATGAAGGATTTTGATGTATATTGTATAATATTGTTACTAAGTATTGGTGGGATGATTTATGTCAAGATTTCTTGCATGATTTAACTCTTTAATTGTATGGTTTTATACTAGTATTTCACACCCACCAAATGTCTGATAAAATGTCCGGTTTAGGATTTTTGAGCTATTGATGATCTATTGCATGACCTATGACTTGTATGACTTTATGATGATGAAATGATGATACAAGTGTATTGATATCATGAAAAGTATCTATAGTGTTAGAAGTTGATCAATTGCCTCGTTCAGGAGGTGGTAGGCCCGAACTACTATGTTGGGGATATGTACCTCAATTGCCTAGGTAGTAGTCCTGTGCAACCATGTTGGGGCTTTGTACCTCAAGTGCCTCTCTCGGGAGTTTATAGGCCTATGCAACCATGTTGGGGGGTTTGTACCTCAATTGTCTTGCTCGGGAGGTAGTAGGTCCATGCAACCATGTTAAGGGGTTTGTACCTCAATCACCTCGCCAAGGAAGTTGTAGGCCTTGGTCACTAATATTGGTCTCTTCCTAAACATGTATATGTTTTTTGTAAGCATGTTTTGCTAGAAACATTGATCATGCATGCCATATTGCTACATGCTCACTTGTTGGCTAAATATGCATTTAGATTATTTTTCCTATCTCTTGTTGCATTGTATCTTACATAGTCAGTACATTCAAATGTACTAACGCGTAATCTATGCCTACATGATGTGACGATGTAGGAATCGGATCCCCACTTGATCCTCCTCCTCCTCCACGTGGCTAGTATGATTTCTCTACAAACCAAGTGGTGAGTCCTCAAATTCGGGGACAATGTGTGTGATCTTATTCTTTGTATAAAGACTCTCTTTCCTTTTAATTATATGCTTGACTAAAAGGGTGAGCCTGGTAGCTTAGCTTGGCCCCCGTTAAGTTCTACGTTTAGAGGTGTTGTTGGACAAGTTATGTAATGTTGTTATGAGTCTTGACTCTCTTTGACTCTATGATGTTTTATGATATGAAAGATGTCCCATAGCCCCGTTTATCCCTATTTACTATCTCTTATGGTATTTTATTGCTTTCGTGACCAAGGATGTATAATGATATGATAAGAAGCTTGCTTGGGGTCCCTTCGAGTTCTCTATGCGGCATGTCATGTTTAGGCTCTAGGATTGGGTTGTGACAAACTTGGTATCAGAGCACTAGGGTGTTAATGGTCCTCGGTTCCAACACATCGCGTTGATTAGAGTCTTATTCATGGATGTGTTGTGCACCACAACTATGAGTAAGAGACTATGAGGCATTCTAGGAAATGTTTCCTTTGTTCTTACTCTATGTTATGCTATAGAAGTTGAGGTAAGGTTTTTCCCCTAACAATTGTTCTTTGCTATGCTAGATCATGCCTAACACAAGAGAAAGAAGAGCCCGCACACCCGAGAAACAACCGGCTTATGGTGAGCTCTTGGATACTATCACTTTACTAGCTCAAGTTGTGGCTAATCAAGACAACCAAAGGGCCCAACCCCTCCATGCTCCTACTCTGGCATTGATGTTCTATCAAAATAAGACATATTTGAGGCCTAAAACAAGGGATTTTGTGAGTTCTGAATGCAAGACTTTTATGGTTTTTATGTTTTTTTTGTGTTGTTCTTGCAGAAAAGTTGGGTTGGTATAATTTTGGAAAAAAATTGCATATTTTGCTGAAGCAAAGGACATACGAGCTCATCTACGAGTTGTAGCCTATGCTATGAGTCGTAGGGTATGGTCGTAGCAAGAAACAGAGACCAAAAACTCAAAATTCTACTAAGTGGAGATCACCACTACGAGGCTATCCTACTAGTCGTAAGTTTCACTATGACTCATACAGGTGGACTCATAGTAGGAATCAAAGTGCCAAAAATTTTGGACCAAAAATTGAAGGCCTAGATTATGAGAGGAGCATACGAGTCGTAGCCCAAGTAAGGACTCATACCAATGGGTCATACCAGTTAAGTCTAAAATGTTAAGAACATGATGCGAGACCCTAGCTACAACTCGTAGGTCACCTTACGAGCCATACTTACGAGGCATACGAACTGTCAACTATCTTTTTTGTGCAATTTTTTGGGTTATTTTGTAAACATTATAAATAGTTTAAGTTAGGGCTTTATTAGAGGAGATACGAAATAGAGAAGAAGAGACCATCTTTGAATATTTTCTCAAGAAGAGACCATTATAAACATTTTGTGCTAGCTTAGTCTATCTTTTTCTCTTGGAATACCCTATTTTGGGGATTGCAAATCTTGCTTTGTGCTTATTATCAGTCTATCAAGCTTGTAGTTTGCAACTTGTGGTATCTTCAATATTCATTGCCTTGGTAAAATTCTCAATCATGTCCTTCATTTGCATTTTTGTTGATTTTGCCTTAGCTATGAGTAGCTAAGCACCCACAACTTAGGGTTGTGGGAACTATAGGTGTTTGACTTGAGATGCCTAGGTTTATTGCATTTCTATGATTATGGTTTTGCATGAATTATCTATTTTCCTTCATTATGATTGTTGTTTGGTAGTGGCCAACACTAATCACCACCTACTATCACGATCTCGACCAAAGTAGTGACAGATAGGAAAAGAGATGTAGATGCTAAAATTTGAATGATGTGTTCTCATCTAATTGAGAAAACTTGACCAACGGGAGGTTGATTGAGACAATAGGTAATGCTTAGTTGGAATGCAATTGTAGCCGACCAAGTACCATGGTGATTTTCGACCTTCACCTTGACAAAAGGGCTACACGAACCTACATTATTGTCCTGCATGCAAATCTCCAATTGTAGTTATGTTGCCTAGGGTAATAGAGTCAAAGAATCATGGGGAACACAATTCCCAAGTTGTCCTTAAAATTAAGTGTTTTTCCGCATCTTAGTATAATGTTTATTTTATTTTGTTCTTAAATCACAACCCCCCAATCTAGACATTTTAGTTATTGATACTCGATATGATTAATAGTGAGCTCTTATAGTCAATCCCTGTATTCCTTATGGATTAAACCCTAATCTTCGGTTAGGTTAATTGCTGACAGTGATCGCTTTCTTATTGGAGTGTGCACATCATTAGAAATTACGACACTGTTACCGAAGAATACAACTAGGTTTTGCCTTGATTTCATTATTAGTTAGTTCTAGTGTTAATTTCTAGAGTCTCATGTATTTTATTTTTGTTTTTGTTTTTGTAGCTTGATTTTACTTGCAGGGTTTACTAGGTTGTATGCCCAACACAAGGAGCCAAGGCAATCCCTTAGCTCCGATTAATTTGGAGATCCATTGACTCTTTAGAAGAATGGCTCAAATGAATGAAAATGTTGTTGTTGAGGAGAATATAAATATGAATGATGATGATATGGGAAGAGAGGAGAATCCACCACTGAGAGATTACAGGCCACATCTTAGGGACTTCAATGAAATTGCTTATGGATAGAACTAATATCGCTTGAACCCTATGGCCATGGATGTTACTCGTGTTATATTATTGCCTCTATTATTGGTAAATGCTAAGTTCTCTGTGCCAAGTGGGTTGCTCTAGATGATCCAAAACTATATTTATTCACAGGGTTACCTTCAGAGGATCCCCACTGTCATCTCGAGAATGTGGTGTTTGTTTGCAAGAGTGTCATGGGGACTCAAAAACTTTCTCTTGATACCATTGGTTTAAGAGTGTTTCCATTGTCATTGACTGGCAATGCAACTGTGCGGTTGTCTGAGCTTCCTCCGGGTACTATTACAAGTTGGGTAAAGCTTCAGAGAGTGTTCCTTGAAAGATATTTCCCAAGCTCTAAGAAGTTGAACCTCAAGGATCAAATAAACAACTTTGAGCAATTGCCGGGTGACTCTATTAGCACAACATGGGAGAGATTTACCAAATACTTGAGGATGTTCCCCGATTACAAGACTGTTAATGATGCCTTATTTGAAATTTTTTATCATGCACTTGATGAGAATAGTCAAGCTTGTGCCAACATAATCATAGGAGGCATGTTCCTGGACCAAACTTTTGCATTGATAGCTTCAAGGATGGAGCAAGTGGTTAAAACTAATAGAGCATGGGGTCAATCAGAGCGAGGTGCGATGAAAACTTCTTGTGCGATAAACACCAACAATGAGCAAGCAAAGGTAAATGAAGAGATCATGGAGAACCTTACTCAACTTCACACAAGTATGACTTAGTCTTGAAGAAAAACCAATGAAGTGACAAAGCGGTCACTCACTGACCTCCGAAGGCTCCTATCTATGAAGATCCATTCTTTAATGAATATGCATGTTTTGCAAGAAACAAAGCGGTAGGTTCCCGAAATAACCCTCAAGGGTCCAATTTAGACTATTGGAGGTAAGGTTCTAGGAATCAAGGTTAGAACTTCAATAGTCATGGGGCATATTAAGACAACCGGGGTGGATACTATGAAAGAGAAGGAGTGCCAGATGCCAAATGGGGAAGAATAGATGGCTACAGGAATGGTCCTTATGTGTCACCTCACAATCATGATGCCGGGTCAAGTAACTCTAGGATCAAAGAGACGTTCGACAAGTTGTTGAAGAGAGCTGACACCACGATGAGACTTTGAAAGGAATGAAAGCGGATATTTCAAGTATTAACCGAAAAATAGGGTCTCATTCAGGTGGTGATTAACCAACTAGAACAATAGTTTAGGCAAGTTTCTTCGAAGTTGAACCAACTTTAAATGGGTACCTTACCAAGCAATATAGTTCAAAACCTTAAAAATGAAAGGCATTGCATGGCAGTGATGAATCAGATGGCAAAAGCACTATTGATCCCCCTATGCTGGTGATTATTGATAAAGTTGATGAGAAAGGTCTTAGTGGTGAAGTTGTAGTTGAGGGAGAAGGTTAGGAGACTGTTGGGATGCAACGAGAAGAGGTAAGGGAGCACGAAAATGAAAGCCAATTCCAAAACCCCTCCTCCTTTTCCTCAAAGACTTAAGAAAAATGAAGAGGAGGGCAAGTTCGAACACTTCTTCTCAATGTTGAAGCAACTATCCATCAATATTCCCCTTCTAGAAGCTTTAGAGAATATGCCTGGGTATGCTAAGTATATGAAAGATTTGGTGACAAAGAAATGCACTTTGAGTCAAAAGTTCTCACAGGAACTCCAACTGCAGTGCAAAGATGACTAAATGCCTTATTCAAAAGCGAGAGGACCCTGGTGCATTCACCATCCCTTGCATTATCAGTGATGCTGAATTCTCAAGAGCTTTGTGTGACTTAGGAGCAAGCATCAACCTAATGCCTCTTGCCGTATTCAAGAAGTTTAGTCTTGGCAACCCTACCCCAACGAGAATGCGGTTGCTTATGGTGGATTGAACTATTAAAAATACAGAAGGAATACTTTTGGATGTGCTTGTTAAAGTTGATAAATTCATCTTTTCCATAGACATCATGATCCTTGATTGCGAGATTGATTTTGAGGTGCCAATCATTTTGGGAAGACCATTCCTGGGCACTTTGAGAGCCCTAGTGGATATGGATTCAGGTCAACTTAGATTCAGGGTAAATGATGCAGAGGTGGTGTTTGATATTTACCAATCCATGGAACACCTAGACAAGTTCAAAAGTGAGGTGTAGACCCTTGATGATAGTTGATAAAGGATAATGACAAAGTCGAGCCACAACATTAAACAAGTCACTTCTTGGAAGGCAATCCAAGTATTTTTTATAATTGTTTGTTTGTTTTAAGTGTGTTTGGTTATAGAGATTTTAGGTAGTATGGTGTTTGTTTGTTTCAAGTTGGAAAACATTGATGCAGTTGTAATATTTTGAAGATTGTTGTGTTTTTGAGACTTGGTTTGCAGGTGAAAATTGAAAAAGTGAAGAAGTAAGAAAAGTGCACTTGGAGTAGCTTTTACGAGCAGGCCTATGAGTCATAGTCATCACTATGACTCATATTCATGACTCATCGAGGAAAATAGTGAGTATTTATAGTTAGGACACATACTACGAGCCTACTTTACGATTCATAGGGTCCCCTATGAGTGGTAATTAAGGTTTGTGGTGCCCAGGTATAATTCCTAAAATTTTTGCAAGTGTTGGGTCTGATACGAGATCAGACCTACGAGTCATAGGATACCGTACGACTCATAGTCAGGGTCTTATAGCCCCGATATACAATTTTAAAAAGTTGACCTGGTTTCATTTAAAAGGGGTCAAAATAAAATTTGACCCCCAAAATTCATTTCCCAAACCCTAAAACAACGGAAAATCCTAATCTTTCTTCCGCAATCACATTTTCAATCAAAATCTCAGCCACACATGTCATTTTCTGACAAGGATTTTGGTGAAGACACTATTTCCTAGGGTTTCGGAGCTATTTTTAATTTTCTTTGCTTTGGTTAGATTCTTCTACAAATTGGTAAGCTTTGTGGTTAAATTTAACACTCTATTGTGGTGAGCTTATTCTTTAGCTGATTGTATGCTTAGTTTAACAATGAATATCACACCCATGTGATGATGTTTTAAGCTAGGCACAAAACCTAGGGTTGTATGCTGTGAAGGATTTAACTATGATTCAAACCTTGTTCAAAATCCTTTCATAGGTGGTTGTGATTGTATAAATAATTGATCCCTTGAGTGTAGTACTTATTTGTTACCTAAACATTGAGCAAATTATTTTTGGAATAGGAATTTGGATAGTGTAGGTGTGTTTTATATGCCATAGATTCTTAAACTTGATTGAAATCACCTGAATGGCACCTGCATTTCAATGCCATAATTTGTTGATAAAAAGTGCTAGTTTGGATAGGAAGTGCTCTTGGTTTTGCTTGATGTGATTTGGAATTACCTTTGATTATGAGGGATAGTGGTTGTTCTAACTGTCTGGTTTCATAGTGGGACCATTTATGTGTCGAATCTATTATATTGCTCTTCTAAGTGCCTAATCTTGAGTTGTGTTTGTTTTTCTTGTGCTTATTGTGGAAAAGTGATAGGCACCGCTGGTGCCTTCCATTTTTAGTTACGAGGCACTCTTATGACATGTAGGTTCCCCTATGAGTTGTAGTAGTCCCTCATAGCAAGCACCAGTCACTTGTGATTCCTTCATGTTTGTCATATGAGACCCATATATGACTCGTAGTACCTATTGCAACTCATAGTAAGGGTCCTGTAATCCTGACTAAGTATTTAAAAATGTCTCTAGAAATAGGTACGAGGCCAGACTATAACTCGTAGACTCCACTACGAGTCATAACTGCTCCTTGTGTCTGAGTTCAGACTTCACTTTTATAAGAAATTTTGTTACTTTGAGGTTAGTGTATGACTCATAGTACATCCTACGAGCTATAATTGTACTCATATCTATAGACCTGCAATTGCATCAAAGGTTTTTTGTCTTCTGTTTTGGTTTGTTTCTATGTTTAAGTGGTTGTGTTTATTGTTCTTTGTTTTGTGATTAGTTATTGGTTAAACATTTTGAAGCTCATATGTTGTTATTTGGTTGTTTTATAGATACAATACCTCCAAAAGATAAATGCGCAGTCCATATATTTCAATGGAGGTTGATTGATGAATCTTCGAAGGTCGAGAGATCTGAAGGGTCTCTAAAAGTCCGTAGGGTCAAAATAGACCCTGAATCTAATACACCTCAGACACAGTCACATATAGCTTAGACTCCCATGGAATTTGGCAGTTTCTCCCAGTTTGAAGAGGAGCAACAACAGGGTAATGGGGCCGAGTCTGATAGCAGCCTACCACTTATGACCCCCACACACTCAGGGTCAGAGTTGGAGTCTGACAGCTCCTCCCAGATCCAGTAGAAAGAAGTCTAGTCACAACCCCCAGCCAACCGCAAATAGTATGTCCTAGTGATAAAGGAGATACATGACCAGGGGTTAGAGCCTAAGGGACATGACAAACCGGTGTAGCAATTTCATGAAGTGTCTAGACTGAATGACTCAGGGTTGGATAAGGTGCCAAGATTGGATGAAGAGTTATATAGACACAGGCTACAATGGACTACATAGTAGTTGAGCAAGTATGCCCCTTATGTAGTCCATGAGTTTTGTGCGACATATCTTGCTACACTTCACCGAGGGTTATCGAAGAACAAGAGGCTGATCGAGCAGCCAAAGTTAGGGGTGGTGCTAGTCCGAGGTAGGAGAGTTCCTATTTCAGAGAAGACTTTTCGACAGATCTAGTTTCAGCCCATTTACAGGTTGCCTCAGTCTATCATAGTTTATGATGGGCGCATTAATAAGATGAGGAGAGCGGCGACTGAGAAGGACATCAGGGCCATGACAGAGCTTCTACAGTGGATTGCTAGTCACACTTACAAGGAGGATTTTGAGTCGACGTAGGTCACAAACCATGTAGATCCTATAGTAAAGGCCCACCTCTCTTTCTGGGCCAAGTTTTGGTGGTCCACTATCTATTGGCATATCAGGCCCACTTTCACAGATAATGTGATCGCCTTGGAGCGGGTTGTGTTATTAGCCAACATTCTAGTTGGTTATAAGATAGATTGGGCCTAAATTATCTCTGAGAAGATCCATAAAGCTGCTGTCTAGACAAACACCTCATTACCATTGCTTATTCTGATCCACCGATTATGTAGTACATCAGGTGCTCCTATAGATCCCTACAAGGACCAACATATCGAGGCCACACACACTATAGATCCTAGCTGATAAAGGCTGATAAGAATCTAATGGCCCTACCTCGTACATCTCCTTTAGTTATTCTGGAGCCATTCCCAATAGAGCCTCTAACTCCAAGTGCACCTCCAACTGTCACCTACACTACTTCAGCTACAGCAGAACCCTCGCCAGCTATTGAGATTGAGTCCATACCATCTTTCAATACTCCAGGACCAACAATAGCTACATTACAGGTTGATTCTATTATCTTTGTTGTTGCTTTTCAAGAGCTATTATGCAGGTTGACTACGGCAGAGTCCAGGTTGCAGGTGTTAGTGACACAGGTCACGCCTTGGGCCAGCCAGACCGTGAGGGGCTTAAAGGAGAGGATGAAGGCATTCACCCACACATTGGTAGATGAGAGAGTCAGAGAGGTGGATGCCTGAGTAGATGCATTTGAGGTGAGAGTCCAACGGAGACTTGAGGGTGCGCAGCCTGTTGACACAGGCACAGTGACATAGGAGTTGGCCAAATTTAAGGATGACTTATTGCAGATGTTAGCAGTCTCAATTATAGTCCTAAAGGTAGCACCGGTGGGTGATGAGATATTTGACTGTCAAGGTGATCGCCCGTATGCTCATGGGAAGAGGCCCCTCGATATAGATGATCTAGTGATGAGCGAAAAGAGGCGTTAACCTGATGACCCAACAGCCCTGGTGGAGGAGTCGATACCAGAGGAGTTGGTGCATGAGTCAATCATATTGGTGGCCATCTGGAGAGACAAGGAGCAGCAACATTCACATGGAGATGCTAGTTCACGTACAACTATGATCCAGATTGCTAAGGAGGAGATGATGGCCTAGGACCGTGCTGACCAGCCAAAGACTAGTGCTTGATGCACTATGATGTTTAACTTCTTTTGACCTAAGTTCTTATTTTGTCATTATAGATAATTTGTTCTGTTATTAGATAATCTTCTTATTATGTTAATTTTTGGATGTGTTTAAATCTTTTTATGTTGGATGTTATTTTTACTTATATTGTGGATATTAGTTTTTGTTTTTTAATGTATGTATATATATATTTCTATGTTATCATGTTTGGTTTTCATTCTTGTCTTTACTTTGAGGACAAAGTATTCTATTTTTTTGGGGTATGGGAAGTTATTGATTAAGGTGAAGTCTGAGTAACCTCAAGTCCATAACTTCCCCTATTTTTGATCTCAAGGTTCTCTTGCCATGATTCCTTTTCCTTGTGGATGTTTAATTTTCTATTGAACCGGCATGTTTAGGTAGTGTAGGTAATGTGTAAATTCATAGTAGTGTTACCTGTTGGCATATACATAGTCCTTAAATACTTTTTAAATGATTTGAAAGAAAATTGTGTACCCTCAAATTTTTTGAGATTGTGATTATTAATGTACTCATGAATTTTGATGATTTGGTGATGTTTGTTCTGATAATGTAGAGGTAAGTTGAGGCTTCAAGCATTACATGTGAGTCTATACTTGATTGTGGGTCTAATGCCAGGTGCGTTGTGAGCTTATTGTGCTGCATTCATACATCTTGTAAATGGACTCAAAACTTGCCTTGTTACTCTAAAATTGGTTTGAGAATGTGGTTGATTTGGAAAGGGTCTTATGCCTTTGTTCTTTTAGTAAGCGCACTTTTAGCCTAAATGACCTACCAAATGAGCGAGTGAATCCCTTGTTCTAAATTTTGAGCCTCTCATGTACTTATTCTTTCTTGACACCTGGTTAGCTTAACCTTGTTTGATGAATACCTTGATATTGGCCCTGTTCTATATTTGAACATATGAACCTTAATTAAGGCCAAAAATCTAAGTTGAGGGTGGCTACAAAATGTGGCCCTTGTTTGGGGAATGGATATTGTTTACTTCACCTCAGGCTAAAAGCCTACGTCAATGGGGGCCCTTATTGTGGTAAAGTAATAACAATGAGGTGGTTAGTTAGGAAATAAAGAAATAAATGAAAAATAATGAGCCGAGTGAAAAAAAAAGAAAAGAAAAGTGCCTTGAGTTGAGAAAAAGTAGCAAGAATTGAGTTCATAAATAAGGCACAACTAAAAATAGAAAGAAAGCACTCGAAAAAACTTTTAAACAGGAGAATACGAGTAGATTTACTGAAAAGGGTTGGGTTATGAAAGTAAAAAGTGTTGGTAAACATGGTTCAAGGATAGCCTTTAGTCACTACTTACCCAAAATGTCATACTAAAGCTCTCTAAACCTATGTTACAAGCCCATAAGTCCTAAAGTGATCCAAATCCACTCTGTCACTAGGCCGGAAGATGAGTATAGAGGCAACCCTATGGTGTTAGTCACTTTGCATAGTAAGAGGCACATTTTTCTGTAAGGACATTTGCACTCCTTGATTAGCATATGACTACACCAGTGATTGTGGACGATTGATATTCCTTAGCTTATCATAGTTGGGTTGCCTGACTTATCATTATGTTTTTGTTATTCTTAGTAGCTTTACAATCTGGTTTTGAAAATGATAGTTGGGTCCCTGGATTAGAGGGAACAATCTATATTCCATTGGTATAGCTATTATGTATTTCTCATTGTCTGAGCAAATTGAGTCGTCGTTTGAGGTCAAATAATAATTCTAAGTTTAAGGTGTTAATATGCTGTCAAAATACAACACATTTGAGGCCTAAAAAAGGTATTTTGTGAGTTCTTAATGTGACTTTTTATGGTTTATATGTTTTTGTATTGTTCTTGCAGATAAGTTAGCTTGCCATGATTTTGGAGAAATCATGGACATACGAGCTCACATACGAGTTGTAGCCTAAGCTACGAGTCATAGAGTATGGTCATAGCAAGAAATAGAGACCAAAAACTCAAAAATCTAAGAAGTGGAGGTCACCCCTACCAAGCCATCCTACGAGTCATACATTTCACTACGACTCATATAAGTGGACTCGTAGCAGGAATTAGAGAGCCAAAAATGTTAGACCAAAAACTAAAGGCTTAGACTATGAGAGGAGCATACGAGTCATAGCCTAAGCAATGACTCATCCAGTGGATTGGACTAGTTGAGTCTAAGATGCCAAGAACCTGATATGAGACCCTGACTATGACACATTAGTCACTGTACGAGTCATATTATGAGGCATACCAGCTTCTAAGTGACTTTTTCTGTATTATTTTTAGGGTTATTTTGTAAACATTATAAATAGTTTAAGTTAGGTTTTCATTAGAGGAGATTCAAAATAGAGAAGAAGAGACCATCTTTGAATATTCTCTCAAGGAAACTCACAGTTTTTTAGCTTAGTTTATCTTTTTCTCTTGGCAAAACCCTATTTTGGGGATTGCAAATCTTGCTTTGTGCTTATTATCATTCTATCAATCTTGTGGTTTGCAACTTGTGATGTCTTCAATCTTCATTGCCTTGGGTAAAACTTTGAATCATTTCTTTCATTTGCATTTTTATTGATTTTGCCTTAGCCATGAGTAGTTAAGCACCCGCAATGTGGGATTGTGGGAACCATGGCTATTTGACTTGAGATAACCTAGTTTTATTACATTTATATGATTTTGGTTTTGCATGTGTTTTCTATTTCCCTTCATAATGATTATTGTTTGGTGGTGGCCAACACTAAACTCCACCTACTATCACGATATCGACCAAGGTAGCGATGAATAGAAAAAAGGAAGTAGATGATAGAATTTGATTAATGTGTTCTCATGTAATCAAGCAAACCTGGCCAAGGGGATGTTGATTGGGACAATAGGTAATGGCTTGGCACACCATGGTAGCTGACCAAGTGCCATGGTAAAATTTAACCTTTACCTTCACAAGAGGTTTGGAAGAACCTAAGTTATCATCCTGCATGAGAACCTCCAATTGTAGTTATGTTGCCTAGGGTAATCGAGTCAAAGAATCACGGTCCCAAGTTGTCCCTAAAATTGAGTGTTTTTTCGCATCTTAGTATAGTGTTTATTTTATTTTATTCTTGAATCACAACCCCCTCCATCTAGAGATTTTAGTTATTGATACTCAAAATGATTGATAGTGAACTCTTATAGTTAAACCCTGTATTCTCTGTGGATTCGACTCTAAACTTTGGTTAGGTTAATTATTGATAGTGATCGCTTTCTTATTGGAGCGTGAACATCATCAGACATCTTGGCTGAGAGACTTTATGAGGATGAACCCACTAGAGTTCAACAGGTCTAAAGTGGATGAGGACCCTTAAGAGTTTATTGATGAGGTATACAAGGTATTGCCAGTTATGGCTATGAGGTCGGAAGAGAAGTCGGAGTTGGCAGCATACCAACTCAAGGGGGTGGCCCAAATATGGTACACTCAATGGAAGAAGCAGAAGCAGAACAACAATATGGTTTTATGAGAGGAGTTTAAGGTGTCTTTCCTTAACCAATTCTTTCCTCTTGAGATTAGGGAAGGCAAATTGGTGGAGTTCATGAATTTGAAGCAAGGGTTTATGAGTGTGAGGGAGTATGCCCTCAAGTTCAACCAACTCTCAAAATATGCTCCACACTTGGTTGCTGACTCGAGGTCTAGAATGAATAAGTTTGTCATGGGTGTAAATGATTTGGTGAGTGAGGAATGTCGTACCGCCATGTTGATTAATGACATGGATTTTTCCCGCTTGATGACTTATGCTAAATAATTAGAGGGGGAGAAATTGAGGAAGAAAAGGGATCATGAGGCCAAGAGGGCCTATTTTGATAGTAAGCTCCAAAGTCACAAGAGTGGCTGGTTTTATCAATGTAAGGGTTTTCTCATGCTCCTAGTGGGAGATTTTCCAATGACTACCCAAGGACCCAAGAGCGTAGTGGTGTTACGCCTAGAGATATGTGTCTAAAATGTGGTAAGGGTCATATGGCCCATGCTTGAGGGCTGCTAATGCTTGCATAGTTGTGCAGAATTAGGCCACAAGATGGCAGATTGTCCTCGTAACCGGAACAAAGGTAAGGATGTTTGTCCGTAAGGCTGGGGTGCCAATGCGGTTCCTTAGGAAAGAGCAAGCCAACAAGGTGGTGCCCCAAGACATAATCAGTTTTATGCTTTACATGGGAGAAAAGGTGTTGATAAGGTGCCCGATGTCATCACTGGTGTTTTAAAAGTCTTTGATTTTGATGTATATGCATTGATAGACCCGGGTGCCACTCTTTCTTTTTTTACTCCTTTTATTGGCAAAATATTTCATGTTGAGGCCGAATTATTATGTGATTCTTACGATGTGTCTACTCATATTGGTGTATCTATTGTTGCTAGAAAGATCTATAGAAATTGTCCCATTTGCATCTTGCATAAAATATTGCCTTGTAATCTTATTAAGTTGGATATGGTTGATTTTGATATCATTCTTGGGATAGATTGGTTGCATGCAAACTATGCCACTATTGATTGTAGAACCCTTAAGGTCAAATTCCAATTCCCAAAGGAATCCTTCCTTGAGTGGGGGAGTCATGATGTGGTGGTCAAGGGTAGGTTCATTTATTGCTTTAAAGCCCATAAGTTGATCTCTAAGGGGTGTCTCTATCATCTTGTGAGGGTTAGGGATGTTGAATCCAAATCTTCCTAATAGAGTCAATTCCTATGGTTAATGAGTTCCTTGATGTCTTTTCAAATGACCTTCCTGGTGTTCCTCCCAAAATGGAAATAGATTTTGTTATAGACCTTTTTCCCCATACCTAACCCACTTCTATTCCCCTTTATCGTATGGCCCCACTGTAGTTAAGGGAGTTGAAGGAGCAATTGAGGGACTTTTTAGAGAAGGGTTTTCTTATGCCTAGACAATGACCTTGGGGTACACCGGTGCTATTTGTAAAGAAGAAGAATAGATCTCTTAGAATGTGTATTGACTAATGATAAATCAATAGAGTTACCATCAAGAATAAGTATCCTCTACCAAGGATTGATGATTTATTTGACCAACTTCAAAGGGCTAGTCACTTCTATAAGATTGATCTTTGGTCTAGGTATCATCAAGTGAAGGTGAGGGAGTATGACATTCCCAAGATGTCCTTCCGGACTAGGTATGGACATTATAAATTTGTGGTATGTCTTTTGAGTTGACTAATGCACTAGCTATTTTCATGGATCTTATGAATAGGGTCTTTAAACCCTACCTTGGTTTTTGTTCTTGTGGTTTTCATTGATGATATCTTGATCTACTCTCATAGTGAGGAGGAGCATGTGGATCATTTGAGGGTAGTGTTGCAAAAATTGAGGATAGAGAAGTTGTATGACAAATATGAGAAGTGTGAATTTTGGTTGAAGGAAATTGTATTTCTAGGTCATGTAGTGTCGGGGTATGGTATTAAGGTGGATCCTAAAAAGATGGATGTAATTAGAAATTGGCCTAGACCATTGACCCCATCGGATATTAGAAGTTTCTGGGGCTTAGCACGTTACTATCAGAGGTTTGTGAATGGGTTACTTGGGTTGTGTATTGATGCAAAATGGTAAGGTAATAGCCTATGCTTCTAGGCAACTCAAAGTGCATGAAAAGAATCATTCTACTCATGATCTTTAATTGGCCGTCGTTGGTTTTGCTTTGAAAATTTGGCCTCATTATTTGTATGGAGTGCATGGTTATTTATTTAGTGATCATAAGAGTCCCCAATATGTGTTCACTCAAAAAAATCTCAACTTGAGACAAAGAAGGTAGTTAGAACTTCTTAAGGATTATGATATGAGTTCGCATTATCATCCTGGTAAGGCTAATGTGGTGGCGGATGCTTTGAGTAGGGTGTCTATGGGTAGCCTAGCTCATATTGATGATAGGGCAAAAGAGGTGGCTAGAGAGGTCCATCAATTGGCTAGATTGGGGGTTAGGTTGGAAGAGGTGGATAATGGTAGCCTCATAGTTGTTGATGGTTCAAAGTCTTCCTTGGTTGATGAGGTAAAACCAAAGCAAGATCTTGATACCTCCTAGTTAGAATTGAAGGCCTTGGTGAGAGAGGGCAAGGTGGAGCTTTTCTCCCAAGGGGGAGATGGTGCTCTTAGGTATCAAGATAGGTTGTTTGTGTCTTCTGTTGATGACTTGTGAAACGATCCCAAAAAGTGTCCGAAAATGTGTCTCGAAAGTACCCAAAATCATAATTTCCATATATCTAAAAATCCATTCATTATATCGAAAATCCAACTTCATATTCTTGTTTAGGGGGTCAAATTGAGTGGGGAATAGGTCTAGCCCGAATTTTAGAGCAATCGTATCAAAATTTAAATCATAAAAAATTCTATTTAGGAGGGTCAACTTTGAAGGGCATATCTATTAGCACACAAAGAATTGAGTGGACCACGACCTACCAACTTAAAGCAACTTGAATTAGCTTTCCAGCGCACTTGGTTTCACCTCATTGTTAGTTCGGATGAAGGATTTATGCCCATTATGGTAGAACTCATTTGTGCAGAAAATGCAAATTCCACTAGGGGTTTTGCATCACTGCTGCGATGCGCCCTTGTTGTTTTTGGTGCTTGATTTAATATTTTCGATAAAGTCTTGGTCCCACACTTGAAAATACATATACTTATCCTTATTTCACCCTCATATCATCCTAAACATTTCCCAATACTCACTCAAATCCTTAGAATCATATTTCACCCTAAATTCAAGTCCTACACTCAAGACCAATCTTAAGGATTTCATCAAGGATCTCATTTAAGCTTCAAGTCTCCATTTTCAATCTTTTTCAAGCTCTCTCCAATGTCAAGGTATGTGGTGTTGAACCATTAAGTCCTTTGACCTATGGTGCCTAAGCCTCCTTTTTACTAATATTGCATTCTTGTATATTATGAAATTTACTGTGCAGTGATTTTAGTTCATGAAAGCATGGTTATTTTAGCATTTTTTGAGCTCTAAATCTTGGATCTAATGTTGGATTTGATGAGGGTTATTAATGTGAATGTCTTAGGGGTGTTGTAGGGTATTGATTAATGGTTTTACTATAGATTTTCTTGCATGATTTCATATCTAAATTGCATGGTCTTTCACCCCTATTACACCCCCTAAAGTGTTTGACAAAATGTCCTGTTATGTTTTCTTGAGGAATTGAAGTTTCAAAGCATCATATACGATATGACTGATTTTATGATGATGAAATAAGATTATGTACATGATATAGCATTAGACCATGCTCGATCTGGGGGGGTATAAGAACTCGGATAACCATGAGAGAGGTATGTACCTAGACACTAGGGTGTCCAGGTGTGAATGACATCAACCATGTGAGGGGTGTAGTAATATGCCACCAGGGAGTCCAGGTGTTAATGGTATCAACCATGTGAGGGGTGTAGTACCTTGCCACTATGGTATCCACATGTGAATGACATCAACCATACGAGGGATGTAGTACCTTGCCACCAGGGTGTTCGGGTATGAATGACATCAACCATGCGTAGGTGTAGGTCCTTTCCACCAGGGTGTCTAGGTGTGTTTGACATTAACCATGTGAGAGGTGTTGTACCTTTCCACTAGGGTGTCCAAGTGTGAATGGCATCTCCTAACCATAGTT
>JAOTQJ010000102.1:7006486-7028234 GCA_025642045.1 Solanum sejunctum
TAGGTTACACAAATAATGAAATGCATAGGAGGTAGAACAACACATGAACTTTATTTAGTAGAACGAACTCGTGTATCCTGGTATCCAAGTATGTATGCAAGTTTGCAAGTGATTATGTATGGGAGCATATAAACATGTGAAAGAGTGGAGACATGGTTGTTTGTTATGTCGAAGTAGATAAGAGCCTCTATGTACCAAGTAAGAACCTAAGTTTCATGCCAAGTAATACGAAATGGAGTAGCCTTACATACCTCATTGTATGACCTTAGTATTACCCGAGATAAACTTTCCTTCCTCCAAATATTTATCTACAACATAGTAGGTGATAAAACTATCATTAGCAGCTAATAGATACATCTTGGCAGCCCAATCTCATAAAAAAAACACATACGGATAGCAAGCGTATAATTGTAAACCCGAGCATATTTTTTCAACCTTTCCGCCTCTCATCGTATTTTCTAATACATATGCTCATATATATATATATCATATGCAACTTTTATTAGTGCTATAACAGTATTACAACAGCCCACAAAGCACAACACATAACAATTCTACACAATATATAAATAGGTGGCATAACGTTACATCCCCTCGCTACATTTCGACGTCGACAATCCTGAACTTGTTTCAACTTTATCCAAACTGTCATAAACACATATATACATAAAAAAGAATTAAAAACAGTCTTAGAATAGTACCAAAGCAGCCATGAAGGACGTGAGGCAATAGCCTTCCATCTATCAGCCCACAAGTTCGTACTAATAACACAATTGCAATATCCCATAAGAACTCACTTTTGTGGACTATAAAAGCGGTGAAGCAGCTTAGTTACATCACTAACAAACTATACCTTGTTAAAAGCATAAGTCTTACTTCATAATTCAGCAACCAAGAAGAGAAAATCCTCTTGAATAACAGGAAAAGTTCACAACAATCCTTAGGACACATGCTGTCCAAATTTCCAGCACAAGCATAACTAGCTTATACTTCTTGTTTGTCATGGGATAAGAATAAAAAGTACATGGATATTTCCACTTACCTTAGACTTCAAGATTAAGGTTTCTTTCAAGAACCCTATAGTTTTGTATTGGCTGCCTTGTGAAGTGAAGTAAAGAAAAAAAGAAGAGTCTTTAGGAAGCTGAAAATTTGTTCCAATGTGAAATGATTTAAGGGGCTATTTTTTAGCCCTTTTTAAAGAGTCTCTTGGCCGACTTTCTTTTGAACTTTTGACCACTTATTAATAACCTTGTGATGCAGCAGCTTGACCCTCACACTTGGTCCTAAATGAGTGTCAAAGTTGATGGGCCTTAGCTGCCCATTTTCCTAATTTCTCTTCACTTAGTTTGAGCCCAATTAGTCAAGTGGGTTGTGATGTACTTGTGCCCTTTTATTATTCACCTTGGGCTTTAAGTATTGTCCATTTACAATAGTAAAACATGGGAAAAAGTTACACCCTTAACACAGACTTTATTCATTATTGGACTTGGACAAATTGGACGTCGGTCCTTATCTCCATTTGGCTAGCAATTTAAGCTAAACAAGTAGGTGACTCACCTGCTAGCTTCCTAAGTCCTGCAAGAACCTCAATTCACTCACTTTGTTTAGGGTCGTGATCTCTTGAATTTGACATAAAACTTATTTACGCTCGACCCTCTTCAGCGTTAGACATACATATCGCCCTCTAATTTGAGATTCAAGCACTTTTAAAAATGGGTGCTAATTTGACAAAACCATATCATGTTTCATTTGCATAGTACTAGTATTGTAAGATGTGGGGTGTTACACTATGATCCCAATGCCCTTAGGCCAAAATAGAAAAATAGGGGAAAAATTGCACAAGTTTGCTTCTAGTCCGCGATATGGACCCAACGCAAGGGAATTTTTTACACTACTCCGTGCCCCTGGAGCGTAGCAGCTAGGGCGGATCTCCACTATTTCCAAAAAATTAGCAAAAATCATTTTTCGCTAACGGTCTTCTAAGATCCAGGTTATATCTATTTCCCGCTCAATTTTCCCCCGATCAAGAATATAAAGTCATATTTTTGATATCACCCATAGATTTTGAGATATATGGAAACAGTGATTATGGGCATTTTCGAAGCACATTTTTGAGGAGTTTCAATATCTCCCCCTTGGGAACATTCATCCCCGAATGTCAAAGAAATGTGCATAAGAGAATTAATCATGAACATTTCTACCCGACATGAATACAACAAACGCATTTAAACATCATTTTCAAAAGTCTCAAAAATAAGTGTCAAAAATCACCATTAACTTGTTACCATAAATGTGAATGCATGTAACATGATATGAGGGCCGAAACTTAACACTTGGAATCATAGAAGGGACTTAGTTTGCAATCTTAAGCTTGAATAGAATGAAATAGATACAGACATTGCCTTTATATGTCTGCTCCAGCTTCCCAAGTGACACTTTCGACTTGTTGATTCCTCCAAAGAACCTTGACGGGTGCTACATCTTTGTTCCTTAACCCTTTCATATGTCCATCCAATATCTCCACCGGGACCTCCTCATAGGTCAACTCATCCTCTACAACACCCACAACCTCAAAGAGTTCTATAGCACTTGGGTCACCAATGCATTTCCTCAACATAGATACATGAAAGACCGAATGAACCACATCCATTTCCCCTAGGCAATTCCAATTCATAAGCAACTTTACCAATTCTCCTTAACACTCGATAAGGTCCCACAAACCTTAGGCTCAATCACCTTTATTGCCAAACTGATCACACCCTTCATGGGTGGGACTTCCAAGTGAACCCAACCATCAACACAAGCACACATAGCCTACCTTAATACCTAAGGAAACCATCTCCCCCTTGGGAGAACCTCCACTTCACCATCTTCCACCAAGGCATTCAACTCTAGCAAGGCAGGGTCAAGGTCTTGCTCTATCTTGACCTCTTCAACCAAATTAGATTTCGAACCATTAAGAAATTACACTACCATTCTCAACTTCAATGTAGCCAACCGATTAACCTCTCTAGTCTCCTCCACGTTACCTAAAATTTCCACTTTTCATATTTAGCAAGCAACCCCTTATCCCTCAAGATTGCAACATCACCCTCAAACGACTCACAAGCCCTTCTTTATTCCAGAAAGAAATCAATATACCATCCATAAAACTACCACATACCTATCAAGATAGGGTTTAAACACCCCTATTCATGAGATCCATATAAAATGAAGGGAACTAGACAACATGCAAAATCCCTATCACAGAAATGCACAAACCCAGGTAATCTCAAGTCAACTACCCATGGTTCCCACAATTCCAAGTTGTGGGTGCTTAGCTACTCATGGCTAAGGCAAAACAAACAAAAATGCAAATGTAACACATAGTTGAGAGTTTTACCCAAAGCAATAAAGAGTGAAGACACTACAAGTTGCAAACCACAAGCTTGATAGATTGAAAATGAATACAAAGCAAGATTTGCAATCCCCAAAAGTGGGTTTTCCAAGAGAAAAATGAAATACTTTGCCAAAACCCTAAAATGTTCTTGAGAGAATATTCAAAGGCACATTGAATGTCTAAAAGATGGGATCCTCCAAATAAAACCTAACTTAAAGTATTTATAGTAGTTACACGTTTAACCCTAAAACTTACACAGAAAAGACAAATGGCAGCTGGTACGCCTTACATATATGACTCGTAGGGTGACCTATGAGTCATAATTGGGGTCTCATATCATGTTCTTGGCATCTTGGACTCAACTGGTATGACCCACCGTAAGTACGAGTGGTTGCTTGGGCTATGACTCTTATGCTCCTCTTATAGTCTAGGCCTTCAGTTTTTGATCCAAAGTTTGGGCTCTCTGTTTCCTGTTACGAGTACACCTATATGAGTCCTAGTCAGACTTACGACTCAAAAGATGGACTCATAGGGTTGACCTCCACCTAGTAGATTTTTGATTTTTTGGTCTCTATTTCTTGCTACAATAACACCCTATGACTTGTAGCTTGGGCTATGACTCGTAGGTGAACTAGTATGTCCCATGCTTCAGCAAAATCTGTAACTTTCCTCCAAAATCATCCCAACCTAAGTTTTCTTCCAGGACAACACAAAAACATATAAAAAGCATAAAAAATCGCATTAAGAACTCACAAAATCCCTTGTTTTAGGCATCAAATGTGATGTATTTTGACAGCACATCAGCAACCCCTATACACTTTCCTAGTAATGATAGACTCATCAATGGAGGGTGGACACCAAAAGTTCACATAGCAATTCGAGGCACACATGAAACTTACTAGCAACAAAAAGGAATAATGGAAGAAATAGTGGCTCCCAAACCTATCAAAGCATGCACATCAAAATCAAGAACCTTTAATATACCGATGATAACATAGGGGACCTCATCCCCTCTTTGCCTTCCTTAAAGAGCATAAAACTGGTTATGTCATGGAGCACCCCCTTGTTGTACACCTTGAATCCTTTTATCAACATGACCACCTTTACCCTTGTTTTGGACATATGGACAATCTAAAATTTTTTGGCCCATCTCGCCACACCCAAAGCATGCACCCCTATTCCTCCAATATGTGCCACCATGTTTTCTCCCATATTTTGGGCATCTAGGATGAGTTAACCCATCATCAACTCCTTGATGTCTTGGGTTAGGAAACCTATCCTTAGATAACCTCTAGTTTGGAGCACTAGAGGATACTTGGCCTTGAAACTCGAGACCTTGTTTAAATCGGCTGCCCTCAAATCGAGCCCTCTTGGACTCCCCACTTCTCTTCTTCCTAAGCTTTTCTCCCTCAAATTGCTTGGTATACGTCATGAGCCGAGATAAATCCATATCACTTTATAAGCAATATTGTACGACACTCTTCATTTACTAAGTTGGACAACCCCGATATAAATCGTTCATCCTTGATCTAGGTTCAGCAACTAATTGTGGGGCATACTTAGAGAGCTTATTAAACTTGATGGCATACTCCCTCACACTCATGAAACCTTGCTTAAGATTCATGAACTCCAACATTTTATCCTCTCTCAACTCAATCAGGAAGACCCAATTGAGGAAAGCGACCTTGAACTCCTCCCAAGGAATAGCATCATGATTTCCCGTCTCCATCTTCCATTGGACAAACCAAATTTGAGCCACACCTTTTAGTTGGTAGGCCACTGGTTCTGTCTTCTCCTCCGTATTTACACCTATGATGAATAACACCTCATACACCTCATCTACGAACTCTTGGGGATTTTTCTCTGCCTTGGACCCATGAAACTCCGAAGTGTTCATTCTTGTGAAATCCCTCACTCTTGAGGCCGGAGTAGGAGCATGAGTATCTTGGTCCCCCTTGGTTCAATTGGTGGGTCATTGCATGTGCTAACATAGTGATGGTATTCTGGAACTCGACTTGAGTGGCCCCTTCTCCTAAAGGGGTTTGGTGAGCCAGACCCTCCTTGGGTAAGTGGGCCCCCCTCAGTCTTCCTCTTTGATGAGGCATGATGTAGAAGAGCAAAGAGCATTTGTTAGGGGAAAAGCCTTACGCTCACATCTAAAGCACGATATAGACCACGAAGAAGTCAAACATTACCTAAAATACCTCATAGCCTCCCATTCATAGTTGTAGTGTGCTTCACAACCATGAATAATACTCTAATCAATGCAATATGTTGGATTTCGAGGACCTAAAATTACCCTAAAAAGTGCCTGAAAATTTTTCTCAAAAATGCTCATAATCGTAATTTCTATATATCTCAAAATCCATGTGTGATATCGAAAATGTGACTTCATGTTCGTAATTAAGGGACAAAATTGAGTGGGAAATAGGTCTAGTCCTGATTTTAGATCAACCATAGAAAAATTTGAATTTCCAAAGTTGGCGAATTCCAGTGAGGGTCCACGCCCCTGGTGCGACGATGTCAGGGCGTGGACTAGTGTATTTTTGTGCCAATTTTTTTTTGGCCTAAGGCCTTGGGGTCTTAAGCCTAAGTCTTCCTATGTGTAAAAACACCTATACTTAGTCATTTTCAATTCCATATCATTCAAGACATTCCCCAAAACCCTCTCTAACAATTTACCAAATATTTCATAAAAATTCAAGTGTCCTAAACTGATTCCGGATCTCAAAAAATTTATTCAAGCTTCAAGCTCTTATTCAAATCTAAGTCAAGCTTATTCATGCCATTAAAGACCATCGTGGGTCCCCTAAATCAAGCCAAGTTCAAAGGAATTTCCTTTGGCTAAGTTTTGCACAAGTACCGGTAGGAGGGTCTATTTTAAAGCAACACATCTCTTAGCACAAAAAGAACTGGGTGGCCCATGACCTACTAAAGTAAAGCTATTTGAATTAGCTTTTCAATGCACTTGGTTTCACCTTATTGAGAGTTAGATGAAGAAGTTATGCCTATTTTCGTAGAACTCATCTATGTAGGGGTATATACGAGTTTTTTGCCAAATTTCATTTCATTAATGGCATTTCGTAAATTTGCTTATTTCTATTTATCTTTTGGGGATTCATATGCTATCTTAAACAATTCCTAAAGACCTAAACACTATTCCTAAAGATCAAATTCACTCTTCCCAATTAGAATACACTCTCAAATTCTCCCAAAAGTCTCTACCAAACCCCAATAAGAATTCAAGGAAACTCAAGAACAAGTTCTGCATTTCAAGACCCCATTCCAAGCTTTAAGTCTTTCTCAACTCAATTTCTAGAAATTCAAGGTCTAAGGTATGTGGGTTTCATTCATGGGTTCCTTTCACCCATGAAGCCCAATCTTCCTTTTTATGAAAATTACATGATTTCAAGATGTATTTCGTATGAATATCTACTATTATGAAATATGAGCATCAAAAATGTTGGGGTTTTGTCAAATATTGTTGATTATGATAAATATTTGTTTTGAGCTTATACTATGAAGTGATATTTGTCTGTTGAGACTATACATGATTCAAGCTATGAAATTTATGAGCTATTGTGAAGTTTTGATATGATTTACAAGTTACCCATGATGGTGTTTTACCATGATGTTGGTGGGCTGATTTACGTGATTTTAAGATGCATTGATTTCACTATTTCATAATCTATACTCTTGCATTTTGCATGATTTGAACATGTCCTCATATGTGCCCACCAAGTGTGTGATGAAATGCCAAGTTAAGAATTCTCAAGATATGTACATGTTTTACAAGCCAAGTGACTTCATGATAAATATGGGCTATCAAGTATATTATGAATTCATGAAATTATCTATGATTATGCAAGTATGAAGCTAAGCACTTTTTCAAAGATTATACATCTTGTGAGCCTTTTGATGTTAATGCAAGGGCAATGTTTGATGATGATCTATTCTTATGTTTTGAAGTTCGGCTCACTATTAGAGGTCAAGGGTGTTTAAGAGCTACTCAGGTCATGATTCTATGTTTCTCATAAGTTATTAAAGTTATGATTATTCCAATTATTCCATGGGATTAGTACCAATTGATGGAGGATTTGCTCTCTTTTCTTGTACTATGTGCCACTATAGGACTATGTTATACCCTTGCAATACTAATGGATCCACTTAGTACATTTTCTCTTAAGGTTCTTCTCGAAATTGAGTCATGTTCCCATAAGGTAAAGTTCTTAATGAAATCTATCCCAAAATTGGGTCATGTTCCCATAAGGAAGGTTACTTCATACAAAATTGGGTCATGTTCCTGTAAGTTTGAAGTATGGTTTACCTTGACAAGTAGACCACCTTTTTATCGGTGAGGGGTAATCATCGGGATTCCAAGTTGTAGCTCACTTGGTCTTATTCTATATCGATTAATGTCTCTTCCCACATGTATGTACTATGTTCTATGTAATTTGAATGATTTATAAGCATGTTTTACTTCAAGCGTTGATCATGCATGCCATATTGTTATCATGCTTATCTATTGCTTATAATTATGCTTTTTGATTATGATGCCTATCTCGTGTTGCATTGCATCCTACATACTTAGTATATTCAAACATACTAACGCATGTGACTACATAATATTACCATGTAGGGACCGAATCTCCATTTGACTATCCTCCTCCATGTGGCTAGTTTGACATCTTGAAGATAAGCTTTTGTGAGTCCTCAAGTTTGGCGACACAATCTATGTTACTCTTGTTCTTTTGTTATCTCCTTATGTTGGATATTTGCTACTATGAGGGTGAGCTCGGTTGCTTGTCTTGGCCCCCACTAAGTTCTATCTTTAGAGGTACTGTTGGACAAGTATGTAATGATGCTATGAGCTTTGACTCTCATTGACTCTTTTGATATTTTATGATATGAAAGAGTCCCTTAGCCCCGTGTTTCATTTTTACTATCCCTTATTGTTTTTTATTACTTCTGCGACCAAAAATGTGTAATGATATGTTAAGAGGCTTGATTGGGGTCTCTTCGAGTTCCCCATTCGCCATGTCATGTCTAGGACCTAGGCTTGGGTCGCGACAAATTTGGTATTAGAGTGCTAGGTTGTTAATGGTTCTCGCAGTCCAACACACTTTGTCGATTAGAGTCTTATTCATGGTTGTGAAGTGCGCCATGACTATGAATGAGAGGCTATGAGGTATTTTAGAAAATATTTCCCTTTTTCTTGATCTATGTCATGCGATAGTTAAGTCCCTTAAGGCTTATTTCTTATTTTAATATTGCATTTCAGAATGTGTCTCAAGCTACTCAGGACGATGATATATCAAATGTGGAGGTTTGCAATACTCCATGAGTATTGGCCAAAGTGATGACAAAGTTGACAACTCAACTCAATCAACAAGTGAGTGCCCCTGAGACTTCAAGTGGTAAGAGGGAGGAGAGAGAGGCTAAGAGGGCCTGTTTTGACAAAAAGTTCCAAAGTCCCAAAGGTGGTGGTGTTGTGATGCCCAATGCTCTGTGCCCAAGCTATGGTACGATACATAGAGGCCCATGTTTGAGGGGAACGAATGTTTGCTTCAGTTATGGTGAAGAAGGGCATAAGAGGATAGATTGTCCTCATAAATGCATCAAGGTTAAAGGTGGTTATATTGATCAAGAGGCTCAAGCAGTGGATGTGACTACCAGTATGTTGAAGTTTCCTTTAACCTTGATGTGTATGCATGGTAAGGTTCGGGTGTTCCTATTTTCTTCATTATTCCTTTTGTTGCTAGTGGGCTTTATGTGTGTTCCGAATTGTTATGTAAACTTATTGGTGTCTACCCCATTAGTGACTCTATTATTGCTAGAAAGGTCTATAGAAATTGTTTCGTGATCATGTTGCATTGCCTTGTGATTTTGTTGAATTAGATGTGGTAGATTTTGAGGTCATTCTTGGGATGGATTGGTTACATGCATATTATGTTCTCATTAATTATAGGACCCGTAGAGTTAGACTTCAATTCCCTAATAAACTCGTTCTTGAGTGGTTGTGAAGAGGTAAGCCTAATTCTTGTCTTGAGGTACAATTGATCCTTAAGGGTGGAATTTATCATCTTGTAAGAGTTACGGGTGTTGAACCTAAGTTATTTCTATTGAGTTTTCTGGTGATAGATGAGTTCCTTGATATCTTTCCTAGTGAGCTTCCCAGTGTAGTTTGCGTAGAGGAAAGATGGCTCTCTTAGAATGTACATTGACTGTCGACAACTTATTATGGTCACCGTAAAGAATAAGTACCCTCTCCCAAGGATTTATGATTTATTTGACCAACTTCAATGGGTTAATCGCTTCTTTAAGATTGATCTTCAGTTCAAATTTTGTTCCCAAGTGACGATGATGGTAGCTGATATCCCTAAATGTCTTTTCGGACTAGGAGTGAGCATCTTGAGTCATGGTGAAGTTGTTTGGTTGACTTATGCACTGGTTACATCTATAAGACTCATGAATCGGGTCTGTAAACCCTACCTTGACATGTTGTGGTGCCCTCTTGTGAACGAAGTATTGATTTATTTAGAGCTTGTGAATCATGTGGGGGTAGTATTACAAATCTTGGGGATGAGAGATTGTTTGCTATATAAGACAAGTGTGAATTGTGGGTAACAAGAAAGTGGTTAAAGCTCCTTAAGGATTATAATATGAGTGGGCATTATCACCCCGATAAGGCTAATGTTGTGATTGACGCTCTTGGTAGGGTGTCAATGGGTAGCCTAGCATGTGTTGATGGTGATGAAAAAAGGTGACTAGAGAGGTCCATCAGTTGGCTAGATTGGGAGTTAGGTTGGAAGAGATTAGCTATGGCGGTGTAGTGGTGGCCAATGGTTCTAGATCTTTCTTGGTTGATGAGATGAAAGCAAAGTAAGACTTTGACCGCGCTTTGTTAGAGTTGAAGACCTTGGTGAAAGATGATAAAGAGGAGGTTTCTCCAAAAGGGGAAATGGCATCATTAGGTACTAAGGTAAGCTATATATGCTTGTGTTAATGATTGGGTTCACTTGGAAGTCCCACCCATGAAAGGTGTGGTCTGGTTTGGCAAGAAAGGAAATTGAGTTTATAGTTTGTGGGTCCTTATAGAGTGTTGAGGAGGATTGGTAATGTTGCATAAGAATTAGAGTTGCTTATGAATATGGATATGGTTCATTTAGTTCTTCAAGAATCTAGGTTGAGAAGATGTGTTGGTGACTCAAGTGCTATAGAACTCTTTGGGGTTGTGGGTGTTGTGGAATTGGTTGGATTAATAGAAGGTCCCAGTGGATATATTGGATGGATGGATGGAAAAGTTGATTAATAAGAATGTAGTTCTCGTCAAGATCTTTTGGAAGAATTGCCAAGTCGAAAGAGTCATTCGGGGAGCCGGAGCGGGCATGGAGAAGCAATATCCATACCCTTTTCGTTTTATTCAAGTTTATGACAACAAATCAGGTCATTTTTATGATTCCATATCTTAAGTTTCAACCCTTATGTCTTTTGCATGCATTCATGTTTAAATTGATAAGTTCATGGTGATTTTGATACTTATGTTGAGATTTTTGAAGTGATGTTTAAGTGCATTGTTGCATTCTTGTGTGGGCTGAAATTATCTTGCTTACTTCTCTTATATACGTTTCTTTGACATTCGGGGACGAATGTTCCCAAGAGGGAGATATTGAAACGACCCTAAAAAGTGCCCAAAAATGTGCCTCAGAAATGCCCATAATCGTAATTTTCATATATTTCAAAATCCGTGCGTGATACCAAAAATTTGATTTCATATTTGTGATCAGGTTTATGTGAGTCCAAGGATGAGTCCAAAGTGTGAGTCCAAAGCCCCTATTCCCTTAGAATTATATGTTGATGCTTGTTTTATATTATGCAACTAAGGATGTGCAAACAATATGCTAAGAGACTTGTTTGGATTACCGTTGGATTTTCTATTCGTCGTGTCGCACTTAGGCCCTAGGCTCGGGTCATGATAGTTATGGTATTATTCCCACATATGTATTCTAGGTCATGAAAGATTTTATGATACTTCTACTCATGGTCTTAAACATGCATTGATCATTCATATCGTGTCCTTATTCTATTGATTATGATTATGCATATCGATATTATGTTATGATGTTCCTTGATGCATGTCATACCCACATACTTGTATATTCTACATACTAATGCATACTTATTTGCCTACATGATCTAACTATGTAGGGATGGACAACGAGACTGTTCCTCCATTTTAGGGCTAGAGTTGGATTAAGCTTTTGAAGATTGTTGGTGAGTCCCCATACTTCGAGGACAAGCCCTTGCTCATATTATACTTTCATGTTGAGACTTTATGTTTTCACTTGCTACTCTATCTTGAGGATGAGCTAGTAGCATATTCTATTCCCTGCCAAGATTCATGAGGCAGAGGCATGTATTGGACTAAAGATGTTGTAATTCCCCTAGGGAAAACTATGACTTTGATATTGATATGTTTTGCTTGCTTACTCTCTTATGAATTGCTTACTTTACCTTATGTATCCTTATAATATGAACATGAGGCTTGCATGAGGCACCTTTGGGTGTCACATTCTCCATGTCACGGCTAGGTCCTAGATTTGGATCGTGATAATTTAATGGGTCTTCATCCATCTAAAGTTAAATTTTCACTCTATGTCTTGTACTAAAAGCTAAACCAGATTGTCCCATATCCATTTGTCTATCACTTTTTAATAGCATGGACCCCTCAATTGCCTCATCAATCAAATGCTTCAAAAATACCTCCATAATATCCCCATCTTCCAAGGAGCACATCATGTCTAAAATATCCATATTATTATCAACATCTACCAAAATGCCACTGTTAGGTGATTTAATACTAAATGTGCAAGTTGTGTTATATCCAAAATTTTCAATATAGTCTTTCAACTGAAAATATGACATTTTGTCTACATCATCATCTAAAAATTCTATAACTTATCCACTATTATATATTGGTTCTTACATAAGTCTAATATCCCATCATGGTACCACCTTAGAGTAAGTAATCAAAGTAAAACTATTCATCTCTAACCTGAAAGCAATCAGTAGTAATTACTAGACATACATTACGAATTAGAAAGAAATAGAACCTAAAGTTAGATGAACATAATACTAAGACGAATATAAATGCAATATTATAGGACTTAGATGAGAAAGAAAAAATTTTATTTCATGAAAATTGGTGTATAATAACGTGTAAATTGGACACCTACACACTATAATAATAAGCCGCACATAATTATATTTCACACAATGTTGCTCTTATTTTTTGAAATTAACAAAAATCCTAATAAAAAACAAACTCAAAATTAGGGACAAAGAACTAACTTTTACTAAAATTAAACATTAGTCAGTTGATAAACCATGTAATCAAGTTGAAAACACATCAGAAATGCATAACTATTTAGGAGGAAGATGAGAAAGAGAAATAAGAAAAGAAAAAAATTATGGATATATTAGGGGAAGAGGGGTGGGGGTAATGACATGTCATTACTCTTTAGGAGGAAAAACAAAAAGTGTGTTATGGGGCTTATGTAATCACATTATTTGATATATTTAATTTATGTAAAAATATCAGCAAATAGGAGTATATTAAATAGGGAAAATAAAAGGTTTGGGGGTAAGGGGGGTTGGGCAGGGTGATAGGACGCCAATAAAGATGGAGTGTGTAGTTGGAATTTTGGGTATAGGTTGGGAGGGGGGAGGGGAAGAGGGTTAGACCATTTTCTTCTTTAAATTTGAAAAGGAAATTCATGCTAATGTGCGTGTTGTTTCCTCCTCAATATTAAATTTTGCATCATATATTAAAGGCTTTATTATATAAAAATATCCATCTTTGACAAATATGTAATAGCTACTCTTAGACACCATATTTATAGGTCAGCTTATCTATTGAATTTCATTAATATATATTTATATGCAACAACTCAATGTTACAATCCCCATTTCACATTGCACTGTTTAGGGATTTATATTCGTAACTTATCTTGGTTAGGTCAAAGAGAAACTTTCCTACCACATCATATTAGAGATTCTTGATAATATTAATTATTTTTACTTCCTCCTCCCTTCAAACAATTTTAGGAATACCATTAATGTATGTCAATTTCTTCATGGATCATAATAATATTCAAAGTCTTGATTGTATTATTGGTCTTGAAAATATTAACTTATTTATATAAAATCAGCTCTCGCTCTTAGCATTATCATTAGGCAAATCTTTATGCATGCAAGGAAGATTCTGATTAGAATTCAATGATGAAGTAGTGTGGATAAGACATATTAGTGGAAAAAATAAGATACCTGTGATAGTGAAAGTAACAAGATCAGTCTTAAAAACATAATGATCAATGATCATAGTGGCCATAATCGAAATATCTATGATAAGATAGTGATTGCTAGGAAAACATGAGAGAAGTATCCATTCTATTGATTTGTTTAGGAGTACTTAATAATATTGGACCTTGCTCTTTTATTGAACTACCATAGTTGTTCTTTCTTTTTTTGGATTTGTTTTGGGTTGTTACTAAAGTTGCATTCGTGGAGCAATTATCCTATTTGGTTATTTAGTTAAACACCAACTTATTTGAATTTTACACAAACCTATTAATTAATAATCTCAATTTTTATTTTTCTAGTTTTGAAAAATGCTTTCTATAATTGTTATATTTTCTAGCAAAGCAAATAGATAATCTTCGCTTTGCCAATAGGAAGAGGAAAAAGTTAATTGCACATACACATTAGAAAATAGGTTTATTGAATTAGTTGGATATACATATTGGGTCGAAAGAAAATTTTAATTAAGAAAAAATATATACATGTAGACGCCACATAAGATAATTATGGTGAGAACATAAAAACTAGCATTTCAAGGATAAAGTAGTAAAAGTTGTCTAGGCTTACTAAATATGTTTAATATTTTTACACTTTTATTTGTATTATTAAATTAGAATTTAAAATAATTATTTTAATTTATTTGTCTTATTTTTTTTAATCTAAAAAAAAGTCTCTTTCTCTATAATAAGCTGAAACAGACAATTCAAGTAGGTAGGTTGACGAAGAGTTGTCTACTTTGAAAGATTGTGATTGGTTTGGTGGTAAGGAACCACCACTTATATAAAAATGTCTCATTAGAGGTAATATTGTAAAATTATAGTCGAGGCACCTAAAGAAATATAATCAAGCAGCTGAAGTAGATGCGTCAATAAGCGAGCTATCATAAAAAAATTAATGAAAAAGTTCACGAAATATTTTTATGGGTTCCATATGATAAAAGAATAGGAGCAAGCAGCTCAAGCAAACACATCGACAAAGAGTTGCGTGCTTCGGAGGATTCTGATTGATTTTAATTTGGAGGTGATAAAATATTTTTATGGCACCAAATGATAAAGGAATAAAAGCAAGCAGCTCAATAAGTACATCGACGGAGAGTTGCTTGCTTTGAAGGATTTTGATTGGTTTGGTGGTGGTAAAATATTTTTGTAGGCCCCATATGATGAAGCAGACAGTTCAAGTACTCCGAAGTAGGCAGCTCAAACAGGTATGACATGGAAGATTTTGATTGGTTTGGTGGTTGTACCTGGACACGTCAATAAGCAGCTGCTAAAAAGATTTAATTAAAAAGTATTTGAAATATTTTTATGGGTCTTATATGCTAAAGGAGTAAAAGCAGACAGCTCAAGCAGACACAACATGAAAGATTTTGATTGGTTTGGTGGTCGTACTTGGACACGTCAATAAGCAGCCACCAAAAAGATTTAATCAAAAAGTTCACAAAATATATTTATGAGTCCCACATGACAAAGGAATAAAAGCAGGTAACTCAAACAATCATGTCGACGGAGAGCTACCTGCTTTAGAGGATTCTGACTGGTATAATTTGGAGGTGGCAAAATATTTTTATGGGTCCCATATGATGAAGGAATATAAGCAGGTAGCTCAAACAAGCACGTCAACGTGGAGCTGCCTGCTTTGGAGGATTCTGATTGGTTTTGATGGCGGCAAAGGGGCAACTCCCACTTATGAGTCCCACATGATAAAGGAATAAAAGTAGGTAGCTTAAACAAGCATGTCGACAGAGATCTACCTGCTTTAGAGGATTCTAATTGATTTAATTTGGAGCCTGCGCATTATATATATTTTTTGTTTTAATTTAAGTGATATAGATAGAATTTAGATAGTTAATTAAAATTTTAATATGATCTTTAAAAATTTTATATTATTAATATTATGACGTAATATATTCTTTTCCATCAATCTCGGATGGAGTCAAAGATTGACTATGTTTTTGGCTTTGGAGTATGATGGAATAAAGTAAAATGATTCTTTAAACTGTCTGCGCTTCTTTCATTTGTGAAGTAGCAGTTAGTTAATGCAACTTTCGACGCTCCTCATGGGTCATCTTGAAACAGCTGCTTTATGTTTTTAAACATAGGGGTTATGCTGCGTACATCCGACCCCCCCTCCCCCCGCAATAAGCGGGAGCTTTTTGAGGCACTGGGGTATGTTGATGATGATGATGATGATATGACATAATATATTTTTTAAAAATATTTTAAGTCATTAATTAATTATCATGATCAGTATTATTTTTTTACACAAAAAATAAGACAAACAAATTATAACGAAAGAACTATAAAAAATTACGAATATACCCTCAAGCTGCTTAAGCAGGCATACTGACTTGCTGCATGTTTGAACAATTACAATAGAAGAATCACAAAAAGTTACGAATGTACCCTAAAGTTACTCAAGAGACGTGTCGAGCTGCTGCCTGCTTGAGCAACTTTAATTATCATAATTAGTATCATTTTTTAACTCTAAATATAAGACAAACAAATTACAACGGAAGAATTATAAAAAATTACAGATATACCCTCAAGCTACTCAAGCAGACACGTCGAGCGGTTATCTGCTTGTACAACTTTAAATATTATGATTAGTAGAATTTTTTAATACTAAAAATAAGATAAATAAATTAAACCTGCTGTTTGCTTGAGTAACTTAAATTAAGGACAACGTACTTTAAAAAATGTTTGAAGATGTCAAGAGTCGAGCTCATGACCTCCACCTTAATTAGAAATACTTAAAAAATATTCGTGGATGTCAAGAATCGAACACAGGACCTTTTAGTCACAAAATAAAGCTTCAACTGTTGACCCAAAGAAGCTACTTTCATAGTTTCTTAGAAAGGACAAAATAAGTATAGTGACACAGGCAGGTGAGCTTATTATCTCTTCCTTAATTAGAAATATTTAAAAAATATTTGTGGATGTTGAGAGTCCTTCTTAATTAGAAATACTTAAAATTTTTTGTAGATGTCAAAAGTCAAACACAAAATCTCTTAATCACAAAATAAAGCTTCAAACCGTTGACTCAAAAAACCTACTTGCTTAAAAAGGACAAAATAAGGACATTGATACAGATAGGTCACTGCCCTTTCTTATATAAGGGAATATACGCATAAAGTTTTACATATATAAAAGAAGTATGATGAAAAATGAATATTTTTTTTTAAATGATAGACACTTTAAATGAAAAAGTAAATGTGGAAGGAGTTGGCCGTAATTATCTAAAAATGATGTTTTGGATAAAAAGGAAAAAAAGGAACAAGAAAAGGAGGAAAACGTGGAGGGCATCCTCAATTCAAAGTCCGGTACTAGAACTAGACTAGAGAAAGTTGACTCCACATTTCTGCTGCTACATTTCTTTGTCTTCCCGAAAAATGGACACAGCTGATTCTACTCGGGCATTTGTCAAGAACGTGAAACGAGTGATTGTAAAGGTCTCAACTTTATCCTCCAATTTCTTTGCGTTGTTGCTTAATTAATCCATTTCCCCCTTCTTTTATTCTAGTATAATTCTTGCCAGATTGGAAAGAATCGTTTACCCTTTAACTTATTTACCCTAGTTTCAGGTTTCCAAGCCGCGTTACCATTTTATAATCTTTGTTTGTTCCTTTTACTTCGTCTTGATATTCAGTTCTAACAAAAATTCATTTAAAAAGGTTGGGACTGCAGTTGTGACTCGAGCTGATGGACGATTAGCACTTGGAAGACTAGGAGCTCTGTGTGAGCAGGTTGATTTTAAAATTTGTTTGATCGTACCAATTGCATGTTCTAAACTTTTCCCCTTTCGATGCAAACTGCGTACAGATTCAGGAGCTTAATTCGCAGGGGTATGAAGTTATTTTGGTGACTTCAGGTGCTGTAGGTGTTGGTCGTCAGCGTCTTAGATATAGGAAGTTGCTGAACAGCAGGTTTCTACCATCTCTCTGCTCTCAAAAAGATATTTGTTAGTCAACAAGTTCCTGTTAAATATTAGTTGAATTACTAAGATCTAAACATCATGGAGCAGTTGATATTGAAGTATGCATTGACTTAAAGGTACTAATTTAACACAAGTATGCATTGACTTAAAGGTACTAATTTAACATATCATATTAGTGAGGATAGAAGAAAATATTAAAGCAATAAGAAAAGTTAGTTTGATAGAAAAGCAACACATTAGTGTTTAAACTTTGTGTTCTAAAAATTTGTGTAAATATATCATAGTCAAAGTCATTTTGGGATCTCTAAATGGAAATAGTGTCATAGAATTTGGTTCTTAGGTAGTAACTCATTCCATTTGTCATGTCTATGTAGGTTGTACAATGGATCTTAATAATGAAGTAATGAATTATACAAGTGTCTCTTAATGAATAAGACATTCATTCGGTATATTATGAAAAGGGAAATAAACTCTTATCTGTTATCCGAGGTGACAAGATCCAAATGATCGGATTTGAATTCCGGTACTTGTAATTTACTAGTAACATGCAAGTCATTATATTTGCAGTTTTCTTGATCTTCAAAAGCCCCAAACCGAGCTTGATGGCAAGGCTTGTGCTGCTGTGGGCCAGAATGGCCTCATGGCTTTGTATGATACTTTGTTCAGTCAGGTTGGCACTCAGTTTTTGGAAATTTTCTTGTCTAACACATGATCTGCTTATCATAGCCACAAAACTGTCCTCAGCTGAAGATTTTGTCTACTGACCTTTTATTCGTTGTGCCATTTTATACAGTTGGATGTGACATCAGCTCAGCTTCTGGTGACTGATAATGACTTTAGAGATCCTGATTTTAGGAGACAACTCAATGACACAGTCAATTCATTGCTTTCTCTAAAAGTTGTACCTATATTCAATGAGAATGATGCTATCAGTACGCGGAGAGCTCCTTATGAGGTGTGTACCTCTGATTTTACTATGTAGTTACTGTCCTCTTGCTCCTTTTTTGTGAGAGTTTCTCCATTAGTGGATAGATCACAATGTTTCTTGCTGTAGAGCCTGACCAGTTGCATACGCGTGTCTAGATTAATCCATGTGTTGGGCTTACATATTCCCTAACTAATGTTCGTCCATCTGTTTCAGATATTAACATCACTATGCTTTGTTACTAATGTTCATGCATCTGCTTCAAATATTAACTTCATTATGCTTTGTTATTAGCAAAGCATAATGAAGTTATATGTTTTATGTACATACACACACACACACACACACACACACACACACACACACACACATATATATATATATATATATATATATATGATTAGGCTTCTAGTCATCAGTTCTCTGTAATTATTCTCAGTGTTGATTACTGGGATCGGGAGTGGAATGGATTGAGATAGTGTATGTGGCTATACATCATTTAAAATTGGTTCCTGCCACTCTGGCACCAAATTTCATCTTTACTTTGATGAGGTTTGATTCGATTGAGTCGTGGTGTTGTCTTAATCTGTAATATGATTTCGAGTTCCAGCAAGTTTTCTAGATCCACTATTTTAAGTTAAAAAGTCATCTTTCAGCTCATAGTTTTATTGTAATAATGAACATTCATTGTAGGACGCTTCTGGAATATTTTGGGATAATGACAGTTTAGCAGCTCTTCTAGCTTTGGAATTAAAAGCTGATCTTCTAGTTCTGTTGAGTGATGTAGAGGGTCTTTACAGTGGCCCTCCCCGTGATCCAGATTCAAAGTTAATTCACACATACATTAAAGAGAGACATGAGAGAGTG
Source organism: Solanum sejunctum (assembly GCA_025642045.1). Taxonomy (NCBI): domain Eukaryota; kingdom Viridiplantae; phylum Streptophyta; class Magnoliopsida; order Solanales; family Solanaceae; genus Solanum; species Solanum sejunctum. The sequence continues at coordinate 7,025,950 of JAOTQJ010000102.1, forward strand.
ATTACTTTTGGAGACAAGTCCAGGGTGGGAAGAGGGGGCATGAATGCCAAAGTAAAAGCTGCTATGTATGCTGCTTATGCTGGCATTCCTGTTGTAATAACCAGGTATGCTACTATTATTTACGCAATTCTAAATTTTAAATTTTACATCCGTTGTACACTTGTTCATTTAAAATGTTCAAGTGTTGTCTTATTATAAAATATTTTTGTGATGCTTCATGTCTATGGGCTTTATTATACTCTATTTTGTGATGCTTCTTGTCTATGGGCTTTGCCCTTTCTTGTCAATAAAACAATGTACCTGTCCAAAGAGAAGTATTTAGGGTGGTGTGCTGCAAAAGAGTCTGAATCAAAGTTGAATCTATCTCTCAGTTGAGGATGCATAAGTAAATGCGAGGTATCTGACTGGAGCTGAAAGGGAAAATGCTGTCATTGAGTCTGCATCGAAGTTGAATTTATAGCTTACAGTAGGGGAGGCACAAGAATCTGAGGTATTTTACTGGAGCTCGAAGTGAAAAACATGTCACTGTACTATGATAAAGCACGGTATTGATCTACTGAAAGCACAAATAGGCACACAAGGAAGAAGTAAAAAGTAAAAACTAAAATAAAAAAGAAGCAAAAACAAGAACGAACATCAGGTAAAGTGAATTCTGCATTGCAAATCATGTGTATTTGTAGAATGCCTTTTGAGAAGTATGAACATTTAACAAACACTTCCCTCTTTATCCATGGGAAGTCAGGTCAAAAGACTTTGTTCAGATCACGACCAAGCTCCCTGAGTGTAACACGACGAATAAGATCCCCGAGGGAACCCCAAAAGCCTTCTTAGCATATCATAAGTATTCATTGGTTTAGACATACATCATAGCCAGTGGAAGGGTAAAAGTTAAGTCATAGATGATAGAACAAACAACGTCATAAACTGTGTAGGCTAGATACATAGTGTCCAAATCATGCATCTACATAATAGACCATGCGGGGCCAAGACATGTCTCGGGCTCACCCAAAATAGAGACATTGAACTGAAGTCTCAAAGTAGACATAAACTGTAACATAGGCCAGATATAGCATGGTTTGCCCTCGAGGGGGAGGACTCACCAACAAGCTACTAGTAATCAACTAGACTAAGCACGGGGCTGTGGAGGGTAGTCACCTATTCCTACATGGTGAAATCATGCAGGCAACATATGCGTTAGTACGTAGAATGTACTAAGTTTACAAGTGAAGGACAATAAGGAGCATACATAGGTAAGTAAAGAACATAATGATCATAATAAGGTACAATAAGGAGTCCTGAAAGCAATGCATGAGATGCCATGAATGTACATGAGTAAAATATCATACATATGTGGGAAGTAACCATAACCGACAATAAAGACCATGTAGCTATAACATGGTATCCCGATGTTGCCTCTACACCACAGAAAGAGGAGTCTACTTGCCAAGGTAGAACTCTACCCCACCTTGTAGATCATGAATCATAGTGCTATATGTGGATCCACTAGCTAAAACATAATCCTACAGTGATACGTAGTTATGAGACAAGCATACTTTATATAAGGACTCTTGGGGATAGTCCCCTGCCTCAAGTCTCATTCGGTGCTAAGTCAAGTCCCACGGAATATTTACGCACACATGCGCGCGCGCCACACACACTTGAAACATACTTGTCATAAATCATCATAATCATACTTAAGCTCATAAGCCGAATCATAGCTCAAAACATACTTGCACGCATAGGATTAACTTATTTCATGACTTGTGTAAAGGTTGTACCTATCCTCATCAATACACAATAACTTGTACATGATGGTGTAAACACACCCTTGCTTAATCGTATTCATGTCATAATAGCATTCATACTTGAGAACTTGTACTTGCATAATCATGTTCATACTTGGAATCTTGTCATAACATAGTCATACTTGCATAAACTAGATTCATGAGCATGGATTCATGAAATGTAAGCTTGAAATCATATTCATCTGAAGAAGATTTGAATTCATTTAAGTGGTTTAAGATCATTCAGACAAACAACAATAACAACAACAACATACCCAGTATAATCTCACAAGTGGGGTGGGAGGGTAGAATGTACACAGACCTTACCACTATCATAGAAGTAGAGAGGCTGTTTCCTGGAAACCCTCGTCTCAAAACCCGTAAGTAAGAACGAACTAGATATGACAAAAGGAGGGAAGGGAATAGAAAAATAGCGACTAATAATGACAGTATGTAAATAAGGTAAACTAACACATAATATAACAGGTAATGCGAATACAT
>JAOTQJ010000102.1:7028334-7050887 GCA_025642045.1 Solanum sejunctum
CCTCCACTTTTCTCTATCTAAGGCCATGTCCTCAGTAAGATCAAGTTCCGTCAGATCTTGTCTAATCACCTCCCCCCGGTACTTCTTCGGTCTACCTCTACCCCTCCAAGTATCTCCCAAAACCAGACATGAATTGAAATTACCCATGTATGGATTCCATAATCTCAATATGCTTGAAGATGTAGTATCATGAAGTTCTTGCAGTTTCATGCAATTGAAGCTTAAACATTCATATATATATATATACATAATAATACTATTTAGAAGATAATTAAAGCAATTGGAGATCATGGATGAAAGCCCATAAAATTCATGATTTGAAATTGGAGAAGAAGAGATAAAATTAGTTTGGTTTCAGGGGTGAAATGGACCCATGAATCAAACCTGCATCTCTCTCTTTTTTTTTTTTTCATGATGTAAGGTATTTCATAAAAAGGCATCAAGCGGATGCAAAATCACAGAAAACAAAAGGGCTTCCAGAAAGCATAAGCAAAAGATGTTAGCTCCTTTACAATCTTCAAACTAGTACTAGAGCTAACAAAGTCAAGAAACTGTTCAGTACTAAACACGGGTTAAATTAACCCAATTGAATAACATAAGTAAACATCTAGCTTTAAGAGAGTGCCTCGAAGTTTTGTCAAAAAAAAAGAGTGGCTCGGAGTTGAGATTCCATCAAAACATCTACGATTCCTTTCAGTCCATTTAACACCAAAATATAACTTCGGGTATCGTCACCCAGACTTTCTTGTTGGACTGATCAACTCTCCATGTATTCCAGCTCATGTGGGCTGCTTTCACACTTTGTGGCATGACCCATTATGAGCGGAAAATGCAGCAACACATTTTCAAAGGGCTTTGGCCACTGCACAGTGAAGGAGCAGATGATTGACTGTTTCTGTGCTATCTTGACACATAACACTTATTATCCAGTTCAAGGCCTCTTTTGTTGAGATTATCTTGTGTTTGAACATGCCTCCTGGAGAGCAATCCAAAAAAAACAAATGACCTTGGTAGGCATTTTGGTCTTCCAAATGAGTTTCCTGGGCCAAAGTTCAGTGATATGTTTTTGACAACATAATTGATGATAACAATCTTTCATAGTAAAGGTGTTGTTTCTTCCCTATACCAATTTGTCAGCACAATTCTCATTTATACTATATTTTTCCACCCTAGCAAGTAGTTCAAGCAAGCTTCCCATCTCCCAATCCTGCACATTTCTTCTGAGCATTACATTCCAGTTGTTGCTACATCTATTTTGTGCGATGGTGGAGTTTTTATCTTGAGGAATCTGGAACAAGTTGGGTAAGCTTCCATGAGTGGAGTGTTGCTTAGTCAACTGCCGCTCCAGAATTTAATATGTGAGCCATCCCCTACTTTGAACCATACCTTTGTAACAATTTCGCTCCACAACTTGCTAATGTATTTCCAGGGGCCAACCCTATGGGGTGAATTGGAGATTTTTGTGCTCCATTTATCGTTTCTTTAATGCGTAGCAACTACAACTATTTTCCAGAGACTATAGTCATTTGTACTAAACCTCCACAACCATTTGATGAGCAAGCTTTTGTTGTGAGAAGCTAAGTTTCTAATGCCCAAACCACCCTTGTTCTTTTGGTGGTTTGACTTTGTCCCATTTGATAAGATGAAGTTTGTGAGAATTTCTATTTCATTTCCATAAGAAGTCTCTCCGAATCTTGTCAGTTGATTACGGATCTTGCCGGGTATGGGGAAAGTGACATGTAGTATGTGGGTATGCTATCAAGCATACTGTTGATAAGGACTAGTCTTCCACCCATTGATAGATATTGCATTTGCTAGGCGGCCAGTCTTTTTTCAAATTTCTCTGTGATCCCGTTCCAGATCTTAACATTCGTGAATTTGCTACCCAGGGGTAGGCCAAGGTAGGTGGTTGGAAATGTCCCAATAGAACATTCCATGATGCTTGCCAGCTCTTCAGTATTAGCAACATTGTTGACCAGATACATTATGCTTTTCAGCACATTAATATGCAATCCTGAAAGAGCTTCAAGAAGGAGGAGAGTGAGGCTTAGGTATAACATGTATGTTGAGTCAGCCTCACAAAAAATGAGTCTATCATCAGCATGTAGTAGGTGTGACTGTGAGGACGCTCCGGGATTGGTACCTACAATGGAACCTTGAATCCACTGCTTATGCATGGCCTTTTCTAACATTTTGCTAAGACCCTCCATTGTTATAATAAACAGACAGGAAGAGAGGGGATCCCCTTATCTGATTCTTTTCTGAGGAGAGAGAAAGCCCACTGATCCTCTATTCACAATGACCGAGTATTTCACTGTTGAAATACTAAATTTGATCCTTTAGGATTGAGATAAGGTAAGACCAGTTGAGTTGATCAAATGCCTTCTCAATGTCGAGTTTGCACATCACACCAGGTTCACCACTTTTAATCCCCCAATAGCACCTCATTTGCTGTCAAAGCTGCATCTGTAATTTGCCTGTGCTTTATGAAGGCATTCTTGTGAGTTGAAATAAGCTTGCTGATAATCCTCTTTAAGCCCTTTTGCCAAAAGCTTAGACACAATCTTGTATACACTACCAACGAGGCTAATTAGCCTATAGTCTCTTAATTTCATAGCTCCTTTTCTTTTACGTACCAACACAATGAAGGAGGCATTGCATGATTTGACCATATGACAATTCTAATGGAAATGTGGGAGAGCTCCCATCACTTTTGGCTTGATAAAATCCCATGTTCTTTGAAAGAAAGCCATAGTAAAACCATCAGGTCCGGGTGTTTTGTCAAGAGCACAAGACCGAATGATATAGTGGACTTTTCAAGCATCTCTCTTTCATATCCTGCTAAGTTGGGCATATCATCAAATTTGGCAGTTGGCCTCTAAGCTTCAGTTTCCGTGTATAGATTCTGGTAGTACCTTAGTATTTCCTCTTTAATCTGCACTTTGCCTTCAATTGTTTCACCCCCACCTTGAGTTTATCTATGCTGTTATACCTCCTGTGGTAGTTGGCCATTGCTTGGAAATACTTCATGTTTTTGTCACCATCCTTAAGCCACAAACATCTGGACTTTGCCTCCATGAAATTGATTCAACTTTGGCCAAATTCTTAATTCCAACTTTAGATTAATAAACCTTTGCTTTTCGTGTTGATAGGAACTTTGTTCTCGACTGCCTGTTCTAAGGTTGATATTTCAGCCAAAGCTTTGCTTCGTCTTATGTAAGATCTACCATATACTTCTTTGTTCCATATGGTAATATCTTTTTTCAAATTCCTCAATTTCTGAGCGAGGATGAAATCTAGGGAACCACCTACTGAGTAGCTTTCCCACCACCCCTTTAACATGTTAATGAAACCCTCTTGTTGCAGCCACATGTTTTCAAATGGCTTCAAATGAGTACTTGATTATGTCTGAGTTGATCGGATTTGTGCTTGTCTGGCCATCCATTCCTGTGAGATCCAGTGCTCCTAAAAGTACCCTATGAAACATGTAAGGACCTTGCCAATTTGGTGCAAACTTCCCTTTTGCTTCATCTTGATTAGGGAATATCTGATTTAATACCAATTGTCCTTGGGGAGAATTGTCTAGGATTTATCTTCTTAGTGATCACCTTTGTTATTCGATTTTGGTAAGGTTGACCATGGCACATTGCATCCATGCTTTTTTTCGTGTCTGCTTTATTTCCATATCGCAACATCCAGTCCAATAAAAGTACTAGGCGTGAGATAACTGATGACTAGCTTCATATAGTGTGAAATTACTTGCTCAGATAGTAGATAACTTATTCCTTCTATTTCGTCTAATCGTGTTGTCCGAATACATATCCAAACACACTGTAATAGACTGATAGGTACAAGTACAACAACAATGATGGGGCTCTGGTAGTACCAAGACAGGACGCTTGGACAAGTATTCATTCTTCTGTTCACTCTGTGACTGCTTCTTTCTTCAACAACTTAAATCTGGTCGCATTAATTAAACTGTGCTATGAATCGACTAATATAGTTGAGTTCTCTGAGAAAACTAATCACCTCTTTCTTGTTCTTAGGAGAAGGCAAGTCTTGAATTGCCTTGATGTTTTAAAGTGGTCTATACTGTTCCTGCTAACAATGAATCTCAACTAGTTTCCAGCAAGCATACTGTTCCTTGCTGGATTGCACTTTAGATTGTATTTTAGCAGCCATGCAAAGAACTTTTGCAGGTCTATCAGATGCTTTGATCCCCTTCTTGACTTGATAATAGCATCATCCACATAGACCTCTATCTCCTTATGATAGATCATTGTAATGAAAAAGAGTGATCATGACGTTCATGTAGGTTGCGCCCACATTCTTCATACCAAAGGGCATTACTTGATAGCAGTAGACTCCCCATGGAGTAATGAATGTCGTTTTTTCTACATCATCCTCATTCATCAGGATCTAATAGTGTCCTTAAAGAATTATGTAGAAAGTTCTAACTTAAAGAATTTTAAAATCAATTAAGATTACTTTATATAATTACATCTCTCTGTAACGGTATCGTTTGTCCACATATTTGTTGATTGATATAGTAGAATGCTAGTGTACAAACACCACCAACAACATACCCAGTGGAATCCCACAAGTGGGGTCTGGGGAAGGTAGAATGTATGCAGATCTTACCACTACCTCATAGATGTAGAGAGACTGTTTCCTGGGGACCATTATCACAAAAACCCATAGGCAGAATAAACTAGATATGGAAGACAGGAAAGGAAGAGAAAAGGAAACAAAAAGAATGACTACTAACAAAAAGCCCATGATAGTATATAAATACGAGACAATTAACATATATAAGACAGATAATGACAACGCCAGATAAAAGACGTGACAAATCCCACTATCCCGCTATACCCCACGACCAGATATCAACCTAAACCTACTAACCTAGCTTGCTACTCTAATTCGCGACCTCCATTCCTTCCTATCTAAGGTCATGTCCTTGGTGAGATCAAATTTCACCATATCTTGTCTGATTACTTCCCTTCAGTACTTCGTCGATCTACCTCTACTCCTCTGTGTAACTTCTAAATCCAACCTGTCGCACCGCCTAACAGGAGCATCAGTCGGCCATCTGGTCCTCTTCATAAATATAATTTTTATAAATATATTTTTTGACTAAGGGGTACCATTTTGAATCTTATAATTTGTAAAGTAAAAAAGTTCAAAAAATACAGGTAATGGTCTTGTAATAGGATATCATTTGTTCACCTTAAACATAAGTCCTGGGAATTTGGTATCTTCTAAATGCCCCTCTGTCCTTTCTCAATATCCTCACAAGACATAGTAGAAAACTTACATATTGGGGCGGGTTAATGTTGGGGCAGATTTCAAATTTGGGGTGGGTCGTCTATTATTGGAAATATATTTAAATAAGAGATTGTAACCATTAAGGATCACCACGTGTTTGAAAAATTATTTAAAATATTTAATTAATATTCCATTATAGAAACGGGCATTTTTGCATCCAAAGGTGAATTTCAAGGGCATTGTAGGCCCAATGGGTGGATGAACGATATTTTTGTACCAGTTTCAATAGTTCGAGGGCATTTAGGCCTTTTTCTGTTATCTCTATTTATAAAAAGTCCTAAATGTAAAAAGAATTAAATCTGGTCAAATTTTACCTGAATTATTTAGAAAGAATTAATCATTTATTATTATTATCATCTTTATATAAATATGTCATATTTCATTAATTCAAATACGAAAAAAATTATTCCTTTCGTCCAATTTTTTGTGGCACACTTTGACTTGACACGATGTTTAAGAAAAAAGGAAGACTTTTAAAACTTGTGGTCTAAAATTATTCTTATATATTTGTGTGATTAAGAATCATTTCATTCAGGGTAAAAGAAGAATTTTAAAGTTAAATTGTTTTCAATTAGAGTAAAGGTGATATTCTTTTTGGGATGGACCAAAAAGGAAGGGTGCCACATACAATGGACAGAAGGAGTAATACACAATATTAGTTGGTTTGAAAATCCTATGTTTTCTGACTCAAATAAGGAAAAATCTATTAAATATTCAAGAAATGATTTTTATAATCTATTATAGAATATTTTAATAAAGGGTAAAAGTTCAATCAATATATTTAGAGACATTCATATTAATTAATTTTTTATTTATTTGAAGGACTCGTAATTTAAAAAGAGTTCGAAGTGCTCAAAAGTTTCTAATATAATTTGTCTCATGTTATAATAAATAATAATACATTTAGTGATAAAAAGTATCATAAAAACTACATGATTTGAAAGAGCACAAAATTAATTTATTAATATTTGATAACAAAAGAAAAACGCTCCTCAACGTAAAAAGAGATTATTTTATAGTAAAAGAAAATAGTGTTATAAATGGAACAACAAATTTTTTTTTGAAGAAGGTAACTTTAATTAATTTTAAAATCTTAAATATTAGAATTATAATTAAATAAAAAATATTTTAAAAATATTAAATGATGATTTCGTTTATTGGAGTCTTTTAAATTTTTTCCTAATTTTTTGGATCTCTTTTGGCTATTCTTTTAGACACTTTTTTTTTTTTGCTTTTTTGGGGAAGTTTTTAAAAATCTTTGTGTCTATTACTTTGGAAGTTTTTTACTATTTTGATCAAGTCTACTGTAGTTGGAAAAAGATTTTATAGGGCAATATTTAATATCACTAAAAATAATATAATAATTGAGGAAAAATGATGAAAAGACGATTTTGTGCTAAAACAAAGTCTTTTGATAAAGGGCAAAAATTCAAACAACATTATTAAAGACCTTCATACTTTTAATATAGTGTGGATAAATTCTTTCCTTCCTTAACTAACTTTTATGTCCTATAAAAAATAAATTAAGCTGCAAGCATCTTACGTGAATTTGTGGCTACAATTAATATTTTAGACTTTTGATACACAAATTTTGCAACTTTCAAATAACAACAATTTTGTGATGTTATTTTCCTTTTATTTTGAAAATTTGTCCTCATCACTATGAACTCTCGAAAATTCAAACCCATTTTTGGTGTTATCTAGGATTAGGATGAGTATAAAGTAATCTTAATCTTTATTTGATCTTGGGTAAACACGACAAAGAAGAGGTGTTTTTTGACTCTTGAGGAAAAAAGAATATAGGAAATTTATACACATGAAGATGTCCACTTAACTTGCCTATAATTTCTGATAAACTGTGACTGATAAATTGGATCTCTAATGCTTAAGTAAACAGAACAAATTACATCATGTTGAAGATAGATATATAGATATCAAAGATTAAACACTATAAGAAGTATCGACTTAGAAAAAAGAAGGATAAAGTACGTTCTGATTTTCATCAATCTTTGTTGTAATACTTGCAATAAGTGAAACAGTTTATAAAAATAGCTAAACTTTATTTCCTTTTACATAAAATAGTTCTCATAAAACTTGACAGTTTTAAGACCTAAATTTTTTTTTCTCCCAATAATTTTTTTTAAAAAGGTTCTTTTTTTACTCCTGGGAAATGGAAATCATTTCTTCATAAATTAAAGTAAGTTGTTTACTTTGTACATGATAATTAGAAATACTTTTATATGCCATATATTACTATATACATATACGTATGTATAAGTATATACTAATTTAGCTAAATTTTTTCATCATGTCCAAAAATTATTGAATTTAGTTGTTGTGTCAATGTAATAATATTTATTTTATTATTTTAATAGATATTTGCCTCTCTATCTTTGAGGTAAGATTTGCATACATTTTACCTTCCTTAGACCAATTTGAAAATCAAGTAACATCCATAGAGATATTCATTACATTGTGTATGTTGTTAAATAAATATTTGTATTTATTACGCTAAAACTCGTAATATAAGATATAAAAAGGGCGATAAGTAATTTAGTGTTATAAAAGAAACTTTAAGAGATATGTATATACACAATATGTGGTATATATAGGGTGTATGTATATAGTACATACATGTGGCAGTTGAAGATATCTGGAGAAGTTAGTAGAAGGTGATAAAATAAAGGGAAAACTAGGGTGTATATATATGGTACATACACGTGGTAGTTGAAGATATCAAGAGAAGATGGTAGAAGGTAATAAAATTAAGGGAAAACTAAGCATATACCCCTTTGAAGCAAACGATTTACATTTATATACTCCTTTTTGCATTTTATGCGCCCCTACTATTAAAATTCGCCTTTTACTATTAAGATTTGCGCGCTGATGTCATGTTGACGTTAGCACCAGCCTTGTATGATATGCCAATAGAGTATACATATACCGACAAGGTATTACAGAGGATTAAGCTCAGTACTATATCATACTGACATGGTATCAATATATTGATAGAGTATCACAAAGAATATATTTTCTACTAATTTAGTATTTAATAAATAAGTTTGCAACTGTAGTAATTTTTTATTAATTATTTTATTTTTAAAAAAAGAGCTCAAAATTATGTGATACCGATAGGGCACAAATATACCGATGGAGTATCACAAGAATATATTTTCTACTAATTTAGAGTTTAATAAATAATTTGCAACTTTAATAGTTTTCTAGTCCTATATGATACCGATATAGTATAAATATATTGATGGAGTATCACAATGAATATATTTTCTACTAATTTAGAGTTTAATAATTTTTTTATTTGTTTCTTATTTATTTTTTCTAAAAACACATAATTCTGTATGATACTAATTGGGTATCAATATACCGCTAGAGTATCACAGAGGATTGAGCTCATTCTATATGATATTGGTATGGTGTATATATACCGTTAGAGTACCACATAGAATTATTCATAGTATTGATGTTGACATCAACATGACATCAGCACAATGTCAGCATGACATCAAGGCGAAATAAAAAGGGAAAAGTTGGGTAAGAAGGTAAATAGTTTGGGTCATAGCTCCGTTAAGGGTAAATAGTTTGGATTGAGTCCATTAAGGATAAAAAATTTCAAATTAGGTCTATTTTGTGTACTTTTTCCTAAAATAAATTTGTATCCTATAGTAAAAAGTAATTTGCAAAGTATATACCTAGTTTGGTGTTGGCAAATAACTTGGGCAAGCATTTGGGCCTTAAAATCAGTTTGGATCACTTTTCCTTTGAGATCTGAATTGAGCCAACAGAGTGTTGAGAAGTTTGTCCTTTTGAAATCAGTTGGATTTTGTTTTGATATACACTGCATATCCAAAAAGATGTCTTTGGTCTTGTTAATAAATCAGATTTTAAAAATTGGGCCAGACATGCCCTTTTTTTTTCATTGAGTCAGAGGCGGATTCAAGATTTGGAGGTTCTAGGTATCACACTATTTGGAACATAGACATGTTGCTATTTACACCATCTAAATAGGGTAAATATTTGATGTGATTACTGTTTTGGATGATTTTCCATGTTGTCAATAGTATTTTGTCATGACTTATTCATTTCGTTATTTATTTTCTATTCCACTTTGGAATTTTTCCTCTCGAGCTGAGAGTCTATCATGAAGGGCCTCTTAACTCCTAGGTAGAGATAATGTTTACTTACACCACCTTGTGAGATTACACTAGGTATGCAGTTGTTGGGCTTTAGTTTGGGTTATTCGTATTTTCCATTTATGATGACAACTCGTTAAAACGAAAAAATGGAATAACTACAACAACTTGGCAGAAAGCAAAAAATTTCAACAATATTACCAATATCATAAATATATATAACATTTTTTTGTTACAGTGCTCGACAAAATTTTATATTTTGAAAATACTCTGTGATGCATAATTACTTATATTGATAAATATTTCATGTTTTTTTGTGATAAATTAATTATTATTTATTAGTTTAGGAGGTATCTTATTGGTGTGCTTACATAAGTTGTTAGTAACTTTAAGCAGGTGTATTAATTAGACACTACTTTTCAACTGTACCTCATCAAGGTTGCGTGTTGTCACAAGGAAGAACTAATACATAGTTAATAATCAGTTAGTAAGAAATAGGAATTCAGATTAGGAAGAAGCTCCAATGAGTAATAGTTGATGCTGAAAGGAACTAGTCTTTTTTTCAAAAAAGCACAAAAAGGATTTCAAAGATAATGTCCGAACAGTCGAGAAATGAGAGAGCTCTAGGAGCATCTGTAACATTTTCAAACTTCAATCAAATTCAATATATTTTATGCTTGATAAAAAGGGGAAAAAGAAATTAATAAATTCTAATGGTCAACAAAAAAATAAGTTTAAATTTTTACAGTTAAGTCCTAATTGAAAAAAAAAAATTATTTCATACCTCACACTACATTAATGATGCGAGGTCATTGTATTTTGTGGCACATGTTTATTTGTGAGATTAGGTGCTACTGCAAAACCCAAAAAATGAAAGAGATTGGAGTAAAACAAGTTTTTGTCTACACAGACAAATAGAGACTTGAGAGATACAATTTTTGAAAAAACTAATTTACAAATAATAAGGATCTCCAACAGAAAATAGGTTAATGGGAAATTTTTAAAAAGAAGGGAAAAAGGTGGGGTCCACGTAGGTCTAGGTGTCAAAGGTGTAATGGCTACACGGGAAGTAAATCTTTTCCTTAAACATGGAATACTATAAAAAAGGATTAAGAAGTGTGGTAAATGGGAATTGAAGTTGCGTCTATTAAGATGTAAAACTTAACTCTTGCCGCTGGCTGCATGCCCTCTTAACATTTCTCTGGGTGGCAAGCCTAATGAATATATGATTTCTTACACATATATACATAATTTCAATCTGGGCCTGCATGGCACCCCCACCCTTCTACATAGATCTGCCCCTGCATTGACTGCCCAGAAAATGTTTTTAGCCTAATCAGCTCCTCAAAACTTCTGCAGAAAATTTAACTTAAGCCCAAATTTCTTTCAAGGACAAGGAGGTCAAAATTTTAGCAATTGGAATAAAGGATTTGTCTTTAAATTTGCTTTTAGCTCCTTAACATTTGTTTGCTTGAACTCTCATTTTTGTTAAAAGGCAAGCTGCAAACTTGTTAGAAACAGTTGATTTGTAAAAGGTCCAGGATTATCTCATTTGTGAAAGCAAGTAAATTCTGGCAACATGCTGAAAGGAAGTTAATCGAAACCAAATGTTATAAATGAACTTAAGCTAAGCAACTACAACAGTTTAAGCTGCATTAACTTTTCAAAGAGATTATTTCATCCTTGGGTTTTATGAAGTTGCAGTTGAAATGTCTATTACGTAGCTTAGCTAAAAAGGCTAACTATTCAATGAAGAGCTTTCCAAGGTGTGACTCAGTTGATGAAAATGGAATACATATCATAGGAGATCACGATCAAAATCCAGCAGAGGCCAGCGTGACACATTTACTTACCCTGTATGTGTATTGGTAGGAGGATATAAGTACCCAATGACTTCGTCACAAGGTGAATACAAGATGATCTGAAACACGATTGTTATTTAAAAAGAAAAGGGGTAGTAGCTGATCAGGATGGTGACAGTAGGTGGTTAGGTTGAAAAGGAATGAAATAAATTAAGGCTGACAACAAATGCAAATCATTACACGTGTATTATATTCAGTGAAGTATTCTTCTTCGGCAGTTCAGTGTGGAGACTCCTTTCAAAGTTTTCTTGCTCACTTTTCCTAAAATTGCTACTGATTCTCTCTCTCTCTCTCTCTCTCTCTCTCTCTCTCTCTCTCTCTCTGACTGTGCACATTCATGGGGATGAAGTGGCTTTGCGGTTGATAACATCATTAAAGTGCTGCATGGGGAACGTATCGGCACCCTCTTTCATCGGGATGCCAATAAATGGGCCTCAATTGGAGAGATTGATACTCGTGAGATGGCAGTTGCTGCAAAGGAATGTTCCAGACGGCTTCAGGTATATTTACAGGGGCATCTGGCTTTACATTTTGGAAGCTGCAATGGATGTGACTATATATTCTTTGTTCACTTCCAGGCACTTTCTTCCCAAGAAAGGAGTAAAATATTGCAGGATATAGCTGATGCACTGGAAGCAAATGAAAAGGGAATCCTCGCTGAGAATGAAGCTGATGTGGTTGCTGCCCAACAGGCCGGATATGAGAAGTCTTTGATATCTCGGCTGGCTCTAAAGGAAGGAAAAGTAAGAGCTTGGCCACTTATACAACTTACTGTGAATGATCATGTACCTTTTTGTACTCTTACTGAATTGCTACTCCTTTGTCGTAGATTTCTAATCTTGCAAACTCAGTTCGTGTGCTTGCTAACATGGATGAGCCCCTTGGTCGTATTTTAAAAAGAACGGAGGTGAGTAAATCAGATCAAATATATGTGGCACAGGTAGTTTTTATTGACATGAGGAACAAAATGATTGTGAAGGAATCTTTTGAAGTATCGCTTTATAGAAAACCTTCTGCACTATCAGATGATTTTAGCGGGTACTATACTATGCCCGCTGACAATTACACTGAATGTTATAGGCAAAGCTATTTTTGTGGTTGTTTTGTTTCTTGAGGCATGGAATGAACTGGCTGACTTGCTGGAAGATTGGGAGAAATAGAGATGTCGATTTGTAACTAACAACTTTCACTGATCAGTGCTCAATTATTAGCCTTTAATTTCGGAACGGGATGTTGATTTGATCTTGGATATTATCATCTTGTGCAGGTTGCTGATGGGTTAATCTTGGAGAAATCATCATCTCCATTAGGCGTTCTATTGATTATTTTTGAGTCACGACCCGATGCACTTGTACAGGTATGCGGTGCTGGCAAAGTTGATGTTTCCCACTAGGAGAAAGATTCTGCTGCATGCCTTTTACTTTTTCCCCATTCTAATATAAATTAGTAGGGTTCTCTTTTTAGTAACTATTCAACACGTTTTTGTTACTAGTAGTGGGGATAATGATGGCCGACATGTCTCTATTTGTGAACTTATGTAATTCTCTGCATGCATGAAGTGCCCATCCTTGGATTATACTTTTACCGTGTTGCACTTTTTTTTGCATGACTAGATAGCTTCTCTAGCAGTCCGAAGTGGGAATGGCCTCTTGTTGAAAGGAGGAAAGGAGGCCAAAAGATCAAACGCCATCTTACACAAGGTTTAACTTATAGTTTTATGTTCTCATACACTCTATACTGGAGGCTCACGTTCTCCTTGTTTCATGCCAACTGTCACCTTCTCCTCTTTTTCTTTTTCTTTTTCTTTTTTGTGTCAGGTGATTACCTCGGCCATTCCTGTAAATGTAGGTGAAAGGCTTATTGGACTAGTGACTTCTAGAGAAGAGATCCCTGAATTGCTTATGGTGCCTACCGAAATATTCTCTCTGGGTTTCGTGTTCACAAAATCACAACCTACATTAGACATGATTTTGGTTCTTAGTTTTTTTTCCTGCATTGCAGCATGACGATGTGATTGATCTTGTTATCCCAAGAGGTAGCAATAAACTTGTTTCTCAAATCAAAGCATCAACTAAAATTCCTGTTCTAGGCCATGCTGGTAATTATGTGTTACTTGAATGTTAATTGCTTGTACATGCTATATTCATTCTCTGCTTTGATATCAAGGATTCTATTCTGGTGATGATAAAGTCAGTATGTTTGCTTCCAGATGGAATTTGCCATGTATTTGTTGACAAGTCTGCTGACATGGATATGGCAAAGCGCATTATTGTGGATGCAAAAACCGATTACCCTGCAGCCTGTAATGCAATGGTAGTTTTCTTATATGCTTTTTATAAAAGAGTGTCCAGTGTTTAACTTCATTAGTTTGTTGTTTCCTTTTCTGTTTTTCTGAATTTTGTTTCATTGTTTTCCCTTATAGGAAACACTTCTTGTGCATAAGGATTTGGCACAAAATGGAGGTCTTAATGACCTGATTGTGGAACTCCAAAAAAAAGGTCCTTTTTTTTTTGGCGAACTCCTTCAAGTCAAGGAGAAAGAGTGTGTAGATTGAATATAGAAAATAAAGGAAATCTGGGCCCTTCCTCTCAAAATTCAACACAATCTTGAAAAAGATTACATGGAATCAGACACAAACAACTTGGACAAAAAAGAAGTAACTTGGACAAAAAGAAACGAAGTAGTTTTTTTGTTGATAGTCAGACCAATCAGTTGAATATCGATCAATACTGATCGATCGAACGATACTTGAAAATGGCTTGATCCTAATAGTTTTAAAATATGGTAAATGCTGACTATCTGCAACAATTACTATTAATGAGAAAAGTGATGCTGACCATCCTTTAGCCTTGAAAGAAAAGTTCAACTAGACTCAAGACGTGTTTGACTGATGTTTGCCTCTTTGCCAGGGGTTTCATTATATGGTGGACCCAAAGCAAGCTCCCTGCTCAAGATACCAGAGGCACGTACATTTCATCACGAATATAGTTCACTAGCTTGCACTGTGGAAGTTGTTGAAGATGTATATTCTGCGATAGATCATATACATCAGCATGGAAGGCATGTTATGTTTGCCTAAATTTTTTTTAATAAGGATGCATTGTGACTTTTTTTTTAAAAAAAATTACTTCATATTGAAGCGCCAATTCCATGCAAATTTTTGCGATCCTTATTTTATTATACCCAATTCATTGCCAGTGCCCACACTGATAGCATCATTACTGAAGATAAGGAAGTTGCTGAAGTTTTTCTACGTCAGGTTGACAGGTATATTTACTGGACTACTTATCTTATCATTATTATGTTTTCGGCCTCATCCTTTACCACCACTCATGAGTAGTTTCTTCAATCTGATATATTAAGTCCTCTGGCATTTCATTAGTTACCAATAATAAGTTTTGCTCGTTGTAGTTAATAATTTTGTGGGGGAAATACATTTGATTTTCACTTTTCAGTGCTGCTGTATTTCATAATGCAAGCACAAGGTTTAGTGATGGGTTCCGCTTTGGACTTGGTGCAGAGGTATATACTTTATCAGTGATTCCAAATTATCATTTGGCATTGTAGTTTCATATTTCTATGTATCTTGCTTGCTTTTGAGTTAATAGGTTGGCATTAGTACTGGCCGTATTCATGCTCGTGGCCCAGTTGGAGTTGAAGGATTGCTAACAACTAAATGGTATGTATTCAATCAACTGTCTTTTGTTTTCAATCCCTCCTCTACTTCTTTCTGGCTTTAAGTCCTATCTAGAAAGCTATCGCTCTTGAGAGATTGCCTTCTGAAACAGCAAAACTGTTTCTTCTCAAATCTCTTTGACGATTCATGCATCTCTTATGATAAAAGAGAAAATAGAAGTAAAGAAGATGATTTAGTTTAATCTCGTTGTGCTAGTCGAAATGAATTCTTTCAACTAGACCTCGATATCATTTCTTTCCTATACGACATGTCCTTCAGCTTTATTGCATTTGCTACAACTTCTTGATTGTACTTTTGTCTCTCTGCATCATGAACTTGGTAATTAATTCATTACAGGATCACATGTGACTGACTGCCCACACTTAGTTTTTATTCTCGACTAAACCAGTCTTTTAGACCTAGTGCAGACAGATATCAAGCCTGCACTCCCTTGTCCGGTTGTTTTCCTACTTGGCAAGATTCAGGTGCCTTTGTTTGTTACTATTATGTCACTACAACCCCTGTAACATCTATATTCACGCGTTTCGTCATCCTGCCAATAATGCTTAAGCCATCTCATCAGTCTCTCTTCTTTTCTTCTCCCTCCATTTTGAGTACATTTTTCACATTCTACTATCAGCTTAAATCCACAATTACATCCTCCCTGGTAACATGTACCTCATTTTGCTTCCGTATTCGTTCTTGAGTCTCATACCTTACTTAACTGATACTTCCATTATCCCTCTCAATGGGTGAGGTAAACACTTGAGCTCCGAGATTCTGATCCATTGCTTGAACATCTGGTATAAACATGATCTGCTAAGAACTTTGCTTACCAAGGTAAGCTCAATTTTATGGAGTGGAATGATTCCTGAAAGCATAGTTCTATTGCATGATTTAGAGTATGAAAGAAGGTAATTTTACTGAAATGTCTGTGTAGCCTTTCCATTGTAGATGTGGTCAACAACAAACCAATAAAAAGGACTCTACTAAACAAGACTTCATAGACTTTTGGGATACATGAACGATGAACCTGGTGCTCTAATACTAAGTTTGTCACACCCAAACGTTGGTGAGTCAGACCGGCACTCAGTGCCTTGACTGAGCAGAACAACAAGAGATGAATCATAGAAACTCATTTAAACATTTGAAACATTCTCATATTTAATAAGCAGCAGTTTTGCTGCTTGAGGTGTCTGTTTCATGGTAAATTTTTTGTTTGTTTGTGTAAACAGCTGTTTCATGGCTTAGTTGTTGAAGCTGCTGTTTATATGTGAGAGGTCTTGGGTTCAAATGTTTTTGCACTCTTAAATTATTTTTGTAGTTCTCTCAGATTAGGAAGGCTTTTTATCGTTAGCATATAACATGGCCCCATAAAAGTTATTTTATTGATTTAATTAATTTGTGATACTGTTTACAATCATTCCTCAATTTTGGGTGTTCTATTCATAACTTCAAAATAATGACATGGGATATATTTAGTTGATTCTTAGTAACTTATATTATCTTCAAATATTTAAATGACATAAAAAAAATTGATTGATTCTCGAAATTCGATCAGTGCTATATAAATTGGGATACACGAAGTAACATAGATTACTTGAAAATGACATAAAAAGTAATTTAAAAAATCATAATAATTAACAACTTAAAAATTTAAAAAACATACAAATTTTATTGAAATTTTATCACTGCCACAAAAATTGGGACAAAAGGTTAACATATATTATTTGAAAACCGATTAAAAAAATCTATCAATTACAACAATTAATAACTTAAAATATCTAAAAATCATATTAAACATCTGTTTGACTCTTCAAATTCTCGGTGTAACATAAATTGAAATAAAACATATCATATATTGGATCCGTGCTAGCACGGATTCTTGTATCTAGTATTTATGCGTAGAGAAATCTTTGGGCCTGAAACATAGAATTGGCATAAGACCCAATTGAAACATGAGTCGCAAAATCTGTACTTACATGACAACATCAACAGGGGTCTACGAAGCCTCTATGGAAATCTAGGACCTTTAGGAAGTGCTGGGACAGGGTTCCTACCTGCTCAAATCTCTATGTACAATACCTAGATGCTAGACTTAGCCCCAGGTAGTCGCCAAGATGAAACCATGGTTCACTTTCATTAACAAGCTCTCTTGCCATTTCCAGTGTCATTTGAAAAATTCGTAGTAAAATCCTCAATTCACAAAATAACTTTTTATGCATATCATTCTGATTCATGGTGTTGCTTGCACCCACTTGTCGGAGTACCCCCACGTTTTCAAATTACAATTCAAGCTTTTAAAACATCTAATGAATGCCTAGAAAATTAAGCCTCAACTTACCTCAGCCTCCGAGCTCAAATTTGACTTCTGTCCTACAAGCTGTCAACAAGTCATATTCTAACATGTAATAGGGTTTGAAACATTAAAATACCCTTAACCTAAGTTGTGCGGACTCTTCACTTTCGATGTTGCCCCCGTGTCAGATTCTTCAAAAATTACACTACTTTTGGAGGATCGGACATTCACCCATTGATATTTTTAAAGAGTCCAAGCAACATATCTCTTAACAAACTCAATGCATCAAAATTGGACTAAGCCCTAATTCATTGTTCCCCAAATCCATGTCTAGAGTGGAGTCTCTACTCATTCTATTTTATACTTTCAATGGTTCATAAATAACAACAGGGATCATTTATGACTACCCATTCTATCACCTCAACCATGAAGACCCTCTTCACCTACCTTGTTTAATGTGCATTAATGGATTTTCAGGATTTCAGTATCCAAAGTTCATTGAGTACTCTTACGTCATAACAGCACTAATATATTAAGCCCAAGAATTGGAATTAGTTTTAGAGTTCAAATCTCAAAACCCTACCCATAGGGTTATTGGTGGAATTTCCTTGGAACTTATCAATTCATGATATTGATATTAATTTCATGATTAGGGAGGGATATAATCTATATATAACGTCTGAGCAGATTTGTAAGCCTACTTGGGTCTTGAGTATTTACTTGTAAGAATGAAATTCTTTGTTTTGTAATGGATAGTTGCAACTCCATAAAAAAGAATATAGTTGCAACTCCATAAAAAAGAATTTAGTCAAATTTTTCTTACATTGAACCATTTCTATGTCATATATGTGTATATGTAAATACAGGTACCATATATATATATATATATATATATATATATATATATATATATATATTTTATGTGGATATATGGATTCATTTATTTCATGGTTGCACTGCCTGATTTGCCCTCTCGGAAGTTTTTCTTCTACAGCCATGATTTATTCCCTTTACACGCCTTTCAGTAACATGTCTGTAAGTTTTTCTAAGAAAGTTCAAATGAAAAATCATTTGAAGTGTTTGGAAACTAGATTTTAAGGGCACAACTTCCATTCATAATATCGTGGCCAAATTTATTCTACATTAAGAGATGTACTCCTTTGAAGTTAGGTTATGTTCATTTGGATGTCTTATCCATCGTTTCCAACTTGCTCCAAACTTTTGTTTTGTATTTCCAAAAATCCATATAGATTTTCTAGCAGAAGATTTGGATATTATACTCAACTTTTCACACTCCTATGCACAGCTTAAGAACACATGCGTGGGACATAATACATAGCTAGAAATTTCCACGGCATTATATTAGGTCTCTTTGTTACGTTGAACTAAATGTGTTATCTCTACTATTAGTTTTAGGGTTTAGGACCAAAAATGTCTAATTTTGTGTAGTGATATACATCAAAGGACCATAATAGTTGAACCCCTATATATCAAGGGCCATTTTGTGAATACTTTATCACCAAAATGAAAACAATAAAAAAGATGAGAGGCATGACTTTGCCATGGTTTTACTGGGTGACTTGTATGTGCAAGAGGAAGAGTTTCCTCGCTGTTTAAAATATATACTGGAGTTGTATAGTCGAGAGCCTATTTGATGGCTTTTCAGCTGTTTCGTTCTGTATTTATTATAATAATAATTTCAAATGAGTTTCTCTTCCTTAAGTTTGTTTACTTATTTCCATTGGGCATAATAATTAATTAAGATATTTAATGTTATCCTGCATGGTTGAATTTTATAGGGTTGCAAGGGGAAGTGGACAAATTGTTGATGGTGATAAAGCAATTGTGTACATTCACAAAGACCTTACTCAGCAGGGGTAGCTATGGTCCAGTTGTGTATTTAGGAAGATAGCGTATTGGATGTGGGTAAAGCAGGTTTGGTGCTTTTCTGTATGTTCCAACCTTGGAGATTTGACTTGTGATCAGGTCAAAAACTCTTCTGTATTAACAGAGTTGTATTGTTGCATAGGTTCTAACTTGTATTATTTGATTGGCAAAGGTGTCCAATCATAATAAAATTTATAAAGTTGCATTAATATTTCTGGGCCAACTTGCACCTCCACTTTTGTTGCTACATCCACCATCACTAGTAATAGGAAATCTTAGGTAGCTGAGATTCCAACCTTGGTTTTCAGGGTTTGTACCAAACTCATTGACTAGTAGTTTGTACTAAACAGGCTTAGGAATTCAGAGAAATTGAAGATAGGTTTGGAGAACAGTCGGAAGAATATAATCATTTTCTTTTTGTTTTGATAGACAATTTTTAGAATAAATATACTCCTATGTGTTCAGTAAATGAAATCAATAATCTTAAATCTTGGACAGGAAAGGAGGAATTCAGAATTCAAATACAATCAAAAGAAACAAGCAAGATTTGATTAACCTCAAAATAGGAGGATACAAAACAAGGTGGAAATAGAAATGTGGACTATCTTAGCTGAGGTAGTTCATTATGGTGATAATAGGATAAATCTATAACTCACAAATGTGTTCAATCTTCATATTTCAAAGGTAGCTAAGTAAATACCAACTCTAAAGATTATTATGGGTCATATTTCCATATGCGATGTCGATGTCAATTTGGACGTGTCCATTGTAGACGTGCATACATCATTCACTCTCTTAAAAAAAATACAAATTTGTATCCCAAGAGATTGCATACCAAGCCTAAGAGAATCATATACTCGACCTTCTCTTTAAATAAAACACTCTTGTATTATGGCCAAGTATCATAATTAGTATATAAGATAATGATAATGATAATAGTGATAATAATAATAATAATAATAATAATAATAATAATAATAATGATAATCATAATTGTCACGCCCCGAGGAAGGTACCTTAGACGCGGTCGGCACTCAAAGACTATTGCTAGTCTTTGAGCGAACCACTTCGCCTTATTGTCACATCTTACTCAACAACGGAAGAATACCCGTATAAAACATTTAGGGTAAAGTAAAGATATCATAAAATAATCTCCAAATGATAGATTAAGTTTAGGAAAGGAAATACTCAAAAGTGTTCTACTCAAAGTCTATGAAGCCTCTACTCTAAATGTCTAAATGTTGCCATGACAGGCGATGGCTACTCAACATCAATGAAATAACGAAAACTGAAATAAATAGTGATAGGCTCCTCTGGATAGCAAGGAGGGCTCACCAAAACTCTAGGACTCAGAATCTCTGAACCTCAATCGTGCGTCTGCTGAAGTCCTCTATTTCCCATACCTACATCATGAAATGATGCAGTACTGAGGGGCGTTTCTATGTGAAATTTACTGGTATGTAAACGGGCTAAAAGTAAACAAACAAGGCTCAAAACAATCAACAGACTCTACTCAAGGCTCAACTCTTCATCTCATAACTCAACTCAAGAAATCATGCAAGTTTTTAAGTTTGAAATCATGCTTTAGTGTTTAATGCAACTCAATTTGAAAATCAGGATATGCTCAACTCAAGTGCTTTGCTTGGGAGTTTCTCTAACCAACATACTCTCAACTGCACCATTATTTCATGGTGATGTACAACGAATGTGACATCATTGTCTCGCCCTTCCTTAACTTGTCACGGAAAAGGACGCATCAACTCTACCTCATGGATCCATAATAAATATCCGTTTGCGGGACAAGAGTTACCCAAACGAGCCGCATGACTATCCTACACTGGCGTCGTAGTTCTGTGAGATTGAGTAGATGTATACTAGCTCCCGTTTAGTGCTCGATACTCCTCACAAGACTAAAATATGCTCAACCCATCAATCAACCCATCAATCTCAACTCATCATTCTCAACTCATCAATGATCTCATCAAACTCAACTCATCTCAATTATTCTACAATTAAATCAATCAATACAAAAAATTAAATTTGACTTAAACTCAATATGGTCATTTGAATTCGTCAATTTACTCATCATATAGTGCAAGTAAAGTATCATGTGTAATCATATAAGTGACATCAATGTTACATACATCTCATGATCAATCATGCTCAAATTACTCAACTCGTGTGCTCAACCTCAACCTCAATCTCATTTTATGCATAGAGTCTCATAAATTGTGCAATGTAAGACTCAAATAGTCAAGTATAAAATATATATGTGTAAATTTCATGCCGATACTCATGTATATGGCAATTTCCTCATGTAATTAAGTAGGACATCACGATAATTATAAGGATATAGTATCAAAATAGATGGGATTTCTCAAAAGTCTCAACTCTTTTCAAACCTTGACTCAAGGAAGATGAAGGGGTGTGTGAAGAAAAGATTTCATATTTTGATAAGTCTTACATACTTGGGATGAAGATTAGTACCAATCCTATAGGAAAATTCAACTCTAGCTCTAGACTTTAGATTGCTCTTCTCTTCTCCTCTCAGAACCCTCACCTTGAATGCTAAAAAAAAATGAGTTTTGAAATTCTTAATTTTGAGGAAAACGACTTTAATACTTGTTAATTAGAGTAGCGGTATGTTGGGAATGTCTAAAATACCCTTTTCAAAATTTTAAAAAAGAACAGCACTAAAATTGCACTGGTCCACGACGCACCAGGGATGCTGACCGTGTCTTTTCCCCCCCAAAATCCTCCGAACAAATTTTACTCCTTCCATCCAGATTATTTTAAAAAAACATAAGCGTAAGTGCGTGTCCCTGGCGTCACGACGAGCATCAACACTGTCTCTGATTTAATTAGCAAAAATTATTTTCTGACTCGATTCCTCTAAAATCGGGTTAAGATCACTTTTTCACCCATTTTTTATGTGCTAATCGCAAATCCATTCTCAAATTTTTCATCCAATCTTGGCAAGACACATTATGCACACGATTACATTGTAGGGCATTTTGGTAATTTTGCGGGGTGTTACAATGATGATGATGATGATGATACTCCCTCCGTCTCAAATTAATTGAATTTTTGAGACTTTTCAATGTTCAAGATATTTGAATTGTTAAAAGTTCAAGGTTAATGTTTGAAACTTTTACCATATTTGCCGTTTTATTTATGAACTTTTATATTTTCTATGAGATAAATTACACTACATATTTATGATTTTACAAAGGACAATAATGAAAAGTATGGTGTAAATTTTGTCTTGAAATATTTTTCTTAATATTTGTGCATTAACTCACAAATTCAATTAAAATGGGACAGAGGGAGTAATAATAATTATAATTATAATG
>JAOTQJ010000102.1:7050987-7061856 GCA_025642045.1 Solanum sejunctum
AAAGAGAAGCCTACTTGCCAAGGGAGACTCGACCCCCCCCCCCCCCCCCCCCGGGCATATATGGGCTCTACCCCAGCACAATGAGTGTCACATATGCGTGGATCCCACCCTTTAGGCTCAACCCCAGCATGGTGAGTGTCCTAAGTTTGTGGATCCACTAACTTAATATCTTGTAGGAACATAATCATAATCCTACAATTGTGCGTAGTTATGAGACAATAGGATTTAAATAAGGACCTTTGGGAATAGTCTCTATTACTCAAGCTCATTCAGTGCTAAGTCAAATCCCACAAAATACATAATCATTTAGTATAATAGACATTATCATAGTTCGTAATTCATCAATATCATACTTTCGTAGTTCATAAAATAGGTATCATAACTTAATAATTCATTTTATATCATAAGAATAGTCCATCTACATGACTTACATAAAGTGTGGTATACTCCTTTATCATCTTGCATAAACGTTAGGGTCTTATGTCACCCTCATAATCGTGATCATAAGCATGCTTTCATACTTGGAATCTCATTTATGAAACATAGCATAACATAGAAATTAGGGGAAAATATAGGTTCATGAACAATTGAAGTTAAAAAAATAAAATTTAATGAGAATTATGTGAGATAAATGCAATTGAAATCAAACTGAGTCATAAGTAAAATAACCCATATCAATTTCATAAGCCCTAATCCACATATACTTGAAATCACTTGTAAATCATGCAATTTATGTAAATCATCATAATTCATATAAATCGAGTAATTTAATTGTGTAATAATCATAATTGAAGCATTTAGAGTAAAATCATGAAAACCCATAAAATTCATACTTGAATTTGAAAAAAAAGTGAGTTTGAATTTGGGCTCTATGGATGAAGCTCTACATACCTTGAGGATGAAACTCAAGAAATCTAGAAGAACTTGACTTTGAATCCTTGAGAGAATTGGAGCCCTTGCGCTTCAATGGTGGAATCCCTTTTGAGAGGATAAATCAAGAATTTTTAAGTGGTTTTTAGGAATGAATGAGTTAGGAAGTAATAGAGGGTAGTTTTATTAGATTTGAGGCAGTAAGGGTAGTTATTAGGATCAAAACGACATCGTTTAGAGGTTGAACGGGTAGAAAATGATCAAAAAATCTATTAAATTTCGTCTGGACCCATCCATGAGCTTAATCTACGAGTCATAAATAGAAGCATGACTCATGGATCATGGTTTTGTCCTAGTTACACTCTTGGCCTCTGAATGCGTCTCTGATTCTCCATCTACAAATCTATTTTTACGATCCACCATTCTTTTAATAAGTCCTAGTCAGTGCTCATTATTGGCTCCCAAACTTAGAAAAAAATTTCTTTCCTAAGGTCAAGTCTATAAACTCTATCCACGATCCATAAATAGGACCCCGGTCCGTAAACTTTACTCGTAAGTCTAGTCCATACTTAGGCCAAGTTTTATGTTTCCAGCACTCCATCCACGACATTTATTGACGGACCGTAGTTCCAAGTATGACTTGTAATATGGCCTCGTAAACTTGACTTTCAGGTTATAAAAATTTCCAAGTACCCTAACTCAGGCCATGAGACCTATCAACGACCCATGGTTAAACCCACGAGTCGTAGATGGGCTTATGTTGTCATGATCAAACCCAAATTCCTATAGCTTTTCTATTTTTTAACTTTCTAATGTACGGGGTATTACATTTAGAGACCTATATATATATGATGATATCATTTTTAAAAAGAGGATATTTAAAGTAATTATTTAAAAAAAATTATAAGAATAATAATTAGATATTTGAAGAATATTTATATAATTTATTTTTTTTAGTTTTAGTGTTTCTTCTTTTATTTATTATATCTGATAGATTATTGAAAGATTCCAGATATTGAAAACCAATACATGTTCTTATTATATATTAATTTGAAATTTGCGTTTGTAGATATTTACATCAAATCTATTCCAACTTATTATGCTTAAGATTAAGGAAAAAGTACACAAAATAGATCTAATTTGAAATTATTTATCCTTAATAGACTTAATCTAAACTACTTACCCTTAATGGACACATTACCCAAACTATTTACCTTTCTACCCATTTATTCCTTTTTATTTCGCATTATGAAATATACTCTAATGGTATATATATACCAAAGTGGTATCATATAGAATGAGCTAAGTCCGTTATGATACTCTGGCGGTATATGGATCCTAATTGGTATATAGTTTTTTTTTAAGAAATAAAGAAGAAACAAATAAAAAAAATTATTAAACTCTAAATTAGTAAAAAATATATTTGTTATATAATTTATCGGTATACTTATACCATATCGGTGTCATATAGGATTGAACTTAATCATCTGTGATACTTTGTTAGTATATGTATACCCTATTGATATATCATACAAGCAGGTGCTGACGTCATGCTGAGGTCAGCGCGCGAATTTTAATATTAGGAGGGCAAAATTTTAATAATATGGGGTATAAAATATAAAAGGGTATATGAATATAAATAGTTTATTTTAAAAGGGTACAAACATAGTTTTTTCTAAGATTAAGAGTGTTAAAAATGAGCCAAAATGTAGGTAATCCATCCAAAATTTATGGGTTGGGCTTAAGATAGTTTTGGTTGGGTTCAATCTCAACTCATTAACATCTTAATCCATATCAAAAGATTCCTCAATTGAGCGCAATTTAATCTCCAATTTCAACCTGTTCTAAAACTCGTTACTTGTATTAATGTACTGTAATGTATGTTTTCTATCTATTTTATATTTTCTATCATTTTTCTATCATTTTGTAACATTTTATTTTTATTTTTTGAGTTAAAATTCAAATTATGATTATAAAAAGATAATAATATGTTAAAATTATTAAGATTGAATAGACCATGACCTAACCCGAATTTTAGCTCATTTGAGTCCAACTGGTTTGAGCCTAAAGTAAATTGGGTGGATCATAACCCAATTCAGTTTCTATCTTAATCCATTTTAACATTCTTAATTTGAACCCAACCCGCCTGCTTGACACCCCTACTTTAAGATAATGAAAATATGTATTAATATATGTCATGCAAATATTAGTTTTAGGTAAAAAGATGGTTGTGAATAAGCTAGCATCTTAATGCAAACAAATACTTCTCTTTTGTTTAAAAAAGAGTGATCTTTTTTAACACTTTAATTTTAATTTTTCAAATGGTATATTTAAAATCATAAGATTAAAAAATATTTTAATATATTTAACATACCTCTAATTTAAGATCATAAGATCGATTTTTTTAAAAAAAAAAAATTTGTATCAAATTAAGTTAAAGTATTATATTAGATTGGCGCCGAAAGGGGCACTTGTGCGACTTTGATGACTCCTCAAATCATTTGTTTGGTTTATAGTTGTCCTCCAAAATCATCCCCCGCCACCCAAAATCCCAACATTGACATTCTTTGTTTCTTTACACACAATAATAAATGAAAAATTCAGAGATACAATTGATTTTTTTCCAACAATTTCTTTCACGTATAACCTTTTTCTGTTTTACGTAGAATTAACGTTTTATCCATTAACTTATGAATTGATAGATATTAGACAAGGAAATCTGTAGCATGTTGAGTCCCAATTGATTACAAAAGCTTCAATAATTGTCTATGTCACAACTTTTATTTTTATTTTTGGTTTGATATAATCATGCGTTGGAATTTGATGGATGACACTGGTGACGTTTGCAAAAAGAAGATGAATTATTCACATTTGTAGGGCTTTCTTCTGATTCTGTGAAATTGAATTCTAAAAAAATGTCCATTCATCATCAAGGGAATGTTGACAGCAACAATGTTTCAGGTATCCTTTCTCAATTTAGAAAAGAGTTATTGTTATAAATTTGAGGATGGTTCCATCATTACGTTATATATTTAGTTAAAATCAACTTTAACCTTTTTTATATTTGTGGAAAGGTACAAGTAATTAAGAAAAGGTCATAATAATGATAGGACAAATAAAAGTAATTGTAGAGAATGGGTGGAATGAATGAGGCCTGCAACTTTTAGGCTTATACTGTAAGATCCTCAATCTCAGTTCAGGTATTTGTATCTAGACTAGCAGAGTTTCATTGAATTCTTTCTTGTTTCCTATAACATGTTTGTGACGAGAATTCTTGGATTTTTCTCTCATTTAAAGAGTGATGTGTGACTAATATTAACTTAATATCTTGTGTTGAATGTTCTTAGTAATGATTAGGTGTCGATGAAAATGTTAATATTTTTTCTGCAACAATAACAGTTTCTGTAGTTTCTCTCTTTTAAATGTTTGTTTATTTGCTAGGTTCTTGTCTCTATGAACTTTTGCAAATGGAATCATCTGCAAATTGTAGTGGCCTTCAACCAGAAAGACGAAATTGTTCTTCAAGTATGTACCATCTTATTCTCATCTTGGAATGAACGCAAATTTAGGCCGTTAAAGTTTTTACTGATGCACTTGTTTTTTAGATTTACTCACCATCTATACCTTTTTCACTGACTAATTTCTTTAAAATTTTCCTTTTCTGTTTTTTGGTGCACCATGTGTACTTGTTGAGCGGCCTAGGATTGGACACTTTTCATGTTTGCCTTTACGTCAATGTGACCACCATGGAGATACCGCTTCTTAATTTTCTTTTCAATGCTGTTGAGTTTAATATTTCTCCTGAGCACCAAATGTTGCATAGTCATGCTAGGTTATTAAATTTGTTGGACCAATTTTTATTTATTACATGTACAACTTGCAAGTGTTTCTAGTGATCTACTGTTATTTTTATTAGGTCCTCGACGTAGACTACAGAGACTGTTGAGTGAATCTGGCAATAGATTCTGTGCAGATTGTGGATCTCCAGATCCAAAATGGGTGTAAGTATCAAATGTACCAGGACATACCAGTTTTATATCATAGTTAAAGATTATAAGGATTATTAATTTCTTAAATTACCTTTTTGATTCTTCTTGTCTTATTGTCCCATGGCATTTGAGTTACGTACTATCCGTTGCTAAAACCTTTTACTTCAAGATCTGATTTTTTACTTTATGTTTGTTCTTTTTTAATCTCAAATGTTGATGGGGAAATTGTAAATTGTCTTTTCACCTATTCTTCCCTTCCATGCAGCAAACCTAAGGAGGTTTGACAAGATGTAGAATCATCCAGACTTAGGAATTTCAGTTATTTTACATTATTAAGAAAATGCTCGCTATGTTGGATATCATAAAACCGAGCACCGACCAGTATCTCTTTCTTTCTTTTTGTTTCAAAAGAATCCTACTTTGAAGATTTTCCTGTTTTTGAATAACCTGGTACATTCCTCTTTTCTATGTAATTTGGTGTTCAGTCTTGAAAGTACTTGCTATACCTATCTCATTTCTTCATATACAGATCTTTAAGTCTTGGAGTTTTTATATGTATCAAGTGTTCTGGAGTACATCGTAGCCTTGGAGTGCACATATCGAAGGTTGGTTATTCAAACTTGCCATATATACTTGTTATTGTAGAATGTTCTCGAATAATGCTTGGTCTATATTCTTTTTTCTCATGCCCCTATATCTGAAATAGAATTTTTATGAGAAAACCTAAAAGGGAGTAGATTTTCGAGATGTAGAAACATTGGTAAGAAAGATGCGACTTGGAAAACTGTAGGTAAACTATGTGGACATAACCTAAAGATGGACAATATCACACCTTATTTGATCATACCTACACCTCATATGAACCACCTCTATTTATAGGTAATGATGAAAGGATCTTGTGAGAGATATATGTTATTCTCTTCTAGAAGATTCTTAGCTTCATTTTCTCTAGAATCACTCTAATTTTCTGATCCTAGAGTTCTCCTCTCGATTCTCTACAACTCATGAATATTCCTAAAATATGTTAGAAATTAAGTTGGCATTCTTTTGGATGACCTTAATGGCGTCATTATTGTATTAGTCGCTCTTCTTGAGAATGAATTTCTTTCGCTTATCCTATGTACCCTGATTGATGTTTGGGCCTTTTGTGATGATATTCCATGGTACAAGATCTTCTCCTATGAAAAGTCATGCATTCTTGCTTTCCACCAGCAATAATATTTGTCAAGGAAAGATGGTGTTCTTGTTGTTGATTGTCCTTGAACTCCAGGAGGTGCAACCCTCTGTTTCTCAAGATGCTAGCCTTTATTGAAAGATCTAACTTTAATACTAGTTGTTTGTTTGGCTACAACGTAAACACTCGAAGGACCAGGTTCTTTGAGAAGCTATGCAAGAAAGTAAATTGCAAAAAATAAATCAACACCAAGAATTTTATGTGGGAAACTCCTTGCTTAGGAGAGTCAAAAACCACGACCTACCTCGTGTAGGAATTTCCTGAACTCTTCCATTCAACTCAAACCCCAACTCCAAATAGATTTACAACAGCCCTTATAACACCTAAAGAACTGTTCCCAATAGTTCTGCCTCTACCCACTTACTATTGAATGACCTTACCCTGATCAATAAAGTCCCTTGAAAAAACCCAACACCACACCTAGTGCATCTATGAAAATAATCAAGATCCTGTCTTGGAAACGCTCCATGAAAACTAACTATTGCAAACTGAATAACTGAATGGATAAAACTACTGGAAACACTTTGAGGACTGCACTTTGGGTGTATTCAAACACCAAAGGATGGAAGTCATATTATTTATATAGGAGTAAGTAAGTAGGGGCCTTCTAGTCCAATCCAACTTAGACTTGGTTCAAGTCTTTCCATGAATCCAATCTTAATCTGACTTGGTCTTCTTCTTATTGATGCACATGGGCCTCTTGGTCTCCTTATTCGAAACTAATTCCATCAAATAATTCCTGTTATTTGATGAGTTCCTCTGGAAGTATTGCTTGTATATTCAGTTCTTCTTGGAGATCTGTGAGGATCTGATTCTTAATACATCTTCGCTCAATCTTCAACATATAGATTGGCACTAGTACATAATATGTCAATCATCAAAACTTCACATGATCTTGGATGCAGATCCAGAGACCATTGTGCTTCAATAGCTACTTCCCTGATCAACCAGACTTTGATATTACTTGTTGAGTAATAATTGGTTGCTCACATCTTGAATTTTATTATTGCACAACAAGGAACAACTTCGGTCTTATAACTTTTTATCTTTCACTCACACTCTAGCAACTCTCACATGACGCATTTCATCTTTACTTGAGCACAACTTATTAGAGTACATCTATATCTCAAAATAAAGATTAAGTAGTTAAGTGTGTGGTCTGTCATGACTAACAGGTTCTGTCAGTGAAGCTTGATGAGTGGACAGATGAACAGGTTGATAGTATGGTAGAGATGGGTGGAAATACTAGAGCAAATATGAAGTATGAAGCTTCCATTCCTGATAGATATAGGAAGCCCAGACCTGAGTCATCAATAGAAGAGCGTACTGACTTTATCAGGTAACGTATTGCAGTAAGCATCCAATTTAGTTTTATGTGGCATTCTATTCTGAATAAAAAATCCACTCTCAGGAGAAAATATGAGCTGCAGCAATTTCTAAACTCTGATGTACAGATGATCTTCCCCTTCCCACCATCATCGTCTTCACGCTGCAGTTCCTTAAACCTTTCTTGTAGCTTGGCCCTGGATAAGAGGCATTATGATAAGCAATCCACTGGACATCGCATACATGGTATAGGGCATGCATTTCGCCATAGCTGGAGAAAGAAAGAATCTGAGCACAGAAGCACCAAGAAAAGTAACTCAATGGTAAGGAACAACACCATGTGCACTTGTTTTAACACAACCAGACTCAACCTATGCTTGATTATTGATGTTGAATCACTCTCAACATAGTAATCTTAATTACTCCTGCATATTTTACCTATAGGCAGGTATGATTGAGTTTATAGGATTGATAAAAGTGAATGTGGTGAGAGGGACCAACCTCGCTGTCCGTGATGTGGTAACAAGTGATCCTTACGTAATTCTCT
This sequence comes from Solanum sejunctum, assembly GCA_025642045.1. Lineage (NCBI taxonomy): Eukaryota > Viridiplantae > Streptophyta > Magnoliopsida > Solanales > Solanaceae > Solanum > Solanum sejunctum. Next base: position 7,058,954 of record JAOTQJ010000102.1, read on the forward strand.
CCTTGGGAAGCCAGGTAAATGCTATTTCTTCTAGTAAAAATTCTCATCCAGAAAAGGGGCTGATGGTTTATTTGGATCATGCCATTAAAATCGTCATACTAAACTACTTTTGGTTGCAGTCAGTCAAGACACGTGTTATAAAGAACAATCTTAACCCAGTGTGGAATGAAAAGCTAATGTTGTCAATTCCAGAAAATGTTCCTCCTTTAAAAGTGGTATGCATTTTTATTTGTGTCATTTATCAGCCAATAAATGTGAAGAGGGACAATGATATGAACATGTTAACATAAAAGGAAGCGGCACATTTTCTGTCTGAATAAATTGTTGAGGCAACCCTAATGAATGCTTTCGCAGCTTGTCTATGACAAGGATACATTTACAACAGACGACTTCATGGGAGAAGCTGAGATTGATATCCAGCCCCTTGTTACTGCAGCAAAAGCATCTGAAAATTCAACACTTTGTGAATCAATGCCGCTTGGGAAATGGAAAGCAAGCAAAGATAACACTCTAGTTAAAGACGGCATTATCAGTCTAATAGATGGAACGGTGAAACAAGAAGCCACAGTGAAGCTTCAGAATGTTGAAAGGGGAGTACTTGAGATTGAGCTTGAATGTGTTCCTCTTACACAATAACAGGTGCAAGGAAAGATTACAGACTTCAATAATATATTTAACATGGTTAATCCTTGACAGGGCTATCCTCTATCTTAGCCGAAGTGAAGCTTTTGGTTGCATTGAAGTTTGTCAAAGGCTTCAAACACAGACCCTATAGAAGAAGGAAACACAATATGCAGGCAAAGTATTCTGAAACTTAGTTACAGTTACCAGAATTTCTTGTCTGAATTAGTTGCAAAAATTGAATCTGCAATGGTGAAGGGTTGACCAGTTGAATGAATGTGGTACAAACGCAAGGAAATCAACAATCACACATAATGCAACTTTTGCTGTCACATTACACTTTTGATGTTTGCTAGAGCAAGTAACTTTTTAACCAACTCTATCATTACTGTTCTAACCAAAATAACCATTTGTCTAGCTTTATTATATTTGCTTTTTATATTACACCTTATTATTTATTTATTTTTTTCTAATTGATGATAATACAATATTTCAATATCGGGACAATAATATTGATCGTCTTAACTCTTATAACTTAGGGGTGAACCTGCAAATATATACAATTATTAGAAGGAACAAATACAAAGAGCAACCTTATTTTAATATAATTGATTCAATACTTCAAATTCAAAGGGCTTTTGACTCCTAAGTCTTTGGCTAACGTTTCTAGTGAGCCTGGAAGTTGCATTTGACAAATCTTTCATTTAGATTTTTAGATTTGACTTGAAGGGAAATGTCAACATTTTGATAATACTTCAAAACAATTTTTCTAGAACAAACCGACTACAATTGTTTGCAAGTCAGATAAAATTCTTCCTCTCTCTTTCTGGGCGAACTCTATAAAATCAAATCCGAACCAGAGTACTAATAAGCTTAACCAGTTATAACAAGGTCTAAAATTTCAACTTGATTTAAGTATCTGTTTTGGTATACCATAAAGTACTTTCTATTAAACCATACTCATTTGTGTTCACTAGTCTCTCTACACATGCATTGCTCGTGTATCCGAGCAAGGAATTATTCAATGTTATGGTTCCATATACTTTCAAGTTTCAACATTGAACATAAGTCTAATGTGTAAAGTTAACTAAAAATTGCAACAAAAATAGTCAACATGAACCATGAGTTATTCAGCACAAAATTGAATACATAGAATATGATTGTCAAACATTAATAATAGAATCAATGGAGAGGAAAACAGCAAAAATAAAATGGTGGTAGAACTAAGATTTTTATTAAATTTAAAATATGATAAACTAAATACATGAAGGTTCAACATCTACTATGTATATATCTAAAATTATCTTAATCATATGTATAAATAGTATAATTTTTTGTCAAAAATATTTTAATGAACCCACTAACTTTACCTGACTCCCCCGATAAACAGATTGGTCCAGAATGATCCTTTCAAATCCATCTCATATCAATTTCCAATATGATTTGTGCTTGTAATAACAATGAATATCAAGTGAATATATTCATTTTCTAATCCAGGTGGCTTGCACTTCTCCTTTAAATTATGTGTAACCCATAACATTATTGTTCCAAGTAATTCCTACAAATCTCTAACGACGTCATTGCATACGTTCGCTCCTAAACAATTTTACAAAATGACCGTTCAAATACATTTTATAATGCAACATATGAATCTAATTTATAATTATACATGAACGATTACTTCTCAAAATACTTATCCATCTTTTGAAATAAATTAAGGTAATCAATGCATTAATTTTGCAAGAATAAATTATATCTGCATTTGAATATGGTCCATACTGTTAAACCATACAAAGTAACCTTTCAGATTCTTAACCTTCTCAGAGTAATTACGAAAATTAATGCACTGTTTTTAAAAGAATAGATTTGTTGTAGATACATTGAATGAGTGGATTGTCCATTTAATTAATGGACAATGCTATTTGGCCCAAAGAATTTGTTCCAAATTTGGCCGAAAAGAGAAAAAAGACTGCAATGCCCTTTTCTTATAAAAATAAAGTTACTTTTTTTTTTATAAAGTTATTAATTTTAGAAAACATTCATTACTTTGAAAAAAGAAATTCTTGGTATTATAAAGGATTTAATAATATTATTTTTTATTAATTCTTTATTATTTATTTTTTATTTACCAATTTATTTTTTTCTTCTAAACTTATTTCATTCATTGTAATTTTTTTTAAAATGATGATAATAAATTATCACATCTTAAGTACTTTAAATTGTCAAATTTACCTTATAAAATGAAATTGAAAAAAATTATTTAATTTATATTTTTTAAAAGA
>JAOTQJ010000102.1:7061956-7072358 GCA_025642045.1 Solanum sejunctum
TCTATTCTAGAGACAATATCATTTGACACTTGTAATTTCTTTCGAATCCATTGTAATACATTAGAAGCTTGTGCATGCGACAACCAGGTTTTGGGGAATTTTTATTAAGTTGATTTATTGTCCGTAATTGAACTTTTATTTTTATTATAATTCCTTACTTTTAAGGTTATAGTTGGGTTGTAGGCTGACTTGTCTTAGTGGGATAAGACGAGTGCCATCACGCCTGAATTTTGGGTCATGACAAATGTGATAGTAAAAACATTTGATATTTTGTCCTAGAATATTGATACTAAAGTGGTAAGTTTTTTTTTGAACTGGCTTAACAGTTTAGTTTTAGCTAATCTTTGAAAAGAACACTTATAAAGTATGCCTTTGAATTAAGTTTATATTTCATTCTCATTGTGTGAATTGCCTAACTTAGTGTGTTAGATGGTGGGTGAAGGTGGCTATATGTTATGACCCAGACCTAGGATCTAGGAGTGACATGGCGAATGGGAACCCAAAAGTCCCCAAACAAGCCTCGTAGCAACTATTTACACTTCATAGGTTTGAAAGTGCATATAAATAGTAAACAAATAATGCTAAGGGACGGGAAAGTAGGACTCACTCTATGGGGATATCATAAGGGATTGGAAGTAACATGGATTCACATAGCACATAACACATATGAACTAAGGGGTGGATAAGCATGACTCACTCTACGGGGGTAATGAGGGACTTAGGATCTTCCACATCATAACGTAAACCATGACATAAGATCTTAATCAATCCAAAATGACATAATCAGATTCATAAGCATATTCTCCAAGTACAACATTTAGCATATAAAACGTGCAAGAGTCTACAAGATATCCAACAATGCCTCTAATCATAAGATAGGACGTAGGCCAAGATATGTCTCAAGCTCACCCGCAAAGTAAATAACAAAAACTAAACACATAGGTAGATGAATAGTGGATTGTCCTTGGAAGATAGGACTCACCATGACAAGCAAATCTCAAGATCCAAACTAGACGTCGTACGGTGGATGAATGTACTCCTCGGTCGCTATATGGTTAGATCATAGGCAAAAGTATGCGTTAGTAAGGTTGAATGTACTAAATATGCCAGTATGCAATGCACATGAATTCATTAAACCTATATTTCATTTTTAGATGACAAGGGCACATATATACAGAGGATCACATAATAAGAGAATAGTATATAAATATGCCATGAAATACATGATGCATGAATGTGAACATACTTCATATATAATGAGGATGGGATCATAACCGATATGAGACCAGGTGAGCTATAACTTGGAACCCTGTTGTATCCCCCACAACGAATAAATAGGTGACCTACTTGCCAAAGGTAGATCCTTAACATTCTTCTTTTCTTCTCTACTTTCCTCCTTGGGGCATATACATATACATATGTTAGGCACATAGTTCTAGGGAAAGGAGTATAGACCCTTGGGGATAGCCCACCCCACCTCGAATCCCATCGGTGCTAGGTCATCATCCCACTAGAATACATATATATACATATACATATACATATATGCTTGTAAAAGAGGCATAAGACTTTCAAAGTGTTTACATGCATTCTTATACTTAAAAACCAAATCACATTCTTCATAATCATGTATAATAGGCTACAAAGACAAAACATTCTTCATGAATACTTTTCATGCATAGGAATAGCTCTTTTAGAGCGCCTTCTTGAGAGATGAGTATGGACCCTTGGGGATATAGCACCCTACCTCAAAACCTCAATTGATGCTCCATTAAACATAATGGTGTAAACACTCATAATTGCTCAATGGGCCTTTATCATAGACATATATGTGATCACATTCTTGTCATAACTATAATCTTCTCAAAATCATATACATAAATATCATTGGATCTTGACCCACTTCATAAACTTCATAAAAACCATAGTCATGTAGGCATATATCATGAATGAGATGAGAGTAGCATGGGTAATAGAGATTCAAACTTAAATCAACAGTACATTATGAGATTCATGTAAAAACATAAGTAAAATTCACATTTAAATCATAATATAGATTATCCATGCACAAATTAAGTTTTAAAGGGGACATGCACTATCATAACTTCATAACTTCAATGCATTTCATCATATTAGAGCTTAATTCACTTTAAAATCAATTAATAAACATAGCTCATACATTAGTTGAATTTAGTAAACCATAATATTGAAAACCCATATTTAGGGTAGGCTAAATTCCATGAAAATCACTTGAAAGAGTTTGGATCTTCTTGTTTGAAAGGGACCAAGAATCAAGCCCACATACCTTAGCTAACCAATAAGAAATGGGAAGAAATTTAGTGAAGAAAGAGCCCTTCCTTTATCCCCAAGCTTAAACTCCACAAGAGTTCTTTGGTAGAGATTTAATAGAATTTTAAATCTGAGGAATGAATTTGAATAAGAGGAATAACGTTTAGGTCATTAGGTAGCACAGGAAGTCACAAAAGACCCTTAGAATAAACCATTATTAAGAAAATACCATTGATGAAACAAGTTGAAAAATTGAAATTAACGTCTCAGGGAGGGCATATACAATCCATGAGGCACTATACGGATCATATACTTGCCTATAAACCAATACTTATGAAAAAATTCACTTGACGAAGGTTCAAAATGGTAATCCCACGCTTAGAAAAATTTGACGAAATCATCTGCAAGGAAGGCCACATGGGTTGTACATGGCCACACGGGCGATACCACTGCCCATACCACTTCCCTCAGAAAAATTATCCCACAATGTTGTTATGAGATAGTGATTCTATACTTAGAAAAATATCACTCCGGAAGTCATACAGAAGGCCATACGGGCAGTACCACTTTGTATGGGTCGTGTACTTGGCCATCCCACCATACTTGGTCCTAAGATTGCGGGATTTCAAGCTAATGCCACCACATGGCCCACCACACGATCCATGAGGTGTCATAAGGACCATGAGGGGTCCATGTGTGGTGTACCTTTGTTTAAAATTCCACGCTTTAGGCCAAACACTCCAAAAGGCAAAGGGCCACTACATAGAGGCTCCACATGTGTGACCTCACACGGACCGTGAGGGCTCTCTTGGAGCTTCACCTTGGTCTAAAACTTCCCAAAACCAAAATTTTCAAGATTCAATGAGATTGTACAATGTTCGGGTCCTTACACTATGGGCATGGATGAAGCCACCTTAGGCTAAGGATAGTTTAATGTACACCCTTTGCTAAAAAATTATATGGTACACAAAGGTTAAATATTTGTCACGCCTCGGGAGGGTACCCTAGATGTGGCCGACACTTAAAGACTATTGCTAGTCCCTAAGCAAGCCACTTAGCCTTATCACTCTCACTCTATCAATATATTTAACAATTAGCAAAACACTATGATAATAAAATATTGATAATCTGGGTCTTATAAAACCATGTCAAATCAAGTAGGCTAGCATAAAAGAAACTAGCCCAACAAAATATCTGATCAACAACTCAACTCTAGTCTATAAAGTATCTATTACTATCAATTGATGCCAATGACAAACCCATGGGTACCTCAATACAAAATAAAAACTTATCTATAGTCTGAATCTAGTATCTAGATAAAAATAAAATAAGAATCCTTTGAAGTAAGGGAAGGCTCAGCTGAATGCAGTAGATCCTCAACGATATGGCTGATGACGATCTCTAGAACCTGCTTCTACATCATGAAATGACACAGTCTAAATGGATGTCGGTACATGGAATATACGAGTATGTAAAATGATTGAATGAAATAGATATAGGCAGAATAATATAGAAATAACATCAAATCTTAGGATACTCAATAAGATGTCAAATATCTATCTAAGCAAGAATAAAGAGTAGACCATGACCTATCAATACCATCTAATCTAACTCAATCAAATCAGCTTAGAGTACTATTAGTATAGAACCTATCTGGGAATTTCTCTTATTCGGCAACAATCACCTATGAGCCAGTGATCATACAATAATCCCTCTGATGTTGCCACAACTGTTCAATACAAGAACAACTTAGATCCATAGTGGATGTGGTTCTCATGTCCTTTATTGCTCTCTGGGACAATTTATCACAAGGAAACATCTTCCTTAATGGTTTAATCCTCTCTTATGTTTGGCGATGTAGTTAATGAGTGTGAGTTGGTTGTACTTTTGCTCATTTCAGTGTTCGATACTCCTCCTAAGATTCAATGCTCATAAGACGTTCCATCTCACTCAATAATCTCAATTAGTCTCATAGAGACTCTCATCATCTAATCACTCTATCTCAATTGGGCCTTCTGGCCTATCATATCAATCATCTTATCAAGTTAATTCTCAATTAATCTCTAAAAAGAACTTAGACCAATCATTAGGAGGATAGTCAATTAGACCAATCTCTAGAGTTCAGTTATGAGTACTCTTGGGACCATCAAGTTCTGTCAACCTATCATCATGCTAACATCATAATCGCAATCAACATTTTCAAATTAAGGCTCTAGACTTAATTCCCTAGGTTCAGTCATTCATCTTTTATAAAATATCATATAGAGTTTATGCAGTAACTCATGAAAAGTATTTAATTAGCGAAATCATGTATATTATAATCATCGACATATGAAAATACATAGGATGTATAATTTATAAGAAAACATTCATGAAAAAACAGGCATAGTGACTCAATACATACATTTATCAATCTCTCTCCATCAAGGGGCACATGGAAGAATAATTTCATGCTTTAGTTTAGACTTACATAAAGGTAAACAATCAACTTGGCATGAATCCAACTTGAATTCCTCACATTCTCACTCTTCTCCCATCTCTTTAGCCTTAGCTCTTTTGTTAGAATGTTTAGAAAATCTTCATAATCGGTTTAAAATCCCTTTTTAATGCTCAAAATGCCCCTCATAAAAAGCTAAAAAAATGTTCATCTTGGGATATCAAGTCAGCTTCGTGGATTTGGGTGCTATTTTGTTTTTTTCGTCAAAAAATTTTTGATCGAGTTTTCTAATCCCTTAGAAAATATTGGGATCACATCCAAGTGTGAATTTATGACAAGTTTGTGACATGGACATGTCACGCACTCTTTATGGAATGTGTTTTAGCATTGAGAAGTTATTTTTTGATCTGGTTGCTCAAAAAATCAACCAAGACCATTTCCTCACATAATTTTTCACGTTGATCGCATTTCCGACCTCAAATTTACCATCAAAGTTTGGGAAGACAGGAGTACATCTCTCATCTAAGGGATTTTGGTAATTTTATAGGGTGTTAAATTATCTCCCCATTGGGATCATTCATCCTCGAATAAAGATTAAAGATGGACATCAAGGCATGAATAACAGTCAAGACTCCTCTTGAGAATCAATCAACCAATAAAGCTATTGACCAATATGTAATCTAGAAGATCGCTACTCGGACTCAAGAAACAAACAAATCAACTTAAGTTAAGGTTAGGATATTACCTTTTACATTCTCACTATCGGGCACAAATGGAACATCAAAACTCAATCAATTCAAAATCATTCAAACATCTCGACAATCAATCATTCAAACTCAAGAAGAAATTTGTCCACTCTAATATGAAATTAGACCATCGTGACATATAAGACTCTATGGATAGCTCTCAAGCTCAGCTCCTCATCTCAATTGTGATTTCTTTTCATAGCATTTCAGTTCATCAATTTAAGATTATAGCTCCTATCGAAATCAATGTCTAACCACATCCTCTCATACCATTTCATACCTAACTCTAAGTCCAAATATTTTAGTCTTAAGATGATCATACTTATACCAATCTTACCCCTTAAAATTTATGCTTCATATCTCCATAGTAACCTTTACTTAAAGAATACTACTCGTTCTCATAACTTTAATATACTCACATGATAATAACCACACATTCAAGCCTATCACTCTAACTACTTTATGGCTTCTTTAAGGTCAACATCACTTGAGATTCTTCAAGCCTACCATAGCACATCTGCACCCTCAATCACTTGAATTCTTATCATGAGAGACACTAATATTCTTTTACCTATCTATTAGACTCGTCAATATTTCTTTAACTCCTCTTCCATGTCTACAACCTTAAGAGGAAATAGTATCACATCATTATCAGGATTACTCTTCTGTTATCATTAACATTTCTATCAAGATTAAAAAGTAAGATCCCTAAAAGGGCTTGGACCAAAAGATCATTAGCATGATTTAATTGAGAAATCTTATTTGAGAATCATTCATAATGAAATATGATCTCCCTCATATATCAAGAATCATTTTGAGTTCACATAAGTATATATAGTGTAAAACTCAGGTCACATCTCATTCAACATAGGACTAGATACTCTTAGATCCATGAGGTAAGATTAAGATTAGTGAATGATGTAATCACCTTTTATCTTTGAAACTCAACATGAACGAGAATCAATATGCGTTACATGGGACTAGTCCATGCGCATGTCAATCATACACCAAATGGGAGTAGAGCACCACCTCAACTGAAATAAAAAATTGTAAGAGATGGCAAGAAATTGATATCTCATCTTGATCAACCCAATCAATATCGAGAACTTGAGATATACTTTGGTTCATCACCTTATTATCTCCCACTTATCTCAAAGGTCATTACTCTAAGTTTGCGGAACAATTTCCTTTACTAGGCTATAAGTACATATCTCCACACGATCAGGGAATCACTGTTCACAAGAATATCTTAAAGTCTTTTGGTATACTATAGTCATATCTATATATAATAGCCACTAAGACTCTCTTCAAGGATACTATTCTTAGCTCCTTCTTGTCTCTATGAAAATCTTTCTATATTTGCTACTCTTATTGGCGTACATAATCAATTTCCATGACTCTTACAATCTAACATTCTTTTGCCTGTTATCGCTCAACTTCTATTCTCCTATAAATTCTTTTTCATAAGACTTAGACTATAATGGAGACTCATCATCATATATCCATAAGCCCTAATTAACTTAGTTACTCGAGATGATAGCGAATGCTTACATCAACCTACTCCACATTGATAACTCAATTATACTATCTAGATTCTTATAACAGCCATAACTTAGAGCTCCACACATCTTTACACAATCATGGATACACATCTCAAGCCTCTTCTTATAAATTGAGCTATCCTTGTTTCACTAGTCTTACCTAAGGGGCACATGTACCCTTCCCATAGCATCCCTTTCCTTACAAATCAGTGTCTTCATCTCTAATGTACACTATTGCAACTTTTTAGAGAAAATCTCCAACAAGACTATCACCATCACAATGCTATCTCCTTTTTAACACTACTCCTCAAAATTTAAGCATAGGCTCTAGTATAGTATTAACATATGTATCACACACTTTGCTCATATTATACTAACCCATAACTACTAGGTAAAATTAGGAATATAGGATTACTAAAATCTCTTAATGAATAATCGATTAACATATTTCCTCTTCACAACTCAAGTACATTCACCTATTCATTATGCCTCCTTAGTTGTCTAAATTCATAGCTATATAAATCTCACAGGGCTCTCACTTTAGAATTATAAGCCTGGTTTGGATCTATTAGATTTAAGGCACTCTATTCCTCTATTCAACATATATACTTCACTCTTATTAATACGAATATCAAAATACATCAACATAGACCTCTTTCTAGTTTGAGCATGTTCTAACACATTCTAACAATAACTCTTCCTCTACACCTCCTCATGAAAATCATACGGTACTTATGATTCTTTCATAAAACTTATGTCAGTCGACTCATCAACCCATTACTTACCTAATAGATATATAATTCTAACTATAAGTCTCAATCATCCACCACTCTTGCTATCTCGTTCCTTTCTTTTCATCATTTTCATTCTAGCTCTGGAATGACATCTCTACTTATGGTTTACAAGACCTCAAATCACAGTCATAGGTTGCAAAATTAAGCTTTTTAGAGATATAAGTTTCTCTCTCACGGATAATATCAAAAGCAAGTAAAGACTCGAATAGTACCCATCACAATATCTGGGTAGGCACTTGGAGAATCTTCCCGATCCTGATGACCACCCTTGATATACAGATAGTCTGTGGCCCTATTTGAGCCAAAAGTATCACCTTTCTGATCTTCTCTATTTAGTGGTGCCAGTGTAGAGGCTTGAGTTATTTTGGCCTATTTCAAACAATTCCTCTAGAAATGACCCTCTTGGCCACATTTGTAACATCTAGTACTCCCTTCACAATATTATCCTAAGTGAAATTTGATATATGTACTACAAGGTAGCTTGCCATGGGAACTTCAAGCCATACTAGCCTATGACTTAGATCCTGAGCTTTAAAGTCATGAGGCCCTGCTTGAAAGTGACTCATGTTTCTATTCCTACTCACCCTCATAAACTACGGAGAGTTCATTCGCAAAAGCTCATGGACCCTGGATGTATATAGAGCATATTTCCAGCCTGCTCCCTGTCTAGCTGGAAATGTTATCACAACCTAGGCCAAAGTCTAGATGGCCAGGCAAAGCTTAACATTGCTGATATTAGCCTGTGGTGGCTGCACGATAGGGATGACTGGGCCTTTGGGTTCATCCTGATTCTGGGGCTCGGGTTGATTGGGAGTCTCTCTAGCCGGACTAGCTTTCCCTTTATCAAGTCTTCTTGGAAGATGGTCACAATTCTATAAATGTGTAACATACGAATTAGAAGAGAGCTTCCATAGAGTTTAACTCTATCGCATGAATTAGAATAATAAAGAAGTGTAACCTTTTCTAATATCATATAGACTCGTGCTTATAAAGTGTAAGGACTCGAATTTTTGTATAGCTTTAGTGATGCTTGATAGTTGATTTTGAAAAGTTTTGGACCACGGTGACACCTTATGGATATCCAAGCTTGATCTATGTTCACTTTAAAGACTTTAATTCAAGCTCATTTATGTCATTTGAGGCCACCATTGTTTCCCTACATCAAGCCAAGTTCAAAGGTATATCCGTAGGATAAGTTTGACATAAGTATCAGTAGAAGAGTCAACTTTAAAGGGGCATATATTTTAGCACACTTAAAAATAGGTGGCACACAAGATGTTAAAGGAAAGCCATTTGACTTAGCTTTGCAACACACTTAGTTTCACCTTATTCCGAGGTTGGATGAAGGAGTTATGATAGTTTTAGTGAGACCCTCTCGTATAGTAATGTCACATTGGCTCCTTGATGCATAGTGAGCTGTTTCACGGTCCGTCTGGGCTGGCTTGAGCTGGGGAAGACCATTTTTGGCATGTCAAATGGAAGCCCTTTGAGTTAGCTTTCTAAAGCACTTGGTTTCACCTCATTCCAAGGTCAGATGAAGAAGATCGTTTTTGTGAGGCCTTCTTATGCAATGATGTCACACGGACAACTTGACAACCATTGAGGTGTGTGACGGGCTGTTTGGATGGCTTGGGGCTGGAAAAGACCATTTTTGGCCTATGGAATGTGACACAGCCAGTGGCACGGGCCGTGTGGCTTGCCACTAATTGTGTGGAGGGTCGTGGGAGTTTGCAAGAGAGTCAAGTAGGCCTGGCAACGAAACCGAGAGCTATCAGTACCGGTCTGGTTCTATCCCATTTCGGTGCTGGTTGCGACGCCAATTTGGTTGTATAGCGGTAAGTCCAGCCTAGAGGGGTATCAGAAGGGGAGCGGAAAAAAATCCCGCTAATTATTGGTAGCGGTTTACCAATTCTGGTCTGGAATTTACCAATTTATTTTTAAAAATTTTTTTTGTAAATAATTATTTTAGCCGATGGAAGTTAGGCCCGCACCCGCCCAACGGCTGAAATTACTTTTTCAATTTAATATTTATTCCAATGGCTATTTAGTATATTTTTTTTTAATTCCTAAAAATCTATAAATACCCCCTTAATTGTTCATAATTCATACAAATTCTCTCAATCTATCAATATATTCTCAAAATTCTCTCAACTTTCTCAACTCTCTCATTTCTCAAATCTCTCTACTACTATCAAAATAATTATTAGTATTTATTATAAACTCTGTCTTATATTAATTAATAAGTTTGTATGTTTAATTAGTTAATTACTTATTTGGAAGTTGAAGAATATTTTGGTAGAGCATATTTGGAGCATATTCAAGCTTCAAATTTCATCAATTTCAGCTTCTATGTCTGTTTTTATACAGACGTTTAGTACATTTGTTCCAACTTATTAATTTTTATTCTTTAATTGTTACTTGTTGGTTGTTATTTGTTAATTATTAGTTGTTTAATATTTCAACTATTTTTGTATTATTCGTAAATTTATATTATTATTTTATTAAAAATATGTCACAGCCCAACCCCGGGGCCATGACTTGTACCGATTAGGCACTTAAACCAACATTAATCCGCAAAAACCTTAACTTAAAGTC
>JAOTQJ010000102.1:7079438-7104643 GCA_025642045.1 Solanum sejunctum
AAATCTTTGACCATAAGAAAGAAATCTTGAGTCAAATAAAGGCCACATTACAAATCTCCACCTTGGCCTGAATTTGATGAATATAGTAAATTTGCTCCATCCTCTTTGCAGAAGCCCATATGGGCTAAATTATTCTTCATAAATGCCAATCAAGTTCAAGCAAAGTTTGAATTTGCTGACCGGAAGAGACTTTGTGAACATGTCAACAGAATTGTCTCTAGTGTTAATCTTTTGAACAAAGACTTTTCCTTCAGCAATGGTTTCCCGGATGAAGTGATATTTGATATTAATATGCTTCGTCCTCTCATGATACATTTGATCTTTAATCAAGTGAATGGCACTTTGACTATCACAGAAAATAATAATGCTACCTTGGTGTAAACTGAATTCAGCAAATAGACCCTTCAACCACAAGGCGTATTTGATCGCCTCGGTCACTGCCGTATATTCTGCTTCAGTAGTAGATAAAGCTACTACATATTATAATGCAGCTTTCTAGCTAATAGCACATCCACCAATGCAGAAAACATAGCCTGATAATGATCCTCTTTTATCAAGATCACATACATAATCAGAGTCTACAAAACCAACCAAAGCTAGTATTTCTCCCAAACTCCAAACATGCATTTGAAGTACCTTGCAAGTATCTGAGAATCCATTTCACAGCTTGCCAATGTGCTTTATCAGGACAAGCCATGTTCTAACTTACGAAACTAACTGCTTGTGAAATGTCTGGACATGTACATACCATTGATACATAATACTACCAACTGCACTAGAATATGGTACTTGTGCCATATACTTCTCTTCTTCCTCTGTCTGCGATGATTGAGCAGCCGATAACTTAAAATGAGCAACAAGAGGAGTACTAATTGGTTTAGCATCTTTCATGCCAAACCTATCCAAGGCCTTCTCCAAGTACTTCTTCTGGGTCAGGAATAGCTTATTAACTTCTTGATCTCTTTTGATCTCCATGCCAAGGATTTTCTTAGCTGCTCCCAAATCTTTCATTTCAAATTCACTTTTCAGCTGACTTTTCAAAGAGTGAATTTTTGTCAAATACTTAGCAGCAATGAGCATGTCATCAACATATAACAATAAGTAAATAAATGAACCATCGTTTAACTTCTGAAAGTAAACACAACTATCATACATGCTCCTCGAATAACTATGACCCAACATAAAAGGAATCAAACCTTTTGTACCATTGTCTTGGAGACTGCTTTATTCTGTATAAGGACTTCTTCAATAAGTAGACATGATCTTCTTTTCCTTCAATTTCAAATCCTTCAAGTTGATACATGTACATTTGTTCGTCAAGTTCACCATGTAAGAAAGTTGTCTTAACATCAAGCTGTTCTAATTCCAAATCATATATGGCAACTAAGCAAGCAAGACACGAATAGAGTTATGTTTAACAATAGATAAGAAAATATCATTAAAATCAACTTCTTGTACCTGACTATAGCCCTTTACAACTAATCGTGACTTATACCTTGCATCTTCAATCCCTGGAATTCCATCCTTCTTCTTGAAGACCTATTTGCAACCAACAATTCTCTGACCTGATAGCGACTTCACAAGAGACCAAGTACCATTTTTGTGGAGAGATTCAATTTCTTCATTCATTACAACCAGCCACTTGGCTAAATCAACTCTAGAAACTGCTTCTAGATAATTTGATGGTTCTCCAATCTCTTCAGTTTTCTGTGCAACTGAAAAAGCAAATACAACATAATCTCCATACCTTTCTGGGTTTTGAATTTGTCTCCTTGGTCTGTTTGTGGCTAAAGTATACTCATTTCTTTCAACTTCGGAAGGCACAACTTCTGACTCAATTTCTCGAGCTTCAACTTCAGGAGTTTCAACTGTATTTTTCTCCAAGGTTGATGAGTTAGGATTGCCAAGTTCAACCTCCACCTGCTCATGTATCCCCTGCTCCTTATTGTATAACAAGAACTAGAAGACTCTTTTCTAGGGTGTAACATAGAGGATTCATCAAAAGTTACATCTCTGCTAATTGTAAATTTTGGTGACTTGGGATCAGAATACTAGAGTCTATATCCTTTTAACCCAGATGCATATCCAAGGAAAATACACTTTTTAGCCCTTTGCTCTAATTTACCATCATTCACATGCATGTATGCAAGACAACTAAAAATTTTTAAATCAGAATAATTAGCAGAAGTACCTGACCACATTTGCTCCCGGAGTCTTAAAGTTCAAAGGTGCCGAAGGAGCATGGTTGACAATATAACAAGCTATAGAGATAGCTTCTGCCTAAAAAGCATTTGTTAATGCAACATTTGAAAGCATGCAACGAGCTCTTTCTAAAAGAGTTCTATTCATTCTTTCTGCAATATCATTTTGTTGAGGGGTCATCCTCACAGTGTGATCTCGAGAAATGCCTTTATTTTTGCAAAATTCATCAAACTAATCATTACAAAATTTCAAGATATTATCTGTTCTAAGCCGCTTAACTTGTTTTCCTGTTTGCTTCTCAATAAAAAATTTTCATTGTTTGAGTGTTAAGAAAACATTACTTTTATTTTTCAAAAAATAAACCCAAACTTTCCTTGAATAATCATCAGTGAAAGTTAGCATATACCTGGCACCACCTTTTGACAGGATAAGAGAAGGACCCCAAAGATCTAAATGAATATAATCCAAAGTACCTTTTGTTCGATGAATTGCTAGAGATTTGAAGCTGACTCATTTTTGTTTCCCAAACCCACAGTGCTCGCAGAACTCCATGTTCTCGATATTTTGTCCACACAAAAGACCTCTGTTGCTGAGAATGGAAAGACCTTTCTTGCTCATATGCCCCGATTGCATATGCCACAATTTGGTGATGTTAGAATCAGATTGAGTAGAAATTATAGCAGCACCTGCAACAGTAGACCCCAATAAAGTATATAACATACCAGATTTGTGAGCTTTCATTATCACCAGAGCACCTAGAGAGATTTTCATAACTCCATCTTCACCTGTGTATTTGCACCTAAGAAATTCTAGAGTGTCCAATGAGATGAGATTTTTCTTCAAGTCAGGGACATGTCTAACATCAGTGAGGGTTCTCACCACTCCATCGTGCATTCTGATTCAGATTATACCTTTACCAAAAACTTTGCAGGGAGCATTGTTGCCCATCAAGACAACTCCATCTCCAACAGATTCATATGTGGTAAACAAATCCTTATTGAGACACATATGATAAGAACAACCCGAATCTAAAATCCACTCATCATTAGATTTAAAACTATTACTAGTAGCTAAAAATATTATTCCGTGAGACTCACCAGCAGCTACACTTGCTTCAGCGGAGTTAGTATTTTGGTGCTCATTTTTGTTTTCTTGACGCTTTTCTTTGTTTTCAATTTATAGCAGTTGCAAATAATATGACCTTTGTTATGGCAATATTGCACACCACATTTATGTATTTGGACTTTGACCTTGATTTAGACCTCTCACTATTTGATTCTTTCTTATTAAATCTACCTCTTACAAATAAGTCTTCCCTATATGATCTTTTGATTTTAAGATAGATTTAATTTCTCTATAAAAGATTTTATCCTTTCCATAAAGCATAGTTTCTCTAATATTCCTAATGATTGGTGTAAGGAAATAAGTAATAAGATGGCTTGATCCTCATCAGTAACTTCAGCATCGATATTACTTAAATCCATAAGAATAGAATCAAAAGCATAAAGATGTGAGAGTATAGAGGTACCTTCAACCATCCGAAATGTGTAAAGCTTTTGCTTCAGGTAAAGTATGTTTTCCACTGTGCTCTTTATATACAAGGTTCTTAATTTTTCCCAAATACCTTTGGTTGTGATTTCTGCAGACACTTCACTTAAAACTTCATTTGAGAGATTTAGAATAATACTTGATTTGTGTTTTTGTCTATGACGACAAACTTCGCATCCTTCATATCTTCTGGCTTCTTCTCCTTTCCTTGCAGTGAGATATCTAGGCCATCAATAATACTTGATTTGTGTTTTTGTCTATGACGACAAACTTCGCGTCCTTCATATCTTCTGGCTTCTTCTCCTTTCCTTGTAGTGTGATATCTAGGCCATCTTGAATTAGGATAGCCTCCATCTTTAATTGTCACATCCCAAAGTTTGCACTTCCATCAAATTTCTCAACATATGTCTTTGTTATTGTCATTTTGGCTACTAACGTAAACCCGATTAGATCTAGCCCTGATACCAATTTGTTAGGATCAAGAACTCGGGAAAGCGGAATTTAGACAAATAATGTTGTGATGACAATAACAAAAATAATAGTGAGTTGATAATGAAGAAAGTAAAGCAAATAAAGAAGACGGAAATTTAACGTGGTTCGGTCAATGTGACCTACGTCCACAAGCGGAGAGGAGAATTCTACTATATCAACAAGAGTACAAAAGAGAGTACAAAATTAGAGATAAAACTCTAATTAATCCCAAAGACTTCAAAAAAATAACTTCACAAGATCACTTCAAAGAAAGGATTCACACAAGTGTTTCCCAACACTAACTCTCTTACAAAATTACCCTAAATGAAAGACAAAGAAAGAAAGCAAAGAAAAGGATTTTCTTATGCTTAAAGGATGATTCTCAACTAATGACTAACTCTCCTATTTATACGGAAAAAAGTTAGCTTGTTGATATCATGGGTGATGCCATTGGAAGATAGAAAATTCAACATTTGTAATGTGAATATATCAAATATTGTGGTTACCAAATCTTTGATATTTATGGTTCACCAAATATTTGACATTTTATGAAAACTAAATCTTTGACCATAAGAAAGAAATCTTGAGTCAAATAAAGGCCATATTACACAGTACTAATAAGGAAGTAGTTTGACTACAGAGAAGAAGACCAGGTGTTGGAGGCTCTTATGTGTCCTCGCACGTGTTCCTACGCAGTGTAAATAGAAGCTATGAACATAAAGCTTTACAGCTTCCCGACACACTTGAAGCTTTAATGTATACGGGAAGATGTACATCGAGCAGGCGCCATGCTAAAAGATCTCGTCCATGATGATCGGTATATTTATAACTTATAATTAAAAAAACAAATCTATGTCATTTACAATTCGTTATTCTGTTATATCCTTCAATGAGGAAATTTTAGTTCACTTCCACTTGCATTTAAATTTGGAATCTTTTAAATAACACGTATATCTCAAGACACAACATAATTGATAGCCAAAACACTTGCAATCTGATAAATTAGTTACTAGCATAGTGCCTACAACATAGCCTACAAAAATACGATATAGCTAGTTACATGTGCGACGCACGTGCGGTGAATATATATATATACACACACACACACACATGAATATTTTTAATATATGAATACAATTGAGTGAATCAACTAATTATTTATTGTATACATGTTGTAACAATAGTTATGTTCATTGTATTCAATCAATATATGTATACACATTATGGTTGTATTCATAAGGTATAATAATTGTATTTATTGTACGTTTATTCACTTTATCTGTCTTCTGTGTATTTTTTTTTAGTTTCTTCATTTGTTAAATACATGTATCAATTTATAAGTAATTGTATTAATTCTGACGAAAAACAATAGAGAAAATTGAATAACTAGTAAATTATATCTAAATTTTTTAATATTATTTTTAACTAGTAGATTAATAATTAAAAATTTGCAACTTTAATGCATGTAATTTAAGAGATTACTATTTAAAAAATAGAAATATCTTATTTAGAGCACTAGAATTGATGTGTGTGTATATATATATATATCAAAATAAATATTTATCTTTTATACAATGAATGTAGCTAGATAGCCACCTAAATTATACTCATGTATGATAATTAATACAATTATGACTATTGAATAATATTACCCTTAAATTATAATCATTTTTGCAAGTTTCTAAAAAATAAATGGCTTGTAATGTGAAATATCAAGTTAATACCACAAAAAACAAATAAAACTAAAAAACATAACATAAGTTTAAAATTCAAAATAAAAAAATTAACATAATACTCTTATGCCAAATTTCAATATAACATATATAAATATGATTTAAAAGGAAAAAATATGTATATTTATAACTTTATTCAACTTTAATTAAAAATTAGAATGCTAATAAAATTATGCTTTGAAAGATAAAATAAAATATAGAATAAATAATTTTTTTAAAAAAAAGATAATGTAAAAAATTGTATGTATTACATGAGAAAGATTGAGAATAAGAAAGAAATGAAAAATAAATACTATAAAATAAAATGTAGTTTTAGAAAAAAATAGAATAATAAAAATATATTTTTTAATAAATCAAAATAAAAATATAAAAATATAAAAAATTTAAAATAATCAAAGTAAAAATATAAAAATAAAATAAAGAAATTAAATAGTAACCAGCATGTAATTACACCATGTAATTACCTGCAATTCACAACCTCTTCTATGAATTGAAAAGTGTAATTACTACGTAATTATCTGTCCAACCAAACAGGTTGGACAATATAATTACATTCAATTCTACTAAATCTAATTATCAGGATGTCCTTCCAAACATGCTCTTAATTTTTTAGACTTGACTATCATTTGCAAAGTTAAAACTCTATTTCGCAAGAGAAAGTAAAGATTTCATCAAATTTTATGGCACCATCGATAGATTCAATAATAAGGTCCACCATGATGCTTGGTGAACACCACCCGAATCCCAGATTCAATTTATTGTCGTTTTCAAGGATAATTCATGAGCCCGCTTCATAAATCAATCGTCGGAAGCAAGTATTACTTTTTGGGTTTCAACAATAGAAAAAATAATTCTTTTAAAATTTCTTAATTAACTTTTGACGATAATAATTATGTTCCAGGATTTAGGATCAAAATAATTACATTTTACATATATGAACTATTTTGATGAAGTAATATTTATTATATCAAGAATCCTCAACACTTTAGTCATATTTTAAATCCCCAAGCTAATAGACGAACAGGGGCAAATTTAGCTTTTTTTTTTATTTACAAAAATTTAACTAAATTTGATATATTATTTATATAATTCTTAAAAAATATATTAAATACTAGTACGTACCAACTAACAAAATCATTTGCGACAAGTAGCAGAGAATTCCGTTTCTACTCTATTTAGATATTCTCATCCATTATGCTGCCATTGTCATTCACCGCTCCGCCCTATTCCTCTAACATCTCTGTCTTTGAAGCTATGCCCTACGCCTTGAACTGCAAATTCCTCTGAACTATCCAGGTATAATTCTTTATCAATGTATTCTTTCTAAATTCCTCCATCCTTGTCCAAATTCGTTCACACTAACCACTTCTCATAACACGCCAGAGCCATCCAAAAACCAACACAGCTTTTAGGGATGCTTTCAGCACTCATCCACTTGTACAGCTCAACATCTGCTTAACACGAGTTACCATGTTACAATCTCGTAAATTATTCAATAAAAGTAGAGCTGGGAGTTTTTAAAAGATGCTAATTTTGTCATTCATAACCCACTAGAAAGTTGAAGGTCATGAGGTCACAGCCTCCGACAAAAATGCAAAGTAAGACTTAATAGGCGCATAGAAGGAACTTTAGTGCATCGGACTGCCCTTTTATAACCCATTACAAATTTGCTTTAACTTTTCAAAAGGAGAAGCACGTTGTGTCAATTTATTTTGGCTGGAATTTCACTTTCTATCATATCCAAGTGTGCAAGTGGAATTTAATGGATTCAGTATATAATGGTCTAGAGGTTAGAAACTATCATAGACATTTCTTCTACTTCATTACCATACATTGTCTCTTGTGTATCTTCTTGGTGACTGAGAAATGATACCTGTCCTACATAGAATTTCATAAGGATGCATTGTCTTCCAATGTGAGCTTGCTTTTAGTCTAGCTGTTAGAGCAATGTATTACATTGGTTGTAATTTCCAGCTGAATTGGAACAAATTATTACCTACATTCTCGAACTGTATAGACTTGGTCTTTCCCAAACAGTGTCCCCTTTTCTTTTTGATCAGTAATTGTCAAAATAAACGGTGTAAAGTGTCCCCTCTTCTTAAGAAGAAACCTTATGTCAGTCTTCACTACGTTTAGAATGCCGTACTGCTGCGAAAATACAGCTCCAGTTACACTCAGGGTCATCCCAGGATATGCATTTTTCTTTACTTATCTCCCATGAAAGCCTCCCATTAACCTTTATTACACTTATATCCTCTTCCTATTGATCCACCCTGTCAGTGCTTAAAAAATAACGATGCACCACTACTTTTACGTGTCCCTTTCTTTTCAAAATAAGCTAATGATCATTTATGTCAGCTAGCTTGTTTCCCTAACTCTAACCAATGAATGATAGGTCGACTTAGGGTAAATTGAAAACGGATTCACTTTCAGTAAGTTCCGTGGAGTTCATAATTGCATAAAAGGTCAAACAATTCATCAGTTGTTGAATCATGCCATTTTGCTGATTCAACTTTCTTCCTATGATGCATGCCCATTTGCACACACTTCTCTTTACTTCTGACTCATTACGATGACTTCTACCGCCTTCCTAATGATCCCTTCAGTGAGTGCTTAAAAGAACATGCACCGCTACTTTAATATGACATTCTTTTCGTAGTTTTTAATGTTAAGCTCTTTCCCATACAAAATTTAGCTTCAGTAGCTTTTACATGGCATTCTTACTGATGCAATATCCACCACTTACCATAAATTTGCATTTGGTGGACAGTTTGGAAAGAGCGAAATCAAAGATGTTTTGAAAATAATCACAGCTCTATCCAGAAACTGAAGATGCAGTGCCTAGCCCTTTTCTATTTCTGGTGCAAACATGAATGTATAGAAGACATAGAATCTTTTATTGATGTTCTAGGATCTCTTTAAGTAGGTTATAACTTGGTAGATCTTCCTACATTCCCTTGTAAGTATGGACAGCTGTAGTCTTTTTGCAGCGAATAGTTATACAGAAAATGTTACCTTCTCAAAAAAAAAAAAAAAAAACTAGCTATACAAAGGGTGTATATTCCCCCATATTTACTTCCAGATAAGTATACAAAAATAGGCCTGGTCCTTAATCTTCTCATAAGGTATCTAGTACATCAAAAGTTGATTCTGATTCTTCCATTAGGAAATGTTTAAAACCCAAAAAAAGGCCCTAAACATTTCATCTTTAGTTTCTGTACTAATGCCTTTGTCTTCAAAACAAACTTGGTTTCTTTCTCCCCCCACAGTCCACCAAATGCAAGCGAGAATCATTTTCCATCTCTTTCTGATTGGAAGGATTGAGATCACTATTCCAGCATTTCAATACCTCAGATACTCATCCTGGCATAGTCCAGCTAATGCCCCTCAAGTTGATGAAAAACTTCCACAATTGGTCAGTCAGCTGCAATAAAGAGAGATGAGAGATGGTTTCTGCTTCCTTACCACAAAGAAAACACCTCATGAGTTTATCTTGTGCAAGTACAACTTCTCTATCTAGCAACCAAGTGAAGCATGCAACTTTGTGGGGGATCTTAACACTCCATATCATCTTCCAAGGTCAAGTCCCACTCGGCTTGTTTGAGGTTGTGAGTACCTTGTATGCTGCTTTCATAGTTAATTTGTTCTGCTTATTCCGTAACCATATCAAGCTATCTGCCAGTAGATGTTCCTTTGAACTGTTCTTATGTTCCAAAAGAACATGCTAGTCTATCAGTTTCCCAATCATTTAAAGCTCTTCTTAAATTTAAGTTCCACTCCAGTAGGCCCAAACCATTTCAAATGTAGAGTTCTGTCATTGATTGAAGAAGTATATGTCTGGATAGAGATGCTTTAGGGGACCTTTCTCTATCCATTTATCATTCCATAGATACTTCCCTTCCATTGCCAATGCTGGAATGGTTTTTGTTAGTAATTTGACCCACTAGTTCCTTGTGGATTTCCAGAGACTAACTCCATATCACTTTGGTTGTCCATCTTCCATCCAAACCATATTTCTCCCTGACTACCTTCTTTCATAATTGCTGGTCATCAGAGTTGACATTCCATGTCCACTTCTTCATTAGGCTTTGATTCTGGACGGATCTTCAGATTCTTAATTTAGCACCTCCATTCTTCTTGCTAGTTAGACACGACTCTCAACTGACAAGATGTATTTTATTCTTCTCATTGTTCCCCTCCCAAAAGAAGTTCCTTCAAAAGGAATCCAACCTTTTCATAACACTGGCAGGTACAGGAAATAGAGACATTATGTAGGTAGGATCAAATACATAATTTATCAAGGTCAACCTTCCTCACATGGATAAGTATTGATTTTTCCAATTTACTAACTTCTTTTCACATTTCTCCAACGGTTGAGTCCATATATTTTTCGACTTGCCTGTTTCCCCAAAAGGTAATCCAAGATATATTGTTGGAAGTTCCCCAATTCTTCCTCCAAGAATGCTGGACAGTCTCAGAAGATTGCTCACTTCGTTAACTGGATAATATAACTTTTATTCCAGTTGATGTGCAGCCTAGAGATGGCCTCAAATAAAATGAGAATCACCCTTAGCATCCTAACTTGATCTATATCTGCTTCACAGACAATCAAAGTATCATCTGCGTATTGTAAATGTAAGATCATCATGTAGCTGTTTTCCCTGGAGCTTACTGTAAACCCTCTGATCCAATTGTTTGTTTGAGCTTTCTGTAGTATGACATTTAAACCTTCCATGGCAATTATGAACAAAAATGGGGACAGAGGACCCTGCCTTAGACCTCTTTATGAAGGGAAGAAGCCAGATTGAGAGAAATTGACAAGTACTGAAAACTTAGCTGTACGTATCCACAAGGGGATCCATTTGATCCAAGTTTCTCCAAATCCCATCTTTTTGAGGATCCTTAATAAGAAGTTCCAATTCAAGTGGTCAAAAGCCTTTTCAATGTCTAACTTGCATAGGATACATGGGGCTTTACTACTAATCCCAGCATGATTACATTCATTGGCAATTAAAAACGACCTCCAGTATCTGTCGGCCTTTGATGAAGGCCATTTTTTGTTCCGCCAATTAGTGCACTACTGCTTGGATATAATTCTGTAGATGCTACCTATCAAACTGATAGCCTAAAGTGTCTCAGATCTTTGGCCCCAATCTTCTTAGTTTTTTTGTTTTTTTTTGGATGAAGTAAGAGGTGGTATTAAAAGGCATCAAGGAGATGCAAGATGGTTACAAAGAAAATCAGTGATAACTCCAAAATTGCAAATATAGTTGAGATCTTGGAGTTAAGACCTATAGCAAAAACTCAAAGTTGTTAAGCTCACGAGAGGGAGCTAACGTAGTCTATAAGTGAAATCACATCATTTACAAGGGAATAGTTGCTCCAGCTATAAAGATTCAGTGGACTTTTAGATTTCAAAGAGCAGTTAGGAGTTGAAGTCCCATCAAAACATCGGTGAAAGCAAGGGGTTTGCTTTCTGGGTCGAGCTCGTCGTACTGGACTTGCCTAGTGCAGGGTACCTCCCCTATGTAGTTTGCAAGCTATTGCATAGGAGCGGGCGTTTACCCTGTGCGCACCCAAAGGGTAGCGGCTACGGGGTTCCCCTTGTTATAAGTAAAAAAACATCTGCTGTTTCTCTCAATCCAAATGCTCCAAGATATACAAGCTGGTATTATTTGACCGATTCTCTTGATGGATCTATCCACTTTCCATAAGCTTCAACTTTCAACCGCTTCTTCCAGGGTAGATAGTGTTGACCAGCTGATGCCAAATACTGTAAGATACATGGACCAAATGCCTGCTGCCACAAGACAGTGTAAAAACAAATGGTTCGCTAGCTCCTGTAAGATGGCACATGAAGCATCCGTTTGCTATCAGGAAGCCCTTCTTCTTGAAATTGTCATGAGTGAGGGTGCTATTTAGGAGAGCTCTCCATAGGAAACACTTGATCTTTGGTGGGAGTTTGGTTTTCCATACCAATTTCCAAGGCAAGTGGCTAGTTAAAGCATTTGGGATGTTGAGCCTATTGTAGCTTGCCTTGACAGAGTAAACTCCTTTGCTTGATCCATACCATTTGAGACTGTCTGGGGCTTGGAAGTTAACTGAGAAACCTTCCTCCAAAAGGTTGAATAAATCAAAGAGTTCATCCAACTCCCAACCTTGCAAATTTCTTCTGAAGTGAAGGTCCCATATGTTGCCATCTTTGTTTCTTGCAACTGTTAAATCTGGATATGTAGCAATTAGGAAGAGCCTGGGGTGAAAATCTTTAAGAGGAAGATTGAGTAACCACCTATCTTTCCAGAATTTGACATTAGTACCATTCCCAATCCTGAAGGACACTTCTTGGAAGAAATTATCCTTCATGTTGTTAATGTGTTTCCAAGGCCCCATTCCATATGGAGCTCTCGTCTTCATAGTGCACCAGTTGTCTTGTCTTCCATATTTAGCAATAACCACATCCTTCCATAAGGTTGGTGGTCCTTGGCTGAATCTCTACCACTATTTCATTAGCAAATTCTTGTTATGTTTGCTTAAGTCTCCTATGCCTAGTCCTCTCAGTTCCTTAGGCCGTGGAACTTTCTCCCACTTCACTAGTTGAAATTTATGCTCCTCATAGTTCCCCTCCCAAAGAAAGGATCTTCTCAATTTGTCTAGTTTGCTTATCATCTCAGAAGACATAGGTATAAGGGACATTATATATGTTGGAATGTTGTCCAAAACACTGTTGATTAGTGTTAGCCTTCCTCCCATGGATAAGTACTGCATATGCCAGTTTCCTTACCTTTTCTCCACCTTTTCTATGATGCCATTCCAGACTAATTCTGCTTTATACTCTGATGCCAGAGAAAGACCTAGATAGGTTTCCGGAAAAGAGCCAATGTCACATGCCATTATGTCTGCTAATTCATTTAGGTTGGGTACTGTATTCACCAGATATCTTGCTCTTCAACATATTTATATGAAGCCCTAAAATGATTTCAGAGAGCATGATGGTCAGGTTTAGGTATTGCACTTTAAGCATTTTTGCCCCACAAAAAATTCAAGTATCATCTGCATAGAGAAGGTGAGAAACACTCATAGAGTAGTTTGTCCTGCTTTGAACCTTGAACCCCTCAATCCAATGATTTATGACTGTTTGTCCAGCATCTTACTCAAACCCTCCATGGTTAGTAGGAATAGAAAAGGGGAGAGGGGGTCCCCAGTCCCCTTGTCTTATTCCTTTCTGTGGAGAGAAAAAAACAATTGGTGCTCTGTTTACTAGAACAGATTACTTGACAGTGGTGAAACTATATTTAATCCGTTTAATCTACCTGCTCCCAAATCCAATTTGACTCAACAACGAGAGTAAGGAAGAGCAGTTGACCTTATCAAATGCCTTCTCCACATCCAGCTTGCACATAATCACAAGTGTTCCACTCTTGAGTCTTCCATCTAGCATTCATTAGCAATTAGAGAAGCATCGATTATCTGCCTATTATTTAAGAAAGTATTTTGTTCTCCTTATACAAGTTTCCAGATCACTGTTCTTAGTCTTTCGGCTAAAACTTTAGCCAGGATTTTGTAGACTTTCCCAATGAGACTAATGGGCCTTGAATCATTGAGAATCTGAGCACCTTTCTTTTGGGGGATCAGGGCAATGAAAGAGGCATTGCTGGATTTAACCATGTGGTAATGTTGATGAAAATGATTGAGAGCTCCTATAATATATTCTTTAATGAAATCCCAGGTACTATGTTAGAAAGCCATTGTATAACCATCTGGTCCTGGACTTTTGTCAGGAGCACAAGAGAAGACTGCAACTTTGACCTCTTCTTCTTCTTCGAAGTTTCTCTCCATCCAAGTTTTTTTTGGCTTGTGACAAGGTTTTGAGACCATCAAATCAATCTTCTCGTCTCCAATGTTCTTCCTCTGTGTACAATGCTTGATAGAATCGTAGAATTTCAGCTTTGATGTCATCTTTGTTTTCATTGACTCATCTCCAATGGTAGTTTGTCAATGTGGTTAATCCTTTTTTGAGAGTTAGCTATTCTCTGAAAGAAGTTGGTATTCTTGTCTCCTTTAAGCCACAGACATTTGGACTTTTGCCTCCAGGAGATCTCCTCTATTTTA
Organism: Solanum sejunctum; assembly: GCA_025642045.1. NCBI lineage: Eukaryota > Viridiplantae > Streptophyta > Magnoliopsida > Solanales > Solanaceae > Solanum > Solanum sejunctum. Next base: position 7,093,502 of record JAOTQJ010000102.1, read on the forward strand.
GCTATTTCCTGCAGCCTGAGTTTTAAGTGAAGTGATCTCTCTTTTTCAGGTTCTGTCACGTGTATATCGATTTAATATATAATTATGTAAAATAATATATAAATATTAATAAAAACAAAAGTTTAAGTAATTGCATGCTGAAGAATAAAAGTATAAGCTTTTGGCAATGATTAATGTGGGTTGTGGTGGTAACTTGTTTCATTCATTCATTTTGATTCCTTTGTTATGATCAAAACTCTTGTTGAAAGTGGTATTAATGGTACTAACTTGCAAAGTAGATCAGAAAAATTACTTTCCGTTCTTTATTACTCGTCACGATTTTCTTTTTGAGAGTCAAACTATATAAAATTTTACCAACATTTTAAGGTTTATTTTGTATCATGGTATGAGAAAAATTACAATCTATAATATTTTTCATGTAGTTTTTTAATATTCAATTTTTAATTTTATTCAAACTTCAAACCCGTCAAACTATATTTGTCTCTGAACAGGAGCCTAGGCATTGTTCCTTGACCTTTTTTATACCTTTTAATACATGGGACATCCTCAGTTCTAGGTAGTAGCAAAATTGATTTACTCAGTTTTTTCTTTCTTGTTCGCTTTCAGAATAAAATCTTTTATTCTCATACTAAGATTTCATTTCAATGGGCTGTAAGGCTCTAATGACATTCCACGATCTAATTTATTGTAAGACTCGGTGCAAATTGTATTTCTATTTCTAATACCCATAAATAGATTACAGTACAAAGTCTAGTTTTCTTCTTTGATGACATTTTTTATTATAACTCCTAGAGTTGAGGGAGAATTAGTTTTGTAGGTCACTAACCTATTTTTTAGTTTTATTTTCTTCTTATAAGATATCTTCATTTTTACACGTAACAGATACGAAAAAACCAAAATTTATAAGTGTTTAAGAGATTTCATTTTTTTCTAAAAAAGAGAAGTTGATATAGTTACTAGCATAAACGTTACTGCTCCTACTTTCAAAAAAAAATGAATGGTCTAAGATTGAGAGCTGCTTATAGTTGTCATCATCTTTATTTTGTGATGATCTTTGGGTGTGGCGTTATTCATTCATAGCTAAAGCACCCAAGAAGAATTGGGAGGAAAGATGAAATTAAACGACAAAAAGGGAGATGATGTAACCGTTTATATTATTATAATCTAGCGGAATATTGATTAGTATACAATCAAAAGCATCGAAACCGTTCATGCTATTATAATCTAGCAGAACATTTATTAGTATACCCTCGAAAACATTGAAACCCAATTTTAAGAGGGAAAACCTGAAAATTTACACAGACAAGGCAATCTCAATCCTACTCACATACTTTGAAATTTTTTCCTAATCTGCACAAAAAAGTTAATTTGGTTTTGAAACGGTGATTATGTAGTTGGTGGGATTTGAAAGACTCATTGACAAACGATCTTTTAAGAAGCGAGAAGCACGTGACGAGGGCTCGCTTCACAGAAGCGAGAAGCATAAAGCGAAATATACTTTTTTTTCAAAAAAAAAAAGCTCTATTTAGTATAAAAATAAAAATATATTAAATATGCATATATAAACCATCAAGAACTCAATAGAAGTAACATATTAAGCAAATCTTTCACGTTTCTGTCGACATCCCGAAGGCACAACGTCGTGGCAACTCAATAAAAGAAAAAATTATAAAATAAAAGAATTTAAAAGGAAAAATAATTTAATTTAGGAGTTGTCACTTAATTTTAAGGATAATTAGAAAATCAATTAATTATTTACAAAATAGTATGTGAACCAAAAATTCAGAGTAAGGGTTCAAGTTATTCGGAAGGGAAGGTATTAGCGCCCTTCAAAATCTACAACTGTGAGTCCCAATTGAATTCATTTTTTATAAATTGAGGAGGAGATACACAATATCACACAAATATAATAATCAATAAAATAAACACATAAATAATATACATAACAATAAAACATAAAGAATAAACTAATATTATTTTGTCTTTTAAATAAAGAGGCCTCAAAATATGACGAATATTTATCATTGGCCAAATTTAACAAATAATAATCAACATAGATACATAAACTAGTAAGTGAAAACAAATAAATTAACAATGTCTCAAAATTGGTCCACTAGTAATACCAATGTACTGAAATAATCAATAAATATTAAAACGGGAACATCAAGTTAAACCAACAGTGAGTGATCAGAAAAATGACACTACCAACTCAACATAAACATGCAAATAACCAAAAATGAGAATAGTGGAAACAATCATAGTAGAACAATATCATAAACCAGACATAATAATAATTAATTTAAAATAATAACATTACAAAGATATGAATAAATATTATATAATAAACAAAATCAAACATGTAACCCATTTAGAATATCAAAAGTAAGAAAAGACAGTAACATTGTTGGATATCGAATCTTAGCAAATCAATACAAAGTGATAACACAAAAGAAATATAATCAAGACTTTAAAATATACACAAAAGTAAAAGAGAAGGGTCACCAGTGCGTTGTTGAGCTTGTTTTGGTTCACGATTGTGCTCTGGGGTGAAGCTTCTGATTTGAGAGCTCGAAACTCGTGTGTTCGTCGGCGAGACTCGATGGCGAGCAGATCTGGGGTCGTCGGTGTGTTCAACGGGTTGTTGTGGTGCAGCGACGAGGAACGCTGGTGTGTTGGTTGAAGGTGTTGTTTTCGGTGGGTTTGGGGTTTGCTGTCGCGATGGTGGTGGCTGGAGAGGGTTGCCGACGGTGGCGAAGGGAGGAGACAGAGGGATCGTTTGGGTTTGTTGTTTGCCGGCGAACAGAGGGTTTTTTGGGTTGGTTGTTGGGGTCTGTTTCCGATGAAACCCGCCGGAAAAGGAGGGTGAAAGCGACTGGTGTGGCGAGGAGATGTTGGAGGGATTTCGCCGCCAAGATAAGGACGGAGATGGTAATTTGTCTAATTTGGTTAAATTAATTATTGATGGTAATGAGCTCTCGATTAATAACAGAATGCTTAGGAAATATTGCCATGCTACAACTGATTTCTTTGAGGTCTAACAAATTATCTTCAGTGTTTCCGTAGAACCTTTTGGAAAATGAGTCGTCTTCTCGGTCTAGATGTGTCACAAAAATCTATACAGGGAGAAGTTACATCAGATATTTCGGACGCTATTTTCCAAGAGCGATTCAATTGCCAAAATCAGATGCCCCAAGGGACTGAATATGTTAGCGAAGATTCACAATGACCACCTTGGGCAAATAATTCTGGAGCTGCATTTGCACTACACTGATGTTCACATCACATACGCAGATCACTCTAAAACACTCATGTCTGTTCTTAAGAATCAAGCATTATTGGGATTTCAGCCAACGTTTTTGATGAAGACGTGTTGTGGCAGCAGGTAGGTCACTGAGCAATGTTAATAAAGTTGATCAAATTTCAAAATATAATTCTATAGAGAGACTTAAAAACAGACTCTGTGTTTTTGAAGAATGGAAGCATCGCCTTGAACGGACACCACAAATTAACCTGGTTCTGTATAACAACCAATACAGATGTTCGTCCCCAACAAACACCTCCAACCTGCACTCCATACAAACAGGTTTCCACTTTTATCATTCACTTTTTCCCCTGCTTATTATTCAATCGCACTGGCTTATCCAATTATTATCCTTAACCAGCTTCACCTGTTCCCCTTTGTATGCAGATTATCTGCCGGGAATCACGTCTACAAATTCAGTTCATCTTCAAGATTGCTTTGGCATATAAATACAGCTGCACGTTCGGCGAGTTGTATAGATTTACAGCTGACAATCACACATAGACATCAAGTGAATATTTGCCCTCTATTTCTTCTTTTACTGATTGGTGGTTTTTCCCGTCAGCATCTCTGTTTCCTCAACAACAAAGATTGGAGCCTTTGTACCGATTCCTAAATTGTGACGCTCACCTCAACACTTAGGCAGTATAATTGTTACAAATTTAAGTTGATTTGCATTTGTTGATCATCTTCTTAGACCTTATTGATTATTTAATGAATACATTAAATTCGAAAATTGATGAATGTAGCATGGATACTACTCTCAGCTTTGGCATTTCAAAGTTGAAGAATCTGCTTAGAGTTTGTCGAGGTAATGAATTTAATAAATCATACCTTCGATCTAACTAACAAAATTGCACATTTACGCTGTTAAGAACAGTGGAAAATTTTCTGTGGTCTAATGATTACTCTCCTTGCAGATTTGGCCAATCAAAGAGCTAACATACGTCAATACTGTGAGGAATTGACGACCAGGCTGCCGTCAGATATTCACATCAACCTTCCTGCATTGCCATAACTCAAAGCCATGCTACTTGTAAGGCCGTAACATTTTATCTACAAAACAATATTTTAACCAGATTCGGCTTTATCCAAGGTGAAGCTAAAATTGAGATCTTTACAGGATATCTTGGATAATTTAGAGATCACAGAGTTCTCGGATGCCGAGAAAGGAAGCATGTGAAATAATTCAACACAGCGCAAAGAATTATGTAAGGCTTCGTGGAAAACTGAAACAGGAAAAAAAGCCTCTACCTAAAATCACTCAGGAAAACATCCTTCCCAGCTTGGAGTTCTCCACACAAAAAAGTTGAATGCTCAACCCATTGCCCGCCAGCAAGCAAATAAAGACACGCCAGCTTAGAGAGCTCTAAAGTTGATGATGATATAGATGAGGAAGATGATGAAATTCCTCTAACTCTAACAATGGAGTTTGAAAGAATTATAGAAGATGCTCAGAAAAGAAAGAGCATTTCTTTCTTGTTTTATTGAACTGAGAAGACTTGTACATTGTGCTATCTACTGTATATATAAGAATATTCTAACCTATAACTAACTTTACAGCTGACAATTAACCCAATCAAGTTGACATTAACCACCTTCTAACTATCTAACTAACTGCTAATGTGATATTAACAGACTAACTTCCTGCTAACAACTTTACTATTCTCAATACCCCCCTTCAATCTAGGCAGTGTAAATAAGTTTAACACTCCTAGCTTGTATAAGAGATATGTGTGTTGTGATCTACTCAGAGCTTTAGTGAACAAATTTGCTTCTTGGTTCTTGGATGCCACATGAGATGTCCTGATTGTCCCATCTTGGATCTTCTCTCTTATGAAATGCAAGTCTATTTCAATATGCTTATTTCTTTCATGGAATATGTATTCGCAGCAATCTGAATTGCAGCCCTACTGTCACTGAGTAACTCTACTGGAGTTTTAATGTCAATCTTCAGTTCTTTGCAAATTCCTACTAGCCAAAGCACCTCTGAAACAGCTGCATCATTGCTCCTATACTCTGCCTCAGCTGAACTCCTAGAAACAGTGCTTTGTTTCTTTGACTTCCAGGAAATTAAGGAATTTCCCAACTTCATCATATAACCAGTGATTGACCTTCTTGAATTAGGACATCCTGCCCAGTTTGCATCACAGAATGCAGTCAATTGTGTTACCTTTTCTGAGCTCAATAGGATCCCCAGACCTGGTCCATTCTTTATATATCTTACCACCCTGTATGCTGCATCCATGTGATATCTTTTTGGCTTCTACATGAATTGACTTAACATGTGTGCAACATATGTTATGTCTGATCTGGTCATAGTCAAATACAACAGCTTCCTAATCAATCTCTAATGTGGTCTTGGATCATCTAGCTCAGCATCTGTCACCAAATCACCCACATGTTTGTCATATTCTACTATGGTTAGCTTCTGATTACACACCATTGGAGTGCTTACTGGTTTAAATCCTGATAATCCTAACTCACTGATCAACTTAAGTGCAAACTTTCTTTGGTTCATGAGAATTCCTTCCTTTGATCTTGCTATCTCAATCCCAAGAAAGTATTTCATTTCACCCAAGTCCTTGATCTTAAACTTCTCCTGCAAGGCTGCCTTGGCTTCCTGGATCAGTGTATGATCATTGCCTGTGATTATCATATCATCAACATAGACTAGGATGATCACTATGTTGTCTTCCTTTTTTCTTGTGAACAGAGAGCAGTCAAAATGACTTTGTGTGAACCCTGAATTGGTCAGAACCTCAACAAGCTTCATGTTCCACTGTCTTGATGCTTGCTTGAGTCCATATAGGGATTTGTGCATATACTTGCTTATTCCCCTTTTGACTGCCAAATCCTGATGGTGGAACCATGTAAACTTCTTCTACTAAGTCACCATGAAGGAATGCATTGAAGATATCCAATTGGTATAAACACCACTGATTTGAAGCAGCCATTGCAAGAACCAACCTGACAGTAACCATCCTGACTATAGGAGAGAAGGTTTCTTGATAATCTAAACATTCCTGTTGGTTATAACCTTTCGCTACCAGTCTGGCTTTGTATCTTTCAACTTCACCATCAGCTTTATACTTCACTTTGAACACCCATTTGCATCCTATAGGAGCCTTACCAGAGGGAAGATCAACCATGGACCAAGTATGATTATCCTCTAAGGCAGCTAGTTCCAAGTTCATGGCATCCACCCATGGAGGGTCTATGATTGCTTCATCATATGACTGGGGTTCTCTAATAGGAGTAATTTTGGACAAGTATGCTTGATAATGAGGACTAAGATTGGTATGGGACATGTAGGACTGTATAGGATAGAGACAAGTGGATGTAGTGGCTGAATTTGACTTACCACATACATAGTTGTGTAACCAAGTAGGAGCATTTTTGGACCTACTTGATCTTCTGGGAGTAACAGGGGTTGGTGAAGGAATAATTTCAGGTGATGGAGGTGTGTGTATGTGGTGAGAAGGGGTTGGAGGATCAGTAGTAGTGGGAGGAATGGGTGATGCATATGTTGGAATGACTATAGGCTATGTGTTAGTTGGTGTGAGAACTCCATTTGGGAATAGCTGCAACTTATTGTCTTTGATCATCTGAAAAGGAAAAATGTGTTCTTTGAAGACCATATCTATGCTGACAAAGAAAGTACTTGTGAGCATGTTGAAAAGTTTGTAACCTTTTTGCATGGAAGAGTATCCCATTAACACAGCTGCAACAAATCTTGGAGAGAATTATCTCCATTATGCAAACTAGTTGCAAAACATAAACAACCAATAGTATTCATGTGATGTAAAGATGGTGCTCTACCATATACTACCTCAAAAGGAGATTTGCCAGACAAAACCTGCAGAGGTAATCTATTGATCACATAGACAGCATTGAGGATACATTCATTCCAGAAATTTAGTGGTAAGAAACCTTGTAAACAAATGGCTCTAGCAACCTCCAAAATATGCCTATGTTTTCTCTCAACTAACCCATTCTGTTGAGGTGTGTGCATACAAGAGCTTTGATGAATAACACCAAGGTAATTGAACAATCAGTACAATTGGAATTGAAAAATTTAGTACCATTGCCAATTCTAAAAGTCTTCACTTGTGCACCAAATTGAGTCTTTATTAGTGTAAAAAATTGTCTTAGGATGACAATAACATCACTCTTCATCCTCAACATATACACCCAAATCATTCTACTACAATCATCTACCAGAGTAAGAAAAAATCTGCAACCATCATGACTAGCAACTTTATATGGACCCCAAACATCTCCATGTATGATGGAAAAAATGTCAATACTTTTATTAGAACTGCTAGGAAAGGGTAACCTACTTTGCCTAGCCAGTGGGCAAACAGTACAATTTTGAATGTCATGAAAGTCTCTTTTAATCTTTAGTCTAGGAATTTAGTGCAATACTTTGATGGGGGTATGCCCAAGTCTTTTGTGCCAGATTTCCACATCTCCAGCCTTATCTACAATGCTATTGTTGATTCTGTTGGCACTTATTGTTTTGACACTTCCTTCCTTCCTTATTGGGAATTGAATGTTGTATAATCCATCAACTTCTCTATCAATCCCCTTCACTGTTCCACTAAACAGATCCTGCATAACATAGAGATTAGGGAAAAAGTGACAGCATACTTTAGACTCTGGTTAATTTGGATATTGATAGTAGGTTGTGCTTAAACTCAGGAATGCACAGTACATTTGTTATGGTATCTCCATTATCTAACTTGCATTTTTTCACACATGCTATGTCTAGTGCATTACCATTTGGCAAATATACTCTCTTAATATTTTCTTTAGTAATCTGACTAATTCCATCTAACTCCTCATTGTGAACCATATGATTGGAGGCTCCAGAGTCTATTATGCACTTCCTAAAAGCTGCACTGTTGGTAGCCAAGAAAACTTGATTCATACCTGTCTTGTTTAAGTCAGATGGGATTTCCTTATGGAGCATCTTCACAATCTGATCATATTGTTCTTGCGTGAACATCATTACACCTCCTTGATTTGAGCTATGTGCAGATTGAGAAGATTCTACCTGTAGTGAGTTTCTACACTGGAAAGGGTCATGTCTAGTTGAATTTGTCACTGCATTGACTGTGTATTGTGATGAATATGCATTCTTCTTCTTAGGTTTGTAATCTGTTGGGTATCCATGAATCTTGTAACATGTCTCTTTTGTATAGCCTCTTTATTTGCAGTACTCACAAAATAAATGTGCATTCTTTCCTTTATAGTTTCCTCTGTCATAAGAAACTGATCTAGTAGACCCAGATGAACCACCCAGATTTCCCTTTGCTGAATAGCTAGATCCACCAGAACTATATTGATTCAATCCCACTTTGTTGCTAAACAAAGCTATACCACCTGAATTCGCAGTTGATTTCCCAAATTTGTTTACTCTCTTCAGATATCAGCATTGCATATGCCTTGTTGATATTAGGGATAGGCATTATCATTAGAATTTGGCTCCTAGCTTGTGAATAAGTCTCATTTAATCCTGTCAAAAACTGCAATAAACATTGATATTGATAATGTTCCATATAATTTTTCGATCATGCACACTCACAACCAGGACATGGCACTAATGAATCAAACTCAACCTACAAATCCTTCAGTTTGGTGAAATAACTTGAAATAGATGATGTTCCCTGTGTTAATGTTGCAAGCTCTTTATGCAATTGGAGAGCTCTAGAACCATTCTCTTTATCAAACCTCTCCTTTAGATCACTCCAAATTGTACTTGCACTAGAAGCATAAGCTACATAGCTAATCAAATCCTTGCTCACAGAACTCATAATCCACAATAATACTATGGCATTCACCTTCTCCCATAAATCATGAAGTGAAGCATTAAATTTGTCCTTCGTATGTCTATCGTCAACAAATCCCATTTTACTTTTCCCTACGAGTCCGATCCTCATAAATCTACTCCATAATGCATAGTTTTCTGGACCAGTCAATTGAAATGAGATAAGAGAGCTACCTGGTATGTCGCAAGTTTGTAGATATAGAGGGCGATTTGCATCAATTGGTGTGCTCGACCTAGTGACTCTTCTAGCATCAATTTCTCTGACTTTTGCCATTACGGAAGAGCTTGCTTAGACCTAGCTTCACTCGATGTCTCACAACAGCTTCAAGAAAATATGATCCACCTAATTTCAGCAAACCTGCTTTGATACCGTGATGAAATTCTTCTAACTCTAAAATGGAGTCTAAAAGAATTATAGAAGATGCTCAGAAAAGGAGAGCATTTCTTTCATGTTTTATTGAACTGAGAAGACTTGTATATTGTGCTGTCTACTGTATATATAAGAATATTCTAACCTATAACTAACTTTACAACTGGCAATTCACCTAATCAAGTTGACAATTAACCACCTTCTAACTATCTAACTAACTGCTAATGTGATATTTAATAGACTAACTTCCTGCTAACAACTTTACTATTCTCAACAGAAGATGATGGACAAAGGAGAAGAAAGCATTCCAAAAAGATAGCCAGCAAAAGACCTATTCTTTGTTTGACATACCTGCATGTCTCCACCCATTTGTTACACTTCCGATCTGCATACAATTACATGAATGTTATTCGATTTGATAATCCAATATTTAAGGTATTGTATGTTTTATGCACTTTTTACTTTAAAGACAATAATAGTACTATTTCGTCTCAAAAAACGTAGACGATCTATTACTTTTACAACGGCCTACATACAGTCCCCTACCATTTGTTTTGCCTTACAAATCAAGAGTTCTTATCGAAAGCTTGCAAGGAGTTTCCTGATGTGAACAAGTGAGCATAGTCCATGGCTTTATATTTGGCTTTTCGCTAGCTTTAAATTTACTCTTTTATTTTGTTGGAGAGCCATGTTTACTTGCTCAAGCTTAGATGATTGAGTCCACTCACTGCTAATCTAAACTCAATGATTGATTGTAATGTGTAAGTCAAGCATCCCAACTATAGGTTTTACTCCATTATGCCAGACTGATTGTCTTACATGTTTCATTTAAGTGTTATAGGCAAAGTTTAATCAATTTGTGAATAACTAATTGACAACAAAGATTTCTTGTTGTGGTTTCGTCTAGCTGAACCCAACATAAAACATTGTTTAAATTGGATTTCCATTCTCTATACTAAAGGACCTTAATTAATTAACTAGTTGACCTTACTTTGGGTGGTGGTTCCGTAGGTCTTCAGCTAAATAAACAATCATGACATGAAGAAGATCAACATTTTTCGTGGTATTTTTGGCAGCTGGAGATTGTAGTATGTTAGGATTGAGAACTCGGGAAAGCAGAATTTAGCCAAATAATATTGTGATGACAATAACAAAAATAATAATGAGTTGATAATGAAGAAAGTAAAGCAAATAAAGAAGACACAAATTTAACGTGATTCGGTCAATGTGACCTACGTCCACAAGCAGAAAGGAGAAATCTACTACATCAATAAGAGTACAAAAGAGAGTACAAAATTAGAGATAAAACTCTAATTAATCCCAAAGACTTCAAGAGAATAACCTCACAAGATCACTCCAAAGAAAGGATTCACACAAGTGTTTCCCAACATTAACTCTCTTACAAAATTACCCTAAATGAAAGACAAAGAAAGAAAGCAAAGAAAAGGATTTTCTTATGTTTAAAGGATGATTCTCAACTAATGACTAACTCCCCTATTTATAGGAAAAAAGTTAGCTTGTTGATGTCATGGGTGATGCCATTGGAAGATAGAAAATTCCATATTTGTAACGTGAATATATCAAATATTGTGGCTACCAAATCTTTGACATTTATAATTCACCTAATATTTGAAATTT
>JAOTQJ010000102.1:7104743-7137488 GCA_025642045.1 Solanum sejunctum
ATAAAACTAGCATTAATAGCCAATAGACACACCTTGGCATCCCAATCACATACGAAAATAATACATGGGTAGCAAGAGGGTGTTCATAAATCCGGGTGTATTCCTTTAACCTTTTCGCTCCTAATCGTATTTTCCAATACACATTAGCATGTACACATCATGTGCAGCCTATTTTAAGTCTAAAATAGCCTTACAATAGTCCACAAAGCACAACACATCACAATTTCACACAATCTAATAATGGACATCATAACGTTACCTTTCTTCGCTACATTTTGACGTTGACAACTCCAAACCTATTTCAACTTTAACCAAACTGTTCCAGCAACATTTATATATATTCAACCATCTATGAACCAGTTTCATAACAGCAACAAATCAGTTATTAAAGATGTGAAGTAACAACGTGCTCTCCAACAGTCCACAAGTTCATACGAAGCACATAATTACGATATCACATAATGACTCATTTTTGTGGACTGTAAGAGTAATTAATCAGCCTTTTTACTCTTCTGTAAAACCAATCTTTGCTGCATAATTAGGTACTAACACATAATAAAGCCAGCCAACAAGATAAAAACCTCTTAATTAACAAGAAAAGTACACAAGAATCCCTAGTACACAATCTGTCTAGAAATTCCAGCACCAACATATTAATATATACTTCTTATTTTTTATAAGTATACTATACAAAAAATATGTGTAAACTTACTTACCACTTACTTCAAGCTATAGGGCTTCTCCAAGAACCCTAGGAGAGTTATTTAGCTGCTTTGCAAGGTGTAGAAAGAAGAATAGTAACATTGGGAGAAAGCAGAAATTTTCCAAGTTAAAAGTGAATGGATATTTGCTGCTTATGACCCCTCTTTGTATTTCCACTTTGGCCGACCTTATCTTGGTCTTTTGACCATATTACACCACACATTAATAAGCTACTTATCCAATAGCTTGTTCATTAAACTTGGGACAAAATGGGTCTCCAAGTTGATGGACTTGGGCTCCCTATTTTGCCAACTTTTCTTACTTAGTTTTGGGCCCAATTCGTTAAGTGTTTTGTATTGTCTTTGGGCCCTTTTTAATACCTATATTGGATGAAAATATAGACAATTTATGATACTAAAACATGGGTCCAAGTTACACCCTTAACACAGTCTTTATTCATAATCGAACTTGAATAATTTTGATGTTGAGCCTCGTCTCCGTTTAACTAGCGGTTTAAGCTAAGTAAGTAGGTGACTCACCTGCTAGCTTCTAAGTCCTACAAGCACCTCAATTCTCTCACTTCATTTTAAGGCCGTAATCTCCTCAATTCAACATAAAACATGTGTACACCTGACCCTCTTAAGCGTTAGACGCACATATAGCCCATTAACGCGAGATTCAAGTACTTTTGAAAATTAGCGTCAATTTGTCCAAACAATTATATGTTTCATTTGACTTGTGCTAGTATTGTAAAGTGTGGTGTTTTAGAAATTTATTAGGTAAAACTAAAATATAAACTTATACATATAATAAAAATATAATTTTTTGATGCTTAAATAATCGAATAACATAAAAAAGGCTAAGGAGGTCAAAATTGAATGTCAATACCTGCCTCTTCTTTGCACTATGGGCATTATGGGCATATCAGACTAGTCACAAATGCTTGATGATGCATTATGGGTATGTCAGACTACATTCCAGACTCCTAGAGGTATTTTTCCTTACCAACTTGTCTTTTGTAAAGCTTGTCACTTACCGATAGAGCTTGAGCGCAAGGCGATGTGGGCTCTCAAAACATTGAATCTGGATTGGAATGATGCGACTAACTCATGATTGAGCGAAATCAATGAGCTTGATGAGTTCCATCTGAAAGCATATGAGAGTTCAACCCTGTATAAGAAAAGAATGAAGCTACAACATTATTGTCGTATTGAGAATCACCACTTAGCACTCGGGGATTTCATCTTTCTGTACAACTCCAGACTAAAGTTGTTCCTTGGCAAACTCAAGTCCAGATAGTTGGGACCATTAAAAGTTTCACAAGTTTTCGACCATGTGGCTATTGAGTTAGAAAAGAGAAATGACACAAAATTCAAAAAAATGGCTAAAGAGTCAAACTATATCTTGGCAATATTGAGGAAGTGTGGACAGTGGAAGCATGGACACTTAGTGAAGTCTGAGTATCCAAGTTATCTAAGTCATTCCGCAACATTAAATCAGGCGTTGCTTAGGAGGCAACCCAAGGTAGAGACTGACTCTTAGGCACTCAGATATGTTCCTTTTGACTCCTATGCTTTGATTTGGTTATATTTAATTGCATTGAGGACAATGCAAACTCTTTTCAATAGGGTATGGATAGTTATAAGCATCAGTGAAGTTTGAGTAATCATGGCCTATAACTATCATAAATTTTGAGTCCAAGGAGTTTTCTTATTTGTGTTCTTTCCCAAAAAGACTTTTTTTTATTGAACCAGTATATTTAGGATGTATAAGTAGTATTAGTAGCATATTGTACAAAAGTCTATTGAATATGTTAGTTTTGTAGAAAAATGATACCCATCAAATTTTTGTGTTAGGTAGTTTTGATAACAACCATGTGAAATCAATTATTATCAATGCTTATTGAAACACCCCTCATATACTTCGAAATGACCCATAATCGTATTTTTCTTTTATCTCAAAAATCATGCGTAATTTCGAAAAGTCTGACTTCATATTCTTGATCAGGCGGCAAAATTGAGTGAGAAATGGGTAAAACCCAGATTTTAGAAGTCCTGTAGTGAAAAATAATTTTTTCTAATTAATCAAATTTATTGTGCATCTGCGCCCCAGGCGTGATGCAGCCTAGGCGCGGACTAGCAAAAAACCTTCCTTCACGTTTGGTCCGCATCGCGGACTACATTCGGACTAGTGTAATGTTTCCTTATTTTTCGTATTTTATCTACGGGAATTTGGGTAATAACTCAATACCCATTTAAATGTGAAATCCTCCATACTTAGTCATTTTTCAACTCTAGAACTTATAAATCCTCCATACTTAGTCATTTTTCAACTCTAGAACTTACAAAATCATCTCTAAAATCTCTCCAAGACTTTATCAAAATCTCCATTCAAATTCAGGATCTCAAGAGCAACTTTGGATTTTAAGGACCCAATCCAAGCTTCAAGTCTCCTTCAAGTTTACTCCAAGAAATTCAAGGTTTAAGGTATGTGGGTCTTCATCCATGAGTCCTTTTAAACATGGAGCCCAACCTCCCCATTTTATGAAAATTGCATGATTTCAGATTGTATTCCTTATGAGTATCTCTTATATTGCATTATGAATGTTTATGTTGGGTTTTAAAGTATTGATTGATTATGTATGAATATCTATTTTAAGCTTATTCTATGAGTTAATTTATTCTATTGATATTATGCATGATTTGATCTATGAAAACTATGAACTATGGTGAACTTTTGAGATGCATTTCATGATATCCAAATTAAGGGTTTTACTGCTATGATCGGTGGGCTGAATTGCATGATTCTAAAATGGTTGATTTTACTCTCTTACGTTATTACTCTACAAAATTGCATAATTTTGAACAAGTGTTCATATACCCACCACGTGTTTGACGAAATCACATGACAAGGAAGTCATTGATGAGCTATTGCATGATTTTTACAAGCCAAGTATTTCAAGATAATTATGGCCTCCCAAGCATGCATTTAATTCATGAAGTATCTATGATTTTCCAAGTGACAAATTGAGCCCTATTTCAAGATTTTAACCTCTTGTGAGCCATTCATATCACGTTGAGGTATCAAGCATGATTACTATTTTACACTCATGTTTAAGTCCGAGTAAGCTCACTAGTAGAGGTCAAGCATGTGAATGAGTTACTCATGTCATGTTATCATGTTGCTTACAAATTATTCATATTATTATTAAAGTTATGATTATTTCAAGTATTCTGTGGGGTTGCACTTAGGACCGATTGAGGCTTAAAGTGCAGGCTCAACTCAAGGGGTCTTTATATAAAGTCCTTAGTCTCTAAACTATGTTCCACCATAATATTTTATTATTTTCCCAAAAGGGGCCTTACTAGTGGATCCATCTAGTTCATGTTATCATGTTTTGTTTACCTTAGCAAGTAGACCATACCTTATCGCAGGTGTGTCATGCCTCGTACACCTTATCGAGGGAGTGTCATGCCTTGGATTCTAAATGGTAGCTGCTTGATCTATGTCAGTTAAGGTCTCCTCCCATATATGTATGATATATTACAGAAGTTTAATATTTTACATGTATATTTTATTACAAGCATTGACCATACATGTCATATTGAGATTATGTCCATTGCCTATATTTATGCATTTTGAATATATTATCTTATGTCTTTGTTGCACTGCACCCTGCATACTTAGTACATTCTGGGAACTAATGCATAATCTATGCCTACGTGATATTATTATGTGGGGACCAGAGCTCCTATCGATCCTCGTCCTCCACGTGACTAGTTCGATTATTGAAGAAACCTTTTGGCGAGTCCTCAACTCCGAGGATAATATTTATTTTATTCATGCTATGTTGAGACTTATTCCTTTTGTTGGATACTTATTATTATAAGGGTGAGCCCAGGAAGTGTTTTGGCCCCGCCTCATTCTTAGGTAGAGGTTTTGTTAGATATTATATTTCTATATGCTTATGAGCTCGACTCTTTTTATGTTTTATGATACAAAAGTCTTCCCTTAGTCTCATTTCCCTCTTTATTAATTGACTCTTGTTATTGTCTTATTTTACTTTCACAACCAAGGATGCATACATGATATGCTAAGAGGCTTGTTTGGGTTATCTCTGGACTTTTCATTCGCCATGTCACATCTAGGCCCTAGGCTTAGGTCATGAAAAGCTTGGTATCATAGCACTAGGTTGCTAATGGTCCTCAGGAATCCAACACCTGCATCGATTAGAGTCTTTTTCATAGTTGTGATGCACGCCAAAACTATGAATAGGAGCCTATGAGGCATTTTAAGAAATGTTTCACTTCTTCATGATCTATGTCGTTCTTTAGATGTAAATATAAGGCTTTTCCCCCTAATGAATGCTCTTTTGCTCATCTAGATCATACCGCTACCAAGAGAAAGATCAAGGAGGGCCCATACACCGGAGGAGCAATCGACTCATCCCGCTCCTCAAGCTCCTCAAGAAGGAGGGGTGGCCCCAGATGAGTTGCAAAATTCCATCACTATGTTGGCCCATGCTATGACCAACCAATTGAACCAAGGGGCCCAAGTTCCGCATGCTCCTACTTTGGCCTTAAGGGTGGGGACTTCACAAGGATGAACCCTCCTGAGTTTCATGAAGCCAAACCAGAGGAAGATCACCAAGAGTTCATCAATAAGGTGTATAAGGTGCTATCTATCATAGGGTTAAATTCGAAAGAGAAGGTCAAACTAGCAGCTTGCCAACTCAAGTGTGTGGCCCAAATTTGGATTTCTCAATGGAAATTGGAGAGGAGAAATAGTGATGCTATTTCTTGGGAGGAGTTCGAAGCTACCTTCCTCAACTAGTTCTTCCCTATTGAGTTGAGAGAGGCTAAGATGATGGAGTTCATGAATCTTAAGTAAGGTTCCATAAGTGTGAGGGAGTATGCCCTTAAATTCAACAAGCTCTAAATTTATGCTCCTTATTTGGTTACCGATCCTAGATCAAGAATGAATAAGTTTGTGTCAGAAGTGCCCGACTTGGTGAATAAGGAGTGTCATACTTCCATGCTTGTGAGTGATATAGAATTGTCTTGGCTTATGACATATGTCGAACAACTTGAGGGGAAGAAGCTTAGGAAGAGAAGAAGTAGAAAGTCTAAGAGGACTCGGTTTGAGGGTGGCTTTCAAGGTGCTAAGGGTGGCCGTTTCCAAAAAGGCTAGAAGTTCCAAGGTAAAGGGTCCTCCAATGCTCCTAACAAGAGGTTTACTGATGATGGGGTGTCAAACCCAAGGTTCTAGGGTGGCAATGGTGGGATGACTAATCCTAGGCACCAAAAGTGTGGGAGGAACCATGGTGGTTCATGTTTGAAAAACTCTAATGCTTACTTTAGTTGTGGTGAAGTAAGTCACAAGATTGTTGATTGTCCTTATGCTCAATACAATGGTAGAGATGGTCATCCTAGAGACCAAGGAGTTAATATGGGTCAAAGGGCAAAAGGAGGCCAACAAGGGGGGTCTGCCAAGGCAAAATAGGTTCTATGCTCTCCAAGGGAGGCAACGAGTGGATGAGGTACCCGATGTTGCTATCGGTATGTTAAAGCATTTTGATTATGATATGTATGCTTTGATAAATTCGGGTTCCACTCTTTTTTGCATTTATCATTTTGTTTCCAATAAGCTTGATGTGTATCCTGAATTATTGTGTGAACCCTATGAAGTGTCTACCACCATTGGTAAGTCCATTATGGCTAAAAGAGTCTATGAGGATTGTTTCGTGTCTATATTGCATAAAGTCTTACCTTATTATTTTGTTAATCTTGACATGGTGGATTTTTCATATTATTCTTGGGATGGATTAGTTACATGCATATCATGCTTCCATTGATTGTAGAACTCATAAAGTTAGATTCCATTTTCTTAATGAGCCCATCCTTGAGTGAGAAAGTCATAATGTGGTGGTTAAGGGTAGATTCATTTCTTGTCTTAAAGCTCAAAAAATTAATTTTTAAGGGTTGGATTTACCATCTAATGAGGGTCATGGATATGGAGTCTAAAGTCCTTCCTATTGAGTAGGTTCTAGTGGTCAATGAGTTTCTTGGTGTCTTTTCCGATGAGCTTCCCGGTGTTCCTCCTGAAAGGGAAATAGACTTTGGTATAGACCTCCTCCCTATTACACAACCCATTTCTATTCACCCTTACTGAATGACCCTAGCAGAGTTGAAGGATATGAAGGATCAATTGAGGGATTTATTAGAGAAGGGTTTCATAAGACCTAGAAAGTCACCTTGGGGTACACCGATGTTGATTGTAAAGAAAAATGATGGTTCTCTTAGAATGTACATTGATTACCAACAACTCACTAGAGTCATTATAAAGAACAAACATCCATTACCAAGGATAGATGACCTTTTTGATCAACTACAAGGGGCTAGTCACTTTTCTAAGATTGATCTTCGGTCTGAATACTACCAAGTAAGGGTGAGAGAGTTTGATATTCCCAATATGACTTTTTGGGCTAGGTATGGGCATTTTGAATTTGTGGTAATGTCTTTTGGCTTGACTAATGCACCTACAATATTTATGGATCTCATGGATGGGGTTTTAAAATCCTACCTTGATATGTTTGTGGTGGTCTTTATTGATAATATATTGATTTATTCTCGTAGTGAAGAAGGGCATGTGAAACATTTGAGGGTGGTATTGCAAATATTAAGGGATGAGAGGTTGTTTGCTAAATATGAGAAGTGTGAATTTTGGTTGAAAGAGGCTGCATTTTTAGGGCATGTGGTGTCTGGTAATGGGATTAAAGTGGACCCTTAAAAGACAGAGGTGATAAGGAATTGGTCTTGTCCCTTGACTCAATCAGATATTAGGAGTTTCTTGGGTTTGATGGGTTACTATTGGAGGCTTGTGAATGGTTTCTCTTCCATTGCTTCCCTATGACAAAGTTGACCCAAAAAAAGATAAAATTTGTTTGGATCATGATATGAAAATAATTTTCAAACTTTGAAGGACAAACTCATCTCCACTCATTTTTTGGCTTTATCGGAAGGGTTAAAAGGGTTTGTGGTATATTGTGACACTTCAAGGATTGGTTTGGGGTATGTGTTGATGCAAAATGACAAGGTTATAGCATATGACTCTAGGCAACTTAAGGCAGATGAGCTAAATTATCCAACCCATGATCTTGAATTGGCAGCTGTGATGTTTGCTTTGAAAATATGGCATCATTATTTTTATGGGGTTCATGTAGGTGTGTTTATTGGCCACTAGAGCCTCCAATATATGTTCACAAAAAAAGATCTTAACTTGAGGTAAATAAGATGGTTAGAACTCCTTAATGGATTACGACATAAGTGTGCACTATCATCCCAACAAAGCTAATATTGTGGCCGATGCTCTAAGTAGAGTGTCTATGGGTAGTCTAACTCACATTGGTGATGGTAACAAGGAGGTCACTAGAGAATTACATCAGTTGTCTAGGCTGGGAGTGAGGTTGGATGAAGTTGAAAATGGTGAGGTAGTGGTTTTTGATGGTTGTGAATCTTCCTTGATTGAAGAAGTCAAGTCAAAACAAGACCTTGATCTCGCCTTGCTAGATTTGAACCCTTTGGTAAAGGATGGTAAAGTGGAGGTTTTCTCCCAAGGGGGAGATGGTATCCTGAGGTACCAAGGTAGGCTATGTGTGCCCAATGTTGATGACTTGAGGGAGTTGATTTTAAAATAGACCTATAATTCATCCTATTCTATTCACCCTGGTTCCATAAAAATGTATAGAGATTTGAGGGAGGTTTATTAGTGGGATGGTATGAAGAGGGATATTACCAAGTTTGTATCCGATTGTCATAAATGCCAACAAGTGAAAGCCGAACATCAAAGGCCTGGTAGCCTAGCCCAAGACATAGAATTTCCTACTTGAAAGTGGGAAGAGATCAACATGGATTTTGTGGTTGGTTTGCTAAAGACTAGGATATTTGGGTTATTATAGATAGAATGACAAAGTCAACTCACATTTTACCAGCTAAAACAACTTATGGTGCTGAATGTTATGCCACGTTATATATTCATGAGTTGGTTAGATTGCATGGGGTACCCTTGTCTATCATTTCAGGTCGTGATGCTCAATTCACTTCTTATTTTTGGAGATCCTTCCAAAAGGGTCTTGGTACCAAGGTCAAACTTAGCACAACTTTTCATCCTCAAATGGATGGCCAAGCTAAAAGGTCTATCCAAACTTTTAAGGATATGCTTAGGGCTTGTGTTTTGGAGTTTAAGGGTAGTTGGGATAAACATCTTTCACTTATTGAGTTTGCTTACAACAATAGCTACCACTCAAGCATTGGCATGACTCCCTTTGAAGCTTTTTATGGTAGGCATTGTAGGTACCCAATTGGGTGATTTGATGTGGAGGGAGATAGCTTTGTTAGGCCCAAATTTGGTTATGGAAGCTTTGGGGAAGGTGAGGTTGATAAATGAGAGATTGAAGATTTCTCAAAGTAGGCAAATGTCCTAGTTCGATATGAGAAGAAGGGATCTTTAGTTTGATGTGGGTGATTTGATTTACTTGAAGGTATTACCTATAAAGTGTGTGGTATGATTTGGCGAGAAAGGGAAATTGAGCCCAAGGTTTATGAGACCTTATAGAATTTTGAGGAGAGTTGGCAAGGTCGGCTATGAATTATAGTTGCCTATGGATATTAGTATGGTTCATCCGGTCTTCCACGTGTCTATATTGAAGAAATATGTTGGTGACGCAAGTGCTATAATACCGTTAGAAGTTGTGGGTGTGGTGGGAGATAACTTGACCTATGAGGAGGTCCCGGTGGAGATATTGGATAGGCAAGTGAAAAGGTTGAGGAACAAAGATGTAGTATCTGTCAAGGCCTTTAAAGGAATGAACAAGTTGAAAGTGCCACATGGGATGCTAAAGCGGACATAAAAAAGCGATATCCATACCTCTTTCACTCTACTCAAGTCGAAGGTAATAACTTAAGTCCTATACATGATTTCAAGTCTTAAGTTTCAACCCTCATATCATTTTTGCATGCATTCATGTTCATGGTAACAAGTTTATGGTGATTTTTGACATTCATGTTGAGACTTTTTAAAAATGATGTTTAAGTGCAATTGTTGCATTCATGTCGGGCTGAAAGCTTCAAAATTACTTCTCTTATGCATGTCTCTTTGACATTTAGGGACAAATGTTCCCAAGGGAGAGATATTGAAGTACCTCTTATGTGCATCAGAATGACCCATAATCATATTTTCCTTGAAACACCTCAAAAATGCCCAAAAATATGCGTCAAAAATACCCATAATCATAATTTCTATATATCTCAAAATTCGCGCGTGATATTGAAAATCCAACTTCATATTCGTGTCAGGGGCAAAATTGAGTGGGTAATGGATATAACCCCAATTTTAGAGGATCCACAGCAAAAAATAATATTCGCTAATTTTTGCAAACCAGTGTTTGTCCGAACCTAGGCCGTGACGCGCCTGGGGTGTAGGTCAGTGTTAATTGGCCCTATGCCTTACGTCCTCTTTGCGGGCCAGATGTGGACCAGTTCAAGTTTTTTCTTAGTTTTTCATTTTGGCCTAAGGGCCTTGGGGTCTTGTCCCCATGCCCACATATGCGTAAAAACACTTATACTTAGCCATTTTTCAATTCTATATCACTTAAGACTACCTTAAAACCCTCTCTAACACTTAGCCAAATATTTCATCCAAATTCAAGTGTCACAATCTTAATTCTAGATCTCAAGAACTCAATTCAAGCGTCAAGTTCTCATTCAAATCTACATCAAGAAAATCCCCAAATTTGAGGTATTTGGGTTTCAACCATTGGGTCCTTTCGCCCATGGTGCCCAACCTTCCTTTATTTTAATGAAAATTGTATGTTTCCAAGTTATGTTACTTATGGGTATTACTCATTCTAAATTATGATTATAAATTATGTTGAAATTTCATGAAATGTTGATTGAAAACACCTGTTTACCTATTTTAAGCTTATGCTATGAGATGATTTGACTATTGTGACTATGCATGTTTTGAGTTATGAAACTATGATCTATGATGAGATTTGCTGGGTATTAAATGTATCTTACATGAGGATTTTACCATGAATTGGTGGATTTACATTGGGTTTTCACATACTATTTCACTCTTGAATTGCATGATTTTAACTAGCATTGCACACCCACAAAGTATTTGATAAAATGTCTTGACAAGGATTCTCAAGTTACTGATGAACTACTACATGGTTCGTAAGTCAAGTGATTTTATGATTATGAAGAGGTTGTATGTATTTATTGAATTCATGAGAAGAATCTATAGTGTTGCAAGTTGACCACACCTTGTTTGGGGGTGACATGCCCAATCACCTTATAAAGGGGTGACATGTCTTGACCACCTTGTCGGGGGGTGACATGCCCGTACTACCATGTTGAGGGGTAGGTACCTTGACCGTCTTGTTGGGGGGTGACATGCCTGTACTACTATATTTATTGGTATGTGCCTTGACCACCTTGTTGGGGGGTGACATGCTCGTACTACCACGTTGAGGGGTAGGTACCTCAATCATCTTCCAAAGGGGTGACATGCCTTGGATTCCAAGCATGTTTTACTTTAAGAATTGATCATGCATGTCATATTAATATTATACTACCCCTTGTTTATGATTATGCATTTTAACTAAGTTAGCTTATATCTTGTTGAGCTGTATCCTCTTTACCTTGTACATTCGAACGTACTAACATATACTCTATGCCTACATGATGTTACCATGTAAGAATTGGAGCACCTCACAATCATCCTACACGTGGCTTTTTGGCATCTTAAATATAAGCTTTGGTGAGTCCTCAAGTTCGGGAACACTAGCTCTGCTACTTTTTCTTTCGTTATCTCTTTATGTTTAACATTTGATAGTATAAGGGTGAGCTCAGAAAATGTCTTGACCCCCGCTCAATCTATTAGAGGTGTTGTTGGAACAAATGATATAATTATGCTTAGACCTTGACTCTTCTATGTTTTATGCTATCAAAGACTTCCCTTAGTCCTTTTATCCTTATTTATATCTCTTATTGTTCTTATTTTGCTTTCACAACTGAGGATCTGTGATTGATATGCTAGGAGGCTTGTTTGGGGTTCTTTCAGATTTCCCATTTGTCGTGTCACATCTAGGCCCTAAGATTGGGTCATGACAAACTTGGTATCAAAGAACTAGGTAGTTAATGGTCATCGAAATCCAACACTCCACGTGGAGTCTTATTCATGGTTGTGAAGTGCACCACAACTATTAGTAAGAGGATATGAGGCATTTTAGGAAATGTTTCCCTTTGTATGATCTATGTCGTGCTTTAGGATTAAGGTAAGGCTTTTCCTCTAACGAATGTTCTTTGCTATTCTAGATCATGCTTATTCCAAGAGGAAGAAGAGCCTATTCACCCGAGGAGCAACTAGTCCCTCCAGCTCCTTAAGATGGGGGAGTGGCTCATGAAGAGTTATGGGATGCTATTACCATGTTGGCCCATGCCATGACTAGTCAAATCAACCAAGGGGCCCAAGCCTCTCATGCTCCTACTTTGGCCTCAAAGGTGAGATTTTATAAGAATGAACCCACCAGAGTTCCATGGGTCTAAGGTGGATGAGGACCCTCGAGAATTCATTGATAAGGTTAATAGGGTGTTGTCTATTATGGGGGTTAACATGGAGGAGAAAGCCAAGTTGGCAGCCTACCAAATCAAATAGGTGGCCAAAATATGGTTCACTCAATGGAAGATGGAGAGGGGGAATGGTAATGCTATCCCTTGGGAAGAGTTCAAAGCGACATTTCTCAACTGGTTCTTCCGTATTGATCTAAGGGAGGCCAAGGTGATGAAATTTATGAATCTAAAACAAAGTTCTATAAGTGTGAGGGAGTATGCCCTCAAGTTCAACGAACTCTCCAAGTATGCTTCACAATTTGTGGACGAGCCGAGGTCTAGGATGAACAAATTTATGTTGGGTGTATCTGACTTAGTTAATGAGAAGTGTCATGCCGCCATGTTGATTGGTGATATGTATTTGTCCCTCTTCATGACTTATGCCAAACAACTAGAGGGGGAAAAGCTTAGAAAGAGGAGTAGTGAGGCCAAAAGGGCTGTTTTGAAGGTGGATTCCAAAATCCTAAAGGTGGACGATTTCCTCAAGGCTATGAGTTCCAAGGACAAAGGTCTTCCAATGCTCCTAATAAAAGGTTTGCTAATGACAATCCGAGATTCCAAGGTGTGGTGGGGTGGTGCCTAACCCCATGTGCCAAAAATATGGTAGGAACCATAATGGCCCATGCATGACGAACTCAAATGCTTGCTTTGGTTGTGGTGAAGTGGGTCATAAGGTGATCGATTGTACCCGTGCTCAAAGTAAAGGTAAAGATGGTCGTCCACAAAGCTAAGGTGCAAATGCGGTCCCTAAGGGAAGAGGAGGCCAACAAGGGGGTGCTTTAAGGCAAAATAGGTTCTGTGCTCTTTAGGGGAGACAAGGCATAAACGAGCTGCCCAATGTCATCACCAGTATGTTAAAAGTTTTTGATTTTGATTGTAAAATTAATAGACCGAGGTGCCACTCTTTCTTTTATTACTCCGTTTGTTGCCAAAAAGCTTTATGTTAACCTCAAATTGTTGTGTGAGCCTTATGAAGTGTCTACCCTCATTGCTGAGTGCATTGTTGCTAAAAGAGTCTGTAAAAATTGTCCCATATTCATTTTCCATAAAATCTTGCCTTGTTATTTTGTTGCATTAGATATGGTGGATTTTGATGTTATTCTTGGGATGGATTGATTGCATGCATACTATGCTTCTATTGATTGTAGAACCCATAGGGTCAAATTCTAATTTCCTAATGAACCTATCCTTGATTGGGAGAGTCATGATGTGGTGGTCAAGGGTAGATTCATTTCTTATCATCTTGTGAGGGTTAGGGATGTTGAGACCAAAGTCCTTTCTATAGAGTCAGTTCCAATGGTTAATGAGTACCTTGATATCTTTCCCAATGAGCTTCCTGGTGTTCCTCCCCAAAGGAAAATAGACTTTGATATAGACCTTCTTCCCCAATGAAGGAGATGAAGGAACAATTGAGGGATTTGTTGGAAAAGGGCTTCATAAGGCCTAGTCAATTACCTTGGGGGTGCACCAGTATTGAAGAAGGATGGTTCTCTTAGAATGTGCATTGATTACCTGCAACTTAATAGGGTCACCATAAAGAATAAGTACCCTCTACGAAGGATTGATGAACGTTTTGATCAACTTCAAGGGGCTAGTCACTTCTCTAAGATTGATCTTTGATCCAGGTGTCACCAAATGAAAGTGAGGGAGTGTGACATTACCAAGATGGTTTTTCAGACTAGGTATATGTACTTTGATTTTGTGGTTTTGTCCTTCGGGTTGAATAATGCACCGACTATATTAATGGAGCTTATAAATAGGGTCTTTAAACTTTACCTTGACTTGTTTGTGGTGGTTTTTGTTCATGATATCTTGATCTATTACCATAGTGAGGAGGAGCATGTGGATTATTTAAGGGTGGTGTTGCAAATCTTGAGGGAGGAGAAGTTGTATGCTAAATATGAAAAATATGAGTTTTGGTTGAAAAAGGTTGCTTTTCTAGGGAATGTGGTGTCAGGTGATGGCATTAAAGTAGATTCTAAGAAGTCAGAGGTGATTAGAAATTGACTTGGTCCTCTAACTCTATCCGATATTAAAGTATCTTGGATTTGATAGGTTACTACCGGAGGTTGATGAATGGATTCTCTTCTATTGCTTCTCCTATGACTAAATTGACACAAAAGAAGTCAAAATTTGTGTGGACCAATGAGTATGAAAAGAGTTTCTAAACTTTGAAAGATAATCTTGTCTCCGCTCCTATCTTGTCTCGACCAAAAGTGTTGGAAGGGTTTGTTATATATTGTGATGCCTCAAGAATTGATTTAGGGTGTGTGTTGATGAAAAATGGTAAGGTGATAGCATATGCCTCTAGACAACTTAAGGTGCATGAGAAGAATTATCCCATCCATGATCTTGAATTGGTGGCCATGGTATTTGCTTTAAAAATTTGGCATCACTACTTGTATTGGGTTCATATTGATGTGTTCGCCGATCATAAGAGTCTCCAATATGTGTTCACCTAAAAAGATCTTAACTTGAGAGAAAGAAGATGGTTAGAGCTCTTTAAATATTATGATATAAGTATGTACTATCACCCCGGTAAAGCTAATGTTGTGGCCGATGCTCTAAGTAGGGTGTCTATGGGTAGTCTATCTCACATTGATGATAGTGGCAAAGAGGTGACTAGAGAGGTTTATCGATTGGCTAGATTGGAGGTTAGGTTAGATGAAGTTTATAATGGTGGAATAGTGGTTGTTGAAGGTTCTAAATCTTCCTTGATTGAAAAGGTGAAGGCAAAGCAAGATCTTGACCCCGCCTTGCTAGAATTGAAGGCCTTAGTGAGAGATGGTAAAGTATAGGTTTTCTCCCAAGGGAGAGATGTATGTGTACCTAGTGGTGATGACTTGAGGAGGAAGATTCTAGATGAGACTCATAATTCATCCTATTCTATTCACCCCGATTTTACAAAGATGTATAGGGGTTTAAGGGAATTGTATTGGTGTGGTGGTATGAAGAGAGATATTACTAAGTTTGTATCCGAGTGTCACAATTATCAATAAGTGAAAGCCGAACATCAAAGGCTAGGTGGCCTAGCCCAAGATATAGAGATCCCCACTTGGATATGGGAAGAGATTAACATAGATTTTGTGGTTGGGTTGCCAAAGAATAGAAAGCATTTTGATTCTATTTGGGTTGTGGTTGATAGAATAACTCATTTCCTACCGGTTAAGACTACTTATGGTGCCGAAGATTATGCTAAATCGCATATTCATGAGTTAGTTAGATTGTATGAGAGCATTTATCTATCATTTCGGATTGTGGTATTCAATTCACTTCACACTTTAGGAGGGATTCCAAAGAGGACTTGGTACCAAAGTTAAGCTTAGCACGACCTTTCACCCTCAAACAGATGACCAAGTCGAGAGAACTATCCAAACTCTTGAGCATATGCTTATAGCTTGTGTTTTGGAGTTTAAGGTTAGTTTGGATGAACATCTTCCACTCATTTAGTTTGCTTACAACAATAGCTATGATACAAGCATTGGTATGACTTCTTTTGAGGCTCTTTATGGTGGGTGTTGTAGGTCCCCGGTTGGATAGTTTGAGGTGGGGAAGATGGCTTTGTTAGGTTCAGATTTAGTCATGGAGTCTATGGAGAAGGTGAGGTTGATAATAAGGAGATTGAAATAGCCCAAAGTCGACAAAAGTCCTATTTCAATGTGAGAAAAGGAATCTTGAATTTTAGGTTGGTGATTGGGTCTATTTGAAGGTCTCACCCATGAAGGGTGTGGTCCGGTTTGGCAAGAAGAGTAAATTGAGCCCAAGGTTTGTGGATCCTTATAGAGTGCTGGGGTGGATTGGTGAGGTGGCCTATGAGTTGGAGTTTCCCATTGATATGAATATGGTTCATCCGGTCTTCCATGTGTCTAATGTTGAGAAAGTGTGTGAGTGATCCAAGTGCTATTATGCCTTTAGATATCATGGGTATTGTTGAAGATAAGTAATCTTTTGAGGAGTTTCTGGTAGAAATTTTGGATAGGCAAGTGAAAAGGTTGAGAAACAAAGATGTAGCTTCCGTCAAGGTCCTTTAGAGGAACCAACAAGTTGAAAGTGCCACATGAGAAGTTGAGGCGGACATACAAAAGTGAAATCCATATCTCTTTCTCTCTACTCAAGCCTAAGGTACAAATTTAAGTCCCCTATATGATTTCAAGTCTTGAGTTTCACTCCATATGTCATTTGCATGCATTCATGTTTATGTTGACAAGTTTATAGTGATTTTTGATGCTCACATTTAGATTTTTGAAATTGATGTCTAAATGTGTTTGTTGCATTCATGTTAGACTGAATTCTTCATGATTACATCTCTTATGTACGCTTCTTTGACATTTAGGGATGAATTTTTTCAAGGGAGAGATATTGAAACACCCCAAAAATGCTCGAAAATGTGCCTCGAAAATGCTCATAATCGTAATTTTTATATATCTCAAAATCTGTGCGTGATATCAAAACTTTGACTTCATATTCGTAATTGGGGGAACAATTGAGTGAGAAATGGATATAATCCCGATTTTAGAAGACCCATAGCAAAAAATAATTTTCACAAACCAGTGTTTGTCCATGCTCAGGCCACGACGTTCCTGGGGCCGTGATCAGTGTTAATTGTCCATTTGCGTTGGGTCTGCATCGTGGACCATACGCGAACTAATTCATGTTTTCCCTTAGTTTTTCATTTTGGCCTAAGGGCCTTAGGGTCTTGGCTCCAAGCGAACCTATGCGCAAAAACACATATACTTAGCCATGTTTTAACTCTATATCATTCAAGACCCTCTCAAAACCCTCTCTAACATTTAGCAAAATATTTCATCCAAATTTAAGTGTCCCAAGCTTAATTTTGGATATCAAGAAATCAATTCAAACTTTAAGTTCTCATTCAAATCTACATCAAGGAAATTCCCAAATTTGAGGTATGTAGCTTTTAACAATTTGGTCTTTTCACCCGTGATGCCCAACTTTTCTTTTTATGAAAATTGCATATTTCCAAGTTGTGTCTTATGGGTATTACTTATTATAGATTATGATTATAAATTATGTTGGGGTTTTTTGAAATATTGATTGAAAATACATGTTTACTTATTTTAACCTTATACTATGAGATGGTTTGTCTGTTGTGACTATGCATGCTTTGAGCTATAAAACTATGATCTATGATGAGATTTGATAAGGAATTTCAATGTATCTTACATGAGGGTTTTACCATGAGTTAGTGGGTTGATTTGCATTGAGTTTTTGCATACTATTTCAGTCTTGAATTGCATGATTTTGAACTAGTATTGCACACCTACCAAGTGTTTGATAAAATATCTTGACAAGGATTCTCAAGTTATTGATGAACTACTCCATGGTTTGTAAGTCAAGTGACTTTATGATGATGAAGGGTTTGTATGTATGTATTTAATTCATGAGAAGTATCTATAGTGTTACAAATTGACCATACCTTGTTGGGGGGTGAGGTGCCCCAATCACCTTGTAAGGGGGCGACATGCCTTGACCACCTTGTTGGGGGGTGACATGCTCGTACTACCATGTTGAGAGGTAGGTACTTTGACCACCTTGTCGGGGGTTGACATGCCCTTCCTACCACATTGAGGGGTATGTACCTTGACAACCTTGTCGGGGGGTGATATGCCCGTACTACCACTTTGAGGGGTAGGTACCTCAATCACCTTCCAAGGAGGTGTCATGCCTTGGATTCCAAGTAATAGTTTTCTTGGCCTATGATGGTTATGGTATCTTCCTACACATGTATTCTATATTTGCAAGGCTATATGATTTACAATCATGTTTTACTTGAAGTATTAATCATACATGCCATATTGATATTATACCGCCCCTTGTTTATGATTATGTATTTTGACGAAGTTGGCTTATGTATTGTTGAATTATATCCTACATACTTGGTACATTCAAATGTACTAATGCATGCTTTATGCCTACATGATGTTACCATGTAGGAATCAGAGCACCTCACGATCATCCTCCATGTGGCTAGTTTTGGCATCTTGAAAATAAGCTTTGGTGAGTACTCATGTTTGAGGACACTAGCTATACTACTATTGCTTTTGTTATCTCTTTGTGTTGAACATTTGATACTATTTGGGTGAGCCCGAAAAGTGTCTTAGCCCCCATCCAATCTATGCTAGAGGTATTAGAACAAATGATGTACTTATGTTTGGAGCTTAACTCTTCTATGTTTTATTCTATCAAAGACTTCCCTTAGTCCCTTTATCCTTAGTTATATCTTTTGTTGTTGCTATTTTGCTTTCGCGACTGAGGATGTGTGATTGATATGCTAGGAGGCTTGTTTGGGGTTTCTTCGGGCTTTCTTGATCAAGGGGCAAAATTGAATGGGAGATGGATAGAACTCGGATATTAGAAAACCCATAGCGAAAAATAATTTTCACTAATTAATCGAATTCTAGTGTGCATTCGCACTTTAGGCGCGACACGACCTGCGCGCGGACTAGCACAAAACCTTTCTTTGCATTTGGTCCGCGTGGTGGACTAGATGCGAATTTAACTCTAGAACTCACAAAACCTTCTCTAAAACCTTTCTAAGACTTTATCAAAATCTTCATTCAAATTCAAGGATCTCAAAAGCAACTTTGAATTTCAAGGACCCAATCCAAGCTTCAAGTGTCCTCCAAGTTTACTCCAAGAAATTCAAAGTATATGGCATGTGGGTCTTCATCCATGGGTCCTTTTATCCATGGAGCCCAACCTTCTCATTATATGAAAATTGCATAATTCCAAATTGTATTAATTATGGGTATCTCTTATATTGCATTGTGAATGTAAGTTATGTTGGGTTTATCAAAGTATTGATTGGTTATGCATGAATATTTATTTTAAGCTTATTCCATGAGTTGATTTATGTCTATTGAGATTATGCGTGATTTTATCTATGAAAACTATGAACTATGATGAACTTTTGAGAGGGATTTCATAATACCCAAATTAAGGATTTTACTACTATGATTGGTGGATTGAATTGCATGATTCTAAAATGGTTGATTTTACTATCTTACATTATTACTCTACAAAATTGAATGATTTTGAACAAGTGTCCATGTACCCAACATGTGTTTGACAAAATTACATGACAAGGATTCTTAAGTCATTGATGAGCTATTGCATGATTTTTACAAGCCAAGTGTTTCAAGATAATTATGGGCTCCCACGTATTTATTTAATTCATGATAGTATCTGCGAGGTTAGACATGACAAATTGAGCCCTATTTTAAGATTTTAACCTCTTGTGAGCCATTCATGTCGGATCAAGCATGATTACTATTTTACTCTTATGTTCAAGTTCAAGTAAGCTCACTAGTAAAAGTCAAGTATGTGAATGAACTACTCATGTCATGTTATCATGTTCTTTTAAGTTATTCATGTTATTATTAAAGTTATGATTATTAACACTGATTCAGGCTTAAGGTGGGGGCTCGATTTAAGGGATCCTTATATAAAGTCTTTAGTCTCTAAACTATGTGCCACCATAGGATTATATTATTTCTCTAAAAGGGGCCTTACTAGTGGATCCATCTAGTTCATGTTATAATATTTGGTTTACCTTGGCAAGTAGACCACACATTATCGAAGGAATGTCATGCCTCGTACACCTTGCCGAGGGGGTGTTATACCTTGGATTCCAAGTAGTAGCTCGCTTGTTCTATATTAGTTAAGGTCTCCTCCCATATATGTATGATGTATTATGCAAGTGAAATGTTTTACATGCATATTTTATTATAATCATTGATGATACATGTCATATTGAGATTATATCCATTGTCTATATTTTTGCATTTTGAATATATTGGCTTATGTCTTTGTCACACTGCACCCTGCATACTTAGTACATTCAGAGTACTAACGCATACTCTATTCCTATATGATATTAGCATGTAGTGACCGAAGCTCCTATCGGTTATCCTCCTCTATGTAACTAGTTCAGTTCTTGAAGAAAGCTTTTGGTGAGTCCTCAACTCCGACGAAAATATCTATTTTATTCATGCTATGTTGAGACTTGTTCTTTATGTTGGATACTTCTTATCATGAGAGTGAGCTCGAGAAGTATCTTGGCCCCTGCCCCATTCTTAAGTAGAGTTGTTGTTAGATACTATGTTTGTATATGCTTATGAGCTCGACTTTTCTTATGTTTTATGACTACGAAAGACTTCCCTTAGTCCCACTTCCCTCTTTATTAATTGACTCTTGTTATTGTCTTATTTTACTTCCACAACCAAAGATGTGTACATGATATGCTAAGAGGCTTATTTGGGTTGTCTCCGGAGTTCCCATTCGCCATGTCACGCCTAGGCCCTAAGCTTGGATCGTAACACTTATTCTGGTTAGTGAGGTTCAATTTTGATGAAAAACATGATATGAGAGTCTATGTTGATAGTGTAATAAGTTCCAAGTGAGTGCGAGCTTCTTTGCATAATTTTTATACTTTGTTTTAATTCAGAACTTACCCTGTTACTCTGAGACTGTAGGTTAATTGGTTAGGAAAGGATCTTAGGTCATTGTTCATTTTAGTCCACTTATCCTAAATAACCAACCAAATGTTTCATGTATCCCTTGATCCTAATGTTTGAGCTTTACATAAACCCTTTTCTTTGTAAACACCTAAGTAACTGAGCCTTATTGAATATGAAATCCTGAGTTTGGCCCTAATCTTTCCTTGAATATTGTACACTTTGACTGAGGTAAAAAACCTAAATTGAGGGTTGCTATCCAAAGTGACTTAGGTTCATAGGTTGGATATCGTGCACCTCAACTCAGGCCAAAAGCCTAAGTTGAAGGTGGTCGGTGTAAGGAAAAGCGCACTAAATAATGTGAAAACTAGTGATTCATGAAAAAGGAGAAAAAATGTGCTATGGAAGCAAGAAAGATGAATAGATGCCTAACTAATGATATAAGAAAATGTGAAAATAAAAGACAATTACCTTAAAAATGTGAGAAAGGCACCCAGAAAGGTTTAAAATAGGAGAAGGGGAGAATGAGTTGAAAATAAAGAGTGTTGGTAGGGTAAAAGTGTAGAATAACGCAGTGTCAAGGAGGGTCATTAGTCACTATGTTCCTAAAACACCAAACCAAAGTCCCCTAAGCCTACGTTACAAGCCAAGAAAGTCCTATAGTGATCCTAGTCCAAGTAGTCGAAGGTCATAATTGTGAGTATAAAGGCAAACATATGGTTTCTCTCGTTCCTTCATATTTTTCCAGGTAAATGCCTATATGTATTTAGTATGTCACAGCAAGTAATATTAGCCTTCTATACCTCAAATAAATTAATTTATTTTTAGTAATTGAAATAAAAATATCCTTAAGTGGTCATTGAATATATGAAATATATATTTATTTGATTTGATAGAAACACAAAATGAGTAAAATTTATAAGGGAGATAAATTCATTAATATTTTCAATAACATATACCTAAGTTTAAGCCACATCTTCCAAGTTCTAACTTGGTAGCATCACGTTGAATTAACAATAAAACAATGATAACATCGATTACCCATGAGCACAATACGAGGAGAGGAATGGAACTTTTGAGTATCGTAGTAAGCAAAATCGATTAGTTTAATTACTGATTTGAGATCATTTATCAAAAATGATAATATTTATCGCAAACTTTCAACTTGTGATTGACTAAATATAAAATACAAAATTTCTCACTACACGAAGGAGCTTCCCAGTTTGTATGAAATTTTGAGGATCGTAGTAAGCAAAATATCACAAAAAGGGGAATTATCATAACATAAAATATAGATAGAAGAACAAAATTCTTACTAGCAAAGAGACAAAACAACGTGGGATGGCATTAATTAACCTAACATGCACAATGAAAACCCGGAGTTATACGAATCTTCAGGAATATATCACTTTTTTTAAAAATGATTACTTTTTTGCAAAATACAAAGCGGATTATTTTTTCTAAGCATAAGTATAGTATTTTATTTTTGGTTGTCTTATAAAAAGAGTAAGACATTAAAATTGATATGACAATACATTGTTTTTTCTTAAGCAGCTAAAATATTGCATTTCTAATTATCTAAAAAGTTATTATAATATTCCTTAAAAAAAGATAAGGTACTTAAATTGATACAAAGTAAGGTATTATTTTTGGTCAGCACAAATCAAGTCTTATACTTTTAGTTGTCTTAAAAAATGAAAGACTGTAATTATTTTGAAAGGAGAGATAAAATATTAAATTGATTGGGATGGAATATTATTTTTGTAAGTTTAACACTTTTTAAAAATGTTGTGGAGTTATTATAGCTTAAGCATGTTTTCTTGTTTGTGGTCTTACACTTGTCCTTATTTGCTCTTTTCCCCTCCAGGTCTCTGCTCTCCACCAACTTCATATTATTGGCTTCCACTTTTCCTTTGACTGCTCCACTCTATCATAAAATCCCCTCCATGTCCACCAATGTTACCTCTTTAGCTAATTTCCTAATGCAGTTAGCTATCATATCCCCATTACTTCCCTAATCCCTCGTGTCAATAAATTCTCTCCCATCTCCTCAAGCTATCCTACTTGATCTTCAATACATCTTTTTCCTCTTCATCTTAATCTCTAATTCTCCATTCAATAACTTTAGGATAATCTTGAAGTCTTTACATAGACTTCAGAATTATGTATTTATTTACGTGAGTCTTAGCCACTCGAGCTAAGACTAAATCAAAAGCTTTTGCCAAGTCCAAAAGTGATCCTCCTTTGAGAAACTCGAGCTAGCAATAACTAAATTAAAAGCTTTTGCCAAGTCCAAAAGTGAAATTCCTTATTTATTTCTATCCCCAACCTCATCATGGCCCCTTTAAGTTGTCCCAATATGACCACTAATCTCTCCTCCATACGCCAGGCATTCGCTTGTGGTGTGCATGCACTAATCACGTCCAAGATAAGTCCTACGATGACTAGCTACACGTCTACACCATTAATCACTCTAAATCCCAGTTCCTAAATACCAAAACAAACTTGAGACTAGAATTTGCATGAGTTTTGAAATAAAAGCTTGAATAGTACACTTCAGTTTCAACAGGCCAATGATTTAATTTTGTTTGTCCTCTGCTCTGCTTCCTTATAATTGAAAGGAATTTTCTTAATGCACCTCACTCTACTCCACTATCATATAAAAGTATTTGTTTTCTTTTTCTTATTTCGTAGATACATGCCACGGATCGCCAGGAAATTAGACAGAAAAAAGCAGGAGAAAAGTTGATAGAAATGTCTCAAACATGACATCTTATTCCATAGCAACATGTCATGCATCGCCTGGAAATTAATTGTAATAGATTTTCCTTGGTAATTTTTTACCATGTGGACTAATTTTCTTCTTGCCTAACCAATGTCTAAAATGTGAATTAAGGGCGTGTACACTGTACCAATGCAAGGTTGATTTTGGATGTCCTAAGAAAACTATTGGACCTAAAGTCTGAAGAGACAAACCATGTGCACAACTTGAGACATTTGCTCTCTTTTTCAATTTTATGATCGTAGCTACTTAAGATTAAACGTATGGACTTTGGTTTCAGTTCACTCTGAATGTATAGATGTGATGGAAATGGTCCTTAATGTACTCGAAAAAGTGATTTATTTGGCCTTAACTCAGGTAAGTAAAGACAATCGCTAGTTTTATTATCCAAATAAACTGAGGCCCTCGATGTCTTTTCTTTATAAACACCCTACTTATACAGATCAAATATATTCTAGAACCGTTCCAATTATGTTTATACATTAGGAACCAAACCCGTAAGTTAAGGACCATTTTGATAATTTTTCACGTCTAGGAACACACAACATGAAATGTAAATTGAAGTAGTGTCTAATATGCACACAAAGGAAATTTGGTGCATAACTAAGATTCTTTCTCCACACATACACAATATATGATAGATGATATAAAATGCGCACACAAGCAAAAGATACATTTGTAATGGAAAGTA
Organism: Solanum sejunctum; assembly: GCA_025642045.1. NCBI lineage: Eukaryota > Viridiplantae > Streptophyta > Magnoliopsida > Solanales > Solanaceae > Solanum > Solanum sejunctum. The sequence goes on from JAOTQJ010000102.1 coordinate 7,129,068, forward strand.
AGACATCCCAATTGCAATATATTTTGACTGGGGAACAGTTAGGAGTTTAGGACTCACAAAGTTTTGTGTTGAACACACGCATACAGAGACGTACAAAGGAAATTTGACATATAACTACAAGTTGAGAGATACACAACAAGCTGTTGTCATCTTAGGTGCTAAAATATCAGAGCAGCGAGAGTGAAAAAAGAGATGGCAGGAAGCGGAGAAAGAAGCAACGCGATATACCCATTCAAGAACAAGAAGGGAAGTGTACTTCCTAAAGAGAAGAAACATGTTTCAACTATGATAGGTGAGAAGATTGGTAAGTCTATTATTTCCATTGTCAAGAATAACAAAAAGAAAAAGAATCCTGGTGATAACCGGGATTGACACTGATGAGATGTCACCAATAAATTTTTATTCATTTATATTGTTGTTTCTTTAATGTATTTGGTATGCTTTGTAATCTACTTCATGTTGGTATTAGTAATTGAATAAATTTATTATTCTTTGTGACCTGTATCTTTCTGCAAACTATTTATCAAGTCTCGTAGGCTCTCAAACAAGTCTTGCTAAAACAGTTTCGCTAAGGAATGATTTCTATTACATCCATTAGCGGCACTGCGTTGGCTTTCTTTATAGTCATATATAATAAGGGTGACATAAGAACTATTTCAACAATGAATAAAATATAACCTGCTTTCATTTATACATCAATTACTGTTTGCACATCACCAACAACATGACAAAATTTTCAAAGAAAACTAATCTAATCTCCTTAACCAAAAGCTTGATACAAAACAGCATATGTATTGTCTCGCATACTTAAATCCAAGACTGATTCTTCAATGAGGTGACAACAAACTTTACATAAGTACTTTTAAGACTAAAATGTACTGATGAGTAACATTTTATAATACGTTACTCATACGTACATTTTATTCTTAAAACGTTACTCGTTTATTCATTAACATCACCAGTTTGCCCGTTAGCCTAAAATATTACTGTCAAATACATTTATACTAGTTTTGTAAAATTTAAAAAAATAAACATATTATTTCGATGAATTAATTTAAATAATAGCTTAATTTGGTCAAACATTCTCAAATATATCACAGCAGCTAATTATCCATATGGTTCCAACTCTCAATGCTCGTATCAATGTGTTGTCATTGGGTAGAATACTGGCGTTAGCTCTTCATATCACTTCATCCAGATCCATCTACTCAGGAAATTAGAATGATAAAAATTATTGAACTCTAGTGGAAAAAAGATACACTGTATTAGATTGTGTCTTGAATGTACTTATATTTTAAGATTTGACTGTACGTGTTGGACAAAAGATATTATTCTGCAATTTACATGATAGTATATGAAGATGATGCTGGAATTCAATTATATTTTGAAGTGAAGCGGGTATCTACCTTAACGTTGTAGAAAACTGTGGGTTTAATATGGTAGCCCTGTGTATTCAGTCTGTTGCTGGAAAACTTTAAATAAATCACCGAAGATAACAAATAAATACTAGACAGAAATTCGAATTCATAAGAATGAAAAGGATACCAACTTTGTTTGATGACAATAGTATTCTTTAAGAACCATCTCAAACTTTGAAGACTGCTTTCAGTGTTTTCACCTATCTATTTAAAGTATTATGAAGTGCTTTTCAGGTTAAAAAATATTTTTTTAATAAGTTTCCATCAGACTTAACAAAAAAATCCAAAAATTTTTAAAATAATTAAAATAAAGGAAAATTACATGGGCTAACAATCCATTATATCTTTTTTATCCAAGTTTACTTAATAAAATAGCTCTTTTGGCTATTTCTGCCACATTACATTTATTTCTCATTTTTTTCTTTATTTTTCGGCAGCTTCCTCTCGTCTCTCCCTCCCCACTTCTTTTTCAAGATCAATTGTTTCTTCTTCTTTTTTTATTTGTTTTTTAGGTGGCGGGTGAATTAACATCATTTTTATTTGTCTATTTGACTTTTTTTCTTTTTAATTTTTTAACATAAAAAATTTTAATATTCAATTTGTTTTTTGCTCTTTTTTTAAAAGATTTTTTTCCTTTTTGTTCTTTTCTTTTTTTTTTTTAGGTGATGGGTGAATTAACATCATTTGTATTTGTCCATTCGACCTTTTTTCTTTTTGATTTTTTTAACATAAAAAGATTTAATATTCAAACTTTTTATTTTTTTTAAAACACCTATTTTTCTTTTTAAATCGTTTCGCTTCTTCTGTGGAAAAATAAATATTTGTCGTTTTGTCATATCTTATTTATTTTTTATTTATTAAGTTTGGAATTCATCATAGTCAAATAACTTTCAATTTTGATACATTATATAACATTTTATACAATATTGATACACGATTATGCACCATTGATATAATGTCTATACAATTTATACCATTTATACAACATCTACACATATTTGTATATAATTTATACAATATCAATACACATTTACAAACTATTTATATAATATTGATACACGTTTATACACATGTATACAAAAGTTATATATATATATCCACAACAAAATAAAAACAAATTATTTTTTCTTAAAAAATACATGATTTGTTTTTGAAAAAAGGAAAATTTTCTTTTTTATATTAAAAAACCACAGCAAAACACAAAATATTTTTTTTTTCAAAAAAAAACCACTAAAGAAAAGGAATAAAAAGGGTAAAATTTGGCTTTGGGCTGATTTGAGCAAATAAGGTCTAATGACTTTGTGCTAATTTGAGCTATGTTGAGCCCATGACCTTCATGAACAACATTTTATAATTAAAAAAAGATTTGCTAAAAAATGACAAATATTAGATATGTTATTACGGATTGTAACCTTAGATAATGTTAATTATAAATTTTAATAATTTAATTACAAGTTATAACAGATGCATACATCATACTCATTCAATACCAATTGCATACAGTATGTTGGGAAGATATGCAATTGGTATAGAGTGAGTATAACATAAATATCTGTTATAACTTGTAATTAAATTGTTAAAACTTATAATTGCTAAAACTTGCAACTCATTAACTAATGTTATAACCCGTAATAACATATCTAATATTTGTCATTTTAGCAAATCAATCTTAAAAAAATATGAGCTATTTTTTTTGTAAAAGTTTTACTTTTGTGTATATATATGAAATTTCCCCTTAAAACAAATCCATATTAATAGATATTTATTTTTAAGATCCAAAATTTTAATACCTTATTAGATCATACAGTGAACTAATTTAGTGATAGCATATCTATATATAATATATTAATATGTGAGTTCATAAATTAAAAAATTACTAACAATCTCCCACTTGGACCACATATATTTCTGAAGAATCGTACGTAGATGAAACTTTATTGTGCATAAACTTTTGCTATCTAAATTTAAGTATCTGAAAACAATCTGGTCCATTGATAATACTAATATAGGATCAAAGCGGTTTTTGTAACATATATTCGTAACTGAACTTATCAATTGTCACAAATATCAACAAAACCAATGACACAGGTCAAATACAAAAATTACATATAAAATGATCTAAACCATGTTTGTTTCCAACTGGTCCTACTTAATGACTTTTGTAACACCTCATGAAATTATCAAATTGCCCCTAAAACGTAATCGTGCATACAACGTGTCTTTCAAATCTCCGATTGGAAATCCAAGACCGGATCTGTGATCAACGCGAAAAATCGGGTGGAAAAATGGTCTCGACCTGATTTAAGAACAATCAGAGCGAAAAATAATTTTCGCTAATTCTTTCCAAAAAAGTGTTGTTCCGCGCTCCTGGCACGACGCGGACGGGGCACGGAGACACACTTAACACTTTTTATTTTTTTTGATGGGAATTGGATTATTTCAAAAAATTGCAAAAATATATTAATCCGCTCTCCTGGCGCATCACAGACCAGTACAAATTTTCAGATGATTTTTCTTTTAATTTTGGGAAGAGTATTTTAGAAATTTCCAACCCATTTTTAAGTCCCAAAACGTGTTTTTAAGACTTATTTCATACGAAAAGGGTTTCAAAACCCATATTTTTCTAAGTCTAAATGAGAGGAACTGAGAGAAGGAAAAAAGAGAAAGAGGAGGGTTTTGAGTCCAGGCCAAATTCTTGAAGGAAAGGTTGAAATTCATCATCCCAGGTATGTAAAAGCTACTCAGAACATGGAATTGTCTTCCATGTGCTCCAATACATGTAGTGGGTTGACAATTGACAGTTGATGGGTCTTGACTAGTGATTCTTGAAGAATTTCTTGAACATTATCTTGTTTCTTGAACATTATCTTTAATTTCTATATATTATCTCAAATTGATGATCATCATACTTGTATTTACTGTTTATATGCATTATATTAAGATTGTATACCTAAATTGAATGATTCCCCTTTTTTAACACTTCAAGAATGAACTTAGGGTTAATGTCAGAGCCTTGATTGTCTGAAGGTGTGGATTGTTGGAGTCTGAGTCCTGAGATGAAGGTGTTGATGATAGAAACTGATTGAATTAGTGTTCTTAGAGACTAATAAGACCGAACCTTAGTTTTGAAGGAATAATCTTATTCCTTGAGTTGATAGATGATGAGACTAGCTGAGTGTTCTTGCCCGTAAGGGCTGAGTGATGGAAATCCTTGATGTATTGATAGATTTATAATCATGTTGAGTTCTGGGAGGAGTATTAGCACCGAAATAGGTAAGAGTGAGTCTCACTCGCACTCATTAATTACATGGACAAAGCAGGAGAGGATTGAACCATCAAAGTGGATGTTTCCTTTGCCTCCTAGAGGGCTTGACAGACTTTTTTTGAGATCCCCAATAGACTCGACCCGTACCCTACACTACTAAAAATTGTCTGAAAAACGACGGCCAAAAGCAACGGATTGCGTAGCTTTTTTGGCCAAAATCGATGAAAAAGCGATGCGGACCATTTCGTCGCTTTTTAACTTGATGTTTTTCCAAAAGCAATGGACTGCATTACTATTAAAGCGATAGATGGCGTCGCTTTACCTATTTTGTTACTTTTTTAATCAATTTTTTTAAAAGAAAAGCAATGGATATTGGATCCGTGTCCGCTAGATCTTTAAATAATTACTTAATAAAATTAAAGAAGCGACGGACAATGGGTCCTTGTTTGTCGCATCTTTAAATAATTATTTAAAAAGAATTAAAGAAGCGATGGGCATGGGGTCCCTATTTGTTGCTTTATTTAAAAATAAAAAAATAAAAAGCGACGGACTTATAGGCCTTGTCCTCGCTTTTCTAGAAATTATTTTTAAAAAATTGCAGAAAAGCGACGGACAAGGGGTCGCAATCCATCATTTTTTTTGTATTTTTTATAGTAGAAACCTGTAATTTCTGTTTTCCACATGCAAATCATAAAACATTTCAATTTCAATACAAATAACCTGTCCAATAGCAGCGACAACAAGCTCAACAACAAAATACATAACAACAATCAAAACTAAACATTAAAAACGAATAAAATCCAACAATTCTAATACTTTAAATAAACATAAAGTTCATCAAAATAGTCTGAATTGTCCAAAATATAACCTAAGTGTCCAAACATAACAAAATTATCCAAAACATAACTAAAAGGAGCCTAGGGACTATTCTCAAGAAACTCATTATCTTCACTATCATATTCGAACCAGGAGGATGAGGTACATGCCTGTGTGCGAGTTGAGCACTTGTTCCTTGATTTGTACTAGTTCTTTTGTTGCTCAACCCTGCTTGCCCCAGAAGCTTCGAATGCAGTTGAAACATTTTGTATTTTTTGAGATATGACAACCAATTAAGCTTGGTCAAGGGCCTCGACCTGTCTCGACGATCCAATGCCTTGTAAATATAATTTGATTCGTCATATGTCATTCCTAGAGCCCATCCCATATATCAAGCCTTTATGGCTCCAGCCACTACTTTCTAAGTCTAAATTTGATGGGACAACTCAGATGTAAGTTCGACATCATCTCCAAGCTCATAAACGTATCGCTCGTACTCTTGCTACATATTACAAAAATAATTCAAACTTAGAATGAATAATTAATATATACATATATATATATATATGTATGTATGTAGCAGCGTTAAGAAGCTTACGTAAGCTTTTTCAGCCATCGGCTCGACCCACATGTCCGGGTCTGAGTCATTATCCTTCTTTCTAATATGATTCCTCTTGGAAACCTCATGTTGAAATGGAAATCGTCCCATTTCTTGTTTCTATAAAAATTTAATAATATAATTAATTAAATAATATTCAATCAAAATAAGTATTTAAGATTATGAATTTAAACTTTAAATTTAAAATTCTTACTATCTCCTGAGAAATAGGCCCAACACTCTTTGCACCTTCGGTGTGCAACGAGCCACCCTTCAGACTCCCTCTAGCCTTTTTTGCTTGCTCAGAAATGGCTTTAAATTCATCATGTCCCAATACCGGCGCGACTCCTTATATATGTGTGACTGCAACCACTCCCCGAACTTTCCATCATCTCGCGCTTTCTTCAGCCAGCTAGATAGTCTGAAGCTGGTTTTTCTCTCAAATATGGTCCCCATGCACATATTATTCTTTTTGTGGCAAGTACACATAGTCTGGACAAATAAGAAGAAAAGTGTTACATAATTAGTTAGATAAAATATACTATAAATAATAAACTTAACTTAAAATAAATATGTAAGCTAACTATATACCTTAAACTTATTAAATATGGCCTGACAAATTGTGTGTGGAATCTCTCCCCAGGAGTGATAGGGCTCATTAAATAGCCTCCTAATACACTCATGTAAGGCCTTGGCAGCTGGCTTCGATGGATGCCACTTGCAAAACATATAATAAGCATATTAATTCATGACTATTTAGTAATGTAGTAAAAAATAAATAATTAGAAGAACAACTTACGAGACTCCATCAGGCACTAACAAAGCTCTCCCAAGCCAGTCTCACTGGCCAGTAGCTAACCCTATGACATCTGCTACTGCCTCGAGAGTAGCAGCAGAAGCTGGTGAAGCTGATGCCGAAGGATGCATATTATGCTGAGTCAATGGAAGAGTGACAACCTCTTCACTAGAATCTTTAAGTTTGAGGGATGATAGGTGATGAGACTGAGATGAGGGAGACTGAACATTCGGAGATGGTGTACCCAAAGACAATAATATGTGAGATCGACGAATAGTAACAGTGGGTAGCTGCATGGCCTGGTCATATGAAGTGAATATAGGCTGCAATGAGGAAAAAGCACCGCGTGGTCTTTGAAACTGGCTATGGTAAGTCAGTGGATCTATAGTCTCAAACAGAACAACCTCAATGGTAGGAGAAGTAGCTGTGCGCCTGGGTAGATCAAGGGCAGAGAAAATATGTCCTGGAATATCTTGAGGAACAATATGTGTCCTAGTCTTTTTATTCTTTCCCAAATTATAATCGCTTGCCCCAAGAGTATCTTGAGGTCTATGACCATCACCACCAAATGACATCTGTATGTAAAGTAATAATTGATTATGTAAATTTTTTTTAATAAATTTAATGTTAGCATAATAAATAACATACATACTAGTTATATAAATCACTCTATTCCTCCTCACTTCTTTCATTTTCACCATCCACAAATTCTTCCTCCTCAATTATTGCATATTCATTGTCCTTTATTTCCTCCTCCTCAATGATTCATATTCCTCATTTACTTGTTCCTCAATGTTTGTATTACAAGCTCATCATCAGAAACCTCTTCTAGTATTTGTTGAGGATGTTGTAGTATGGTTTCCAACTTAACATCAACTTGCGGTTCAACAAGTGTGATATCATTTTGGTACACCACATCTAATATATTCTCAATTTCTATTCTTCCCACAAACTTTGTCTTAATAACAACCTACCAATCAGCCTTATCTCTATGCAATCATATGAAGCATAATAGACTTGCTTAGCATTTTGGGCAATGATAAAAGGGTCATAACTTGCGTATTGTCTGGTGTGTTTAACTTCAGTAGTGTTATATTGTTTAGTCCACCCTTGTGCCTCTTTGTTATGGATTGAACCAGTTACACCAAAACAATACGATCTTTTTCTTAGGCTAGCTTGGATATCTTAGTTCAATAATCTCTTGAATGGCACCAATACATTCAATAACATGACCATTACTGTCGACATCACCTTGAACATACACACCACTGTTATTGGTTTTCTTGCGCATATAAACTTCCTCAGTTTGAAACTTTAAACCACTGACACAGTATTTATGGAGTGTACCAACTTGAGAATCAGGCCCGATTGCGATCTCTCTCACAAATAGTGAATATTTGACGTTTGAGTATTCATCATTGACCTAGAAATTTTATTAATGTTAGACCCCATAATTAACTAAATGAAGGTCAATTGCTCATTCGGGAAAACTGTTGCGATTGAGGTGTATTTTAAATTTTACTAACTT